>OY998240.1:46946679-47364866 GCA_963922005.1 Cornus suecica
ATACTGAAAGAACTACATTACCTGGCTAGGGTTTTGCTAAAAAACCCTAGATACCGATATAGTTGGCCATGGTGGAAGGTGACTGCATCGGTGATGTAGAAACGATCTCGATGGTCTTTTCCTTCGGATCTCTAAGTAAGAATATGGCTTTCAACAATAACATGTCTGAATATGAACGTGATAAAACTCAATATATGAACCAACCATCCCTCTGAATCCATGAACCAAAAACCAACGACTAAACAACCTCCAATGAACTCTATATGATCGTATGTATATAGGCAATGGTATAGAGAGGTCATATTCAGTATTTTCTGATATATATAGGTGTGTATACATGTATAAAGAGGTTTGAAGTCACAGGCATGTCTTCAAATTGAACTAGGGTAGAACAAGTAAAAACCATCAATAATGTCATGCCCCGAATTTCCAAAGACTCCCGAACCAGGACATCCGAGGTCATGATCCATAAAATGAGCGACTAATTAAGGTCCTAAACAACCATAAAATGAATGGAATATTATTAATGAAAATAATTTCCATACAAAACCAAGCAGAGGCTAAACCAAATGATACACAAGGCACATTGAGGTGCCAAAATAATACATCTATACAAAGATGCACTGATACCGAATACAAGGAAAGGATATACCAATAGACTAGCCCCCAAGAGATATAACAATAGTCCCAATACATGGGATAAATAAAGGAAAACAAAAGGGAACAACTCTACATACAAACGTCCCAAATCCCCCAACAGTATCCGTGCCATGAGTCATCCTGTAACTCGGAAACAAAAGAAAGTGTTATTGCACCCCAAGCATTCCGTAACCAAAACCTTTCCTGCAAACTGGCATTTGTGACGCTAGGAAAAAGAATGTCGGGGTGAGCTCATCGAAGCCCCGTAGAAGAAAGGAATCGTAACTGTCACATCCTACGATCGTACAAGTCAAGTGCAAACCAACCCATGTACATGCATCTACCCTAGGTCAGTCAAATGTCCTATATGGCAGTCGCGCCAATACGAGACCCCAAAAACATATCCCCTTAGTCCCCTACCATGCATCAACAAATATGGCAACTAGCACATAATGAAACTATAACACAAAAACATATACCAATGCACACCTGTATATATATATATATATACACGTATATATATATAGAGAGATATATACAACAATACAAGTTACGTAGTATAAACCACTACATATATCACTACGACTTGTACCCGCCAGTCCCACACTGACAATCAACACAACATCTATCACCAAAACAGGGGAGTTACACTCCTATCCATAACGCTCCACGAAGGATAACACTCACACTTCTTTGGCCACTAGCATACCGAGCTCCAAAATCTCAAATCAGTATCAACTCATACAATAAATCACCTCACATGTCACTACCAATATCTGTAAACCCAACACAAGGGTAAAATAGTTACTTCAACCTAAGTGAAGTCACGAAGGTTGTCGAAAACCAAAGGAAAGTGGAAGGCATGAAAACAATTGACCGATAGTGATCAAACACCAACACACGGGTAAAAACAACCTTTTATGTCTAAAAGACATAAATAAGATCACTCGGGATCAAAATAGAAGTGGAACAAATCCAACTGCACCTAAACGGACCGCTTAAACACCCGTGTTCACTCAAGGGTAAAATAGTCATTTCAGGGGTAGAACAATAATTTACAAGTATAAAGACAAGGTTTGGATCTAAAATAAGTCATATGATAATTATGAAAATGCGAGAAGGAAACTACGACGTTTTGAAAAATCGGCCGTCGTGACGTGCCAAAGTTTAAAACATACCATCACTTTCAAATGATAATTATGCCCTAAAAATGACTCGAATCATGTGATTAAAAATCCTAAAATCAAGATCTTTAAGTCATCTTTCTAAAACGATAAAGAACACCTCAATCCGACACTTGTAGCTCCAGATATAACCAAAAGAGTGAAGCAATGTCGAAACAAGACAACACTGGGACACCCTGGGAGAATCAGTCGACTGACAAGGGCCATTAGTCAACTCACTATAGCATAAAATTTGAGGCTATTTACCAGTCGACCGACGAAACTCTTCAGTCGACTTAAGGACCCGAAAAATGCTCTAATTAGCCCGAAACCACTTTAAACACTTATGAAACATGGGATAAAGGCCTTAACTCAATTAGGAACTTTAGAAATGAGAAAAATATCATTTAATCTTGGTTTATCTTTATCAAAAACACTTTATTGAAAATCTGTAAAACTAACCGTCATGCCCCCAGTCTCCGTTTTATACACCACCGACTTTCAAAAGTCAAAATCTTTTATTTTATAACTTTAAAACCATTTCAAAACTCATATTTTTTGTCGGCATCACGGGGGTAGGCGAAAACGGGATTTTTCACCTAAAGACCAAATAGACTCAAAAACAAGTCTTATGAAAAATCCATTTTCAGGGAAACAAACCGAAACCAACGGAAAGACCAAAGCAAATTTAAAGACACTCAAATTGAGTAAAGAATTGAAGAACCGAGGAAAAAGGCAACTCGAAAGGAAGGTAAGTGACCATATGCAAAGGTATTAACTCTAGCCCAACCATACCTAGTTCGACATTCTAATCTCTAAACTCCACAACAACTTATTCAAGAATGTCTACAACTTCTATGACATTCCTATTCTTAAGATCGCTAAAAGAAACCTAGTGGTCGTTGCCACAGAACCAACTAGTTTCAACCAAGAACCTCTTCCGATTATTTCAACCTTAATTCCATATTTGAAACCACGTAACTTAGGTTTCTAATAATATCATAGGGCTATCAATACACAATCAACTCATTTTACTCATCACCTCGTCTACCATAACCAAAACGTTAATCTCACCATTGATGCCACGTTGCTACACCAACGCCAACCAAACCATAAATCCATCACCCGCCTTCTGAAGGCTTCAACTCACATTCAACTGAATACCCACATCTGACTTTACTTAGCACAAGAAAGTCCTTAAACAAACTCAGATCACCCCCCTAAGGTATATAAGCACATAACAACCAGTATAATCATTTATCTCATATTATACTTTAAACAAGGGATGCAATTCATATGTTCACATCCCTCAATTTCACTTGATCATTTTAATAACAAATAAATGTATATATCTCAAATTCACATTAAACATGGTCCTCAATCACATGGAATAATATCATAATTCGCATGTAAACATAAATCACATGTTAGCAACTCAAATACAATTTGACTCACACACCTCATGATACACACTGTTCCTATAACAGTACAACGAATACGTACTCTACCCGTTTCCACTGAGAAAAAGTACCGCACCAAATTTTCCCAAGTGATTTTTCCTCTATCACTTCAACAAGGAAGATGGTTACATGAGACAACCCATGACAAAAATTCGTATACCGAATGAACGAGATGACCCGCGACTTTGAAAATGGGACGACCACCCTATATCACATTTTTAGATTTTTAGTTCCATAGGTGGGAGACACCTCCTGGCGAGTTGTTGCGACGATTCGGCAGAAGACTACTCCCCCATAGTTACACAACCGGGCATAGCCCAACACCAATTGAGTTCTCAATACAAAAGATGTACCCATGCACTATGTCCTCAATGGCCCATGCATCAACATAAATATGTATCACATCATATTTATAACCAACATTCCTAAAATGTCAACACGAATGTTTTTCATCATTCGACATGCTTTTAAATTTCATTTAAAGCAATTAATCAACAAATATGCTTTCTTATGCACATTCATGATCCCAAATCATCAATTTGTCCTCTAATACACAAGGATTACATTTTTCATTCATTTAATATGCTTATATCTCAATTAAAGCATTTAAATTCCAAGGACACATTATTATGCGCAAGTAATATTCTAATTCATCTAGTTATCCTTTAATTCACAAGGAAAACAAATTCATTCTTTACACATGCTCTTAGTTCAATTCAAGCAAGTTTAACACAAATCATATCTCAACCTAACATCAATTCCCATCATAGCAAATATTATTCACAGAAGGGAAATAAGATAGTCACTCCTAGTTGAGATGCCTAGTTACACCAATCACATAGTATAACCTCAAATATGCTACCCAAAAGAGCTAGCCGAATTTCATTCCAAGGCTACATTCCTAGCACCCACATACAGTTATGTATTACCACACTTACACTGTAACACCCCGTGTTATATTCTTTTTTCCTGAAATTAATTTTTTATTTAATTTCATTAATGACGTCACTTGTTATGACGTATTGTTTATTCTTGGTATTTGGTACCTGTAAATTTTTCGCGTTTAGTTTTAAAGTCGACTGGACGACACTACGCGAATTCTTATTCTCGACTACGCGGTATCATTCGACGTTTAATGATTAGTGTCTCGATTGGATGACGACACATTTTAATTGGTCGGTCTTGTTTAAGTGTTCCGATATTTGGGTTCCTACATCGATATATTTTATTGGGCGTCCTGTGGACTTACAGGTTGACTCAATATTATTTCGAGGCTTCCGGTAATTGTTGGGACTTATTATATATATATATATTTAATTATATATATATATCATTAAAGTGGGGTTCATTTTGCAATTATAAAGAAGTTGGGGGTTAGTTGTGCAATTAGTACATATATATGTATATATGTACACGCTACAACAGACCAACTACTCTCATTCTCTTCTCTACACGCCATCAGACGATCTGCTCCTCTCCTTCTCCACAGGCGAACGACTGAACCACCTTCCTCCACCTCCATGGACGCCGGTCAGGCGAGAGAGAGAGAGCGAGAGTCGCCGGTCATGGCGAGAGAGGAAGAGCAGAGTCGGCTGAGGGATGACCGGCAGTTGAAGTTGGTTGGGAGCAGCGACGGCGAGGGGCTGCTGGGCTGTGGACGGCGGCGGCGCTGGTGGCGAGAGGCGGCGGGACGGGCAGCGTGAGTCGCCGGAACGGGAGGCGCACTGGTTCGTGTAGCAGCGCGTGGACAGGGGCGTGTTCGGCTGGGCTTTGGCCAATTGTTCGGCGACCTTCCGATGATCGGTTTGAGCCTATTTTCGGTGAGTAGCTCCGTATATACATGGTATTCGATATATATTAATTTCGTGATTTAAGGATAAATGGTTTGCCCGTAAATCGCATTTATAGGTTATAGATTTCGTTTGGGGTATTTTAGATTTAACCCAATTAATTAACCGATTATTAATGGGCTTCATATATATCGTATAGGTTGTCGAGACGGATATTTCGATATATTCGAAATAGTTTTTGGACGATTTTGGTCGGCGGGCTTCATATTCGGGCGCCGGTACTGTGCTGTTCGGACTGTTCGGTAACGTATAAATTAGGTGGGAAATTATATTTCTCACTCCGCATTATTGAAGTATTTTAGGGGTGCAAAACCCTTATTTAATTTATTATAGATATATTAAATTGCTAGTTTAAATATCTATAAATTGTTTAGGATCAGGATAGGGCTTAGGAATTAATTTAAGAAAATTTATTAAATTATTCCTACGTGATTAAATAATATTGTTATTTAAATTAAATAAGAATGGACGGCTTAGAAACACCTTACGAATTTAAATGGGTTAGTAGAGATTCGTAAAGCTTAGACGATGTGCTAGGTTCCTTTTAGAATACGTGAAATAATTGTTAAATTATTTTAAAAAGGCATATTAATTGAAAATGAGATATTTTCTAAAGAATTAAAGAAAATATATTTTTGGAGAATATGAATGGTATATAAAATTATATACATGTGATATAAATGCTTTAATATATTTTTAAAAGCAGGTACAGAGATTTGAGATTTATATTGATATTACCATGTGGGTATTTTCTTAAATATGATGCATGACATATTTATGTTGGACATGATTTATTTGTGTACACCATGTATTGTGAGACATGGGTGTTGGTGCATGTAGTGCATGTGTTCACCATTTGCAGAGATTCATTTGGTGTGGTCTACTTCCTTTGTGCGTGGTGCACGAGTAGACGTTTGTGTTTGGATCGTCGAAACAACTGGCCAGGGGGTGCTTCTTGCTCCCACAGAACTAAAAAGCTGAGAAACGCAGATGATAGGGGGAGGACATATCGTCCAAAGCCTATGCGCACGACCGCGTCGTGGAGGACGTCTTCCTTGGTTAAAATTGTGAATTTCAAAAGCACTTGGGAAGAACGGTACGATGAGTCCACATTCCCTAGTGAGCTTGCAGACTTAGGGGAATGGTGGAGAATGATCCAGGACCCTTTGGTAGGGTGTGTTTTTGTGTGTGTATACCACAGGCGGTCTGTGAGTACGATGTGTTGCATATCATCATGTGATTTATTGATATGTATATATATATGTTGGAGCATGATTATTTATGAATATGAAAAATGAATTCATTTTATAAAATGCTCAGTTGAAAGTGATAAATGTGAAAACGGGAATTAAAAGCAATAATTATTAAAGTATAAACGAGGCGTATATCCTTATACTTGTGTTGTATACCTTGTGCTCGTAGGGGAGGTTATATATTGGCATAGTGATCTATGTGGCTAGTTGAGGCTAGTGGTGGACCGTAGGCTTGACTTTGAGTTGAGGCCTTAGAGATTGTGGTTAGTAGCCTCAGAGATGTGGTTAGTAGTCTTGTGGTTGTGATTAGTTGAAGTTAGAGATGGATTGTAGAATTGAGGTTGACTTGAGGCTTTAGAGAGGACTGTCAATTGTTTTGTGGTTGTAGTTAGTTGTGTGATATCTTTAGAGCTTTGAGGTCAGTGATTGACTTAGTGTCAATCGTGATTGAGGTATTAGATAAGGCGGTTGATGTGATTGTGGTCTTAGTGGATGTGGTAGTATAGACCTTTAAGTGTTTTCATTCTTTTGAGGAATGGGTAGAGGTTATGATCGAAGTGATTTCATTAAGTACTTGGAGTACTGTAGGGTTGTTCCTCATGCTTAGTTCATTCCCCTAAGCATTCCTTTTACTGTGTTTTGTACGCTAGTACGTAGTCGTTGACTTGTACGTCATTCCTTGAGTCGTTGGTTACGGTGTGGTGCCGAACCTCTTCCTTGTGGTGTCATTTGAGTTGGTGGAGTTGGAACGGATATTTGTCTTCCGTGAGTCCAACGTGTTGTTCGTCCTTTCTTTGTTCTCTCAGACATTATAGAAATCCGTGGAGTTATGTTCCCTCTTGTTTGGCTGTCATTTCGAAAACGGTGTTTTCTAATGTTTTTAAATAAACTCTTTGTATTTAAAAGGAAAAACCCGTTTTCGCCTACCCCCGTAGGAATGAAAAGTTTTGACACTTTATAAAATGATCTTGGGATCTTCTTTAAAATGATTTCAACTTTAAAAGCCGGTGATGGCAAATTGACGGAGACCGGGGGAAAGACGGTCATTTTTATTGTGTGATTTTCTAAAAGAAAACTATCTTGTCACTTGTCTCGAGATTCTGAGATTTTGAGACTCCTTTCTCAAAATCTCGACTTGTAGTATTTTGAAAGGTGGTTTCTTGTTTCACCTTTTCTTCGGATCGTTCTACGTCTCGGTTATGAGGCTTGGTGTCGTTCAGTGCACACATATAGTATTGCCTCTCACTTCTTCTTGGTTGTTGGTATCACCACCTAGGTGATATGAGTTTTTCTTACGTTAGGGGCATGGATACTAAAAGGATTGGTTCGAGTTTGAAAACCTTTTTCTTAAAAAAACTATTGAATCCCTGGGATTCCTCATTTTTATAACCTTCACGCTCGGCCATTCATTTTCGGTTTCCTTGTTCGGTTGTGTCCTTGTTCACTGGTGGTATCTTAACCTTGACATCGTGGTCTTGGTTATCTGTTGGTTAGCATTGGGAACTCTTTTCCTTTGCTTCGTTTTGGTGACCCTTAAGTGGTCGTTCTTGTGAGTTGAGGTCTTGTACTCTTAGTGAATTGATCGGGTGGCTTTGTAGCTTATAGTGCAAGTGTTAGTGATTGATTTATCCCGTTGGTGACTTATTGACTTGTTGGAGATAACATTGAGGTTTTCGCATAGTGAGATGATGGGGTGATCCCATCCTTGAGGTACAGAATTACTCTAGGAGAGGGATGAGATTTGTTATATATATATATTGTATATATATATAAATATATATATATTGATGACGATTGTGTTAGTACGCAAGGACGTGGGTGTTTTCCTTCCTGTGTTATTAGGGTGTAGGATTTGAGCCTTCCTTGGTACTATTGGTGGATTTTGTTTCCTTGTGGATATTAGAGGTGAGTGTGATCTCCTCGGTTGGATCTTCTGAATTGTGTTGTGAGTAATTTGGTGATTTGTTAGACTGGACCTTAGTATCGTATACCTAGTGTACGTTGGTGAGAGTAGTGTAGACTACTGGTGTTGGGTACTTGGAGTACGAGTTTTAGAGACTCATGTTGTGTATTTATATATATATATATATATGTGTATATATATATATATATATATTCCCTATATACTTATGTATACTCGTTTACGATAGTATATGAGCGTGTGACTTGGATTTGCGTGGATGGGACTAGTTGGGCTATTTATATCTTATTAGACGGTTTAGCTTTACCTAAACTATCAGAGGATGTGGTAGTTAGGATATCTTTTCCCACTGAGCTTATTTGCTCACAGGGGTATTTCACTTGCCCCCTGGTATTCACACGCCAGGTTGCAGGAAACATACGACTATGAGCAGGATGCAGTGCAACGACAGCTTTCTTTTGTTTCCTTGTTACAGGTTTTGGAGTTGCGTTGGGTGATGCGGTTACGGTTGCAGCACGACTGGGTTTGGGGACGATAGGTATCCGCTTTCAGTTTCTCTACCCATTGTTATGGGATTGTTATGTATTCTCTTTTGGGAGCCAGTCTGTTGGCATATCCCTGTTGATGTATCCTTTAGTTCCTGTATTTATTCTTTCTGATGGTTATTGTATTTATTTTGCACAGCTAGGTGCATTTCTTGTATCCTTATTCGAGCATTTGTGGCTCTATTGATTATTAGAGGGTTTGGAGGGGTTTTGGTTTCTTTCCATTATCTCGGCCCTAGTAGGATTGATGAATGTGGGGCTTGGAAGCCATTGTGATTATTGAATTGCTATTGGCAGGTTCTTGTGTTGCGGTTGTTGTCCGGATGTTCCATTTACAAACGGAACTCTGCCGGATTTTCGTTAGATTCCGCTGCTTTGTTTATTATCCATTTGGGTATTAAATATACCATTTCTACCATTAACCCATATGTTTTCTTGGTTAATGATGTCTTAGTTGGTCATTTGTATTAAGGATCACATCCTGGATTCCTCGGATGTCCCTGTTCGGGAGTCATAGGAATTTAGGAGCGTGTCAGTTGGTATTGGAGGATGCTAGTGAGTTTCTAGCATTCTACTTGACATGGAGTATATTTTTATTGTTATTCCATGTGTCTCCTTGTTGTTGTTGACTCTAGTAGTCGTTTGACTAGCGTCATCCCTTGGAGATTCGCTGATTCTCTAGATTTGAGTTTCGGGAATCTTAGGGGCGTGACAGCATGGTATCAGATCATTTTACCCTTTCGTGGGTATTTGGTGATTGAATTTCGTTGGTTCTCATTTCTTTTTACTTCCGCAATCACTCCCTTAGCTCTTAGGCTCGGGTTTCGGAGTCCTAGGAATTCGGGGCGTGACATACACATATATACCACAATACCCACATACATATACACTTATATAGGCATACTAGAACTCTTGCATATAGGAAATCTCAAGAACAACCATATAACTATCATGCTTCATAACCCTATTCAATACCATCAAAAGTACTCCATACACAAAGGTTTAAGTCACATAAGATGGTCCAACCCTAACTTCACATTTTCAAGGATACACTTAGCAATTTCATTTTATGGCTAGAAATCCTATAATCAAATTCACCCTACTACACAATCATAAGATGGCTAGTTAGGAAGTTTTCCCCTACCTCGTGAAGAACAAAGCACAACAACTACCAAGCAAGGCCCATGAAACCCTAACCCCTTCCCAAACAAAATCCAATAAGCAAACTGGAGGAAAGCTTCACCATAACCTCCTAAGAAGGAATCAAACTCCAACACAAGAGTAGAATAAGAACTACGACGTGGTTCAACAAGAAACCCTAAACTAGAGTTTGAATGGAACACACAAGGAAGGAAAACCACTTACCAATCCTTGGCTCAAACCAAAGAGAAGAGCACCATGAACAACTTCCATGTTGATGGCCACACAAAACTCCCAACTTAGGGTGATCAAATCAACCCGTAAGTGGAAAAGAAGCAAGAGAGAGAAAAGAGATAGCAAGAGATGACAATGGAGAAATCTTGCCAAATGTTTGCTAACCCTAAGAGTTGTAGAGATTCTCCACTCATGACTCTCACCATCCAATGTCCAATAATAAAGCTAGCAAGTGAAAACCTAATCCAAGGGCTAGGAATAAGTCTTTCCATTGGAAGACTTGTTACACAAATCACAAAACCCATTAATTTGCCAAACAAGGCATTAACATCCAAGGGCTTAGAATAAAGATGGGAATGAATAAACCATACAATGGTTGACATGAAGTCTTGCCAAGTGAAAGACCAACAATAAGGGATTATTGCATTTATGTTCCAACCAAACAAGGCTTTATGATCCAAGGATCTAGAACAAAGATGGGAGAATAAGATCAAGGGCTAGAAACGAGACACCACTTGAAATGGGGTAATGACCAAATTATTCTCAACTTAGGATTAATTATGATAGTTCTATCAAACCTCTTAATTATCCTTCTACCCATTATCATCCTCTCTAATTACCACTATGCCATTCATACATCAACACTTAGCCAAATGTTTACACTTTTCGCTAAGTGCTCCAAATATGAAAATATTCATTTACCCTTCTGTCATTTCTTTCCTGAAATCATTTCTAACTATTCTCATCACTTATAACATGAAAATATAACAAGAAATTTACGTAAGTGCTACAGCGAACGTCTACACTAAACTAGGGTAACCATTTTGGGAACGCAACAGGATTGTCGAAGCTCCAATGAGAAACTGTTGCATGAACCCACGTAGTCGTTGGCGACACTCAAATCCATGAAGCCGGAAACGAAATACCATAAAGTTGTCCCGCTAAGTTCAAAACTAAAACGTGAAACATTTACATGTACCAAGAATAAACAAGACGTCATGAATAAGTGACGTCACAAAATGTTAACACTTGGAAAATAATTCCAGAAAAAAGAAAGGAAAACTTGGGGCACAAAAATTGCCGCAAATACACTTCACGTGTAGCTGGCCTATGCTTCAAGCGTAGGTTCAAGCATACCTCCAAGCGTAAAATTGTGCTTTTCAGTCACTTTTTGAAACTCAAAAGCGTAGGGATAAGCGTAGGTATTTTATGAAAAACCATTTTTCTCCGTGCATGCACCAAAATGGCTGCCTTGAACCCACCAAAATGCCATTTTTGCCCTCTAGGAGCCATTTTTATCTTGGATTGCCTCTTTGACTCTCCTCTTTGAATAGAAAGAACACACTCTTCAATTAATTCACCGAAATTAGCTCCATTTTTTCATTAAGATCTTGAAACATGCTTTAACATGCAAACAACATAAAAATACCAAGTAATGGAATGAAATACCGTAACAATAGTGAGTTAAGGGGTCAAAATATCTAATATTTGACACCTATTAGTGGTGTAGTTACCAACAAGACTTACTTGAGGAAGAAAAAGATGCAGAAGAAGAGGAAGACACCATGATAAACAAAAACTGGCTAAGAAAAGGAATGGGGAATTAGTAATAGGTGATGGATGTAGAATTTTATTTCTAAGTATTTTTAATTATTTGGTTTATTGTTTTTCTCACCAATTTCGTTTAGGATTGGTTTTTTCTTTGTTTTTATTTTATTTCTCTACAATTTTGTTTTATAGTATTGTAGGCCCCTAAGGTCAAATCATGTGTGCTTTTATTAATAATTTTTCATTCCCTCGAAAAAGTGTTTCATGCTTTATATTTTGATTTATTTAATTATTAGATATGATATTGGGTATTGCATAGTGTTTTATTTTTGAATAGATCATCCAAATCAAGTTTTGGGGGAGATATGGGCAGTATAACAAAGCAACTGAAAGTACACTTCAAGGGCGGTAACAATTTCTTCTCTCCTTATTATATACTTTAAGGGAATGAGAAATAAAAATATTGAAAAATTTATAATTTTTTACGAAGTTCTTCATTCAAAATATGTGATTCAGATTTGATATGAGTTGATTTGTGTACATCTTATAACTAGAAAGATACTATGTATGCAACTACCCCACTCATAAGTATGTAATAGTTTGATTAAATTGATTTTTAAGATGTGATCCACGTGAGTGAATAAATGAGTGAAATTGAAATAGAAAAATATAGTCTTGGCCTATAAAGCAGACGCACACATTCTTTATGGAACAACTAGTTGACTTATGACTGTATAGTTGAAAAAATAGTATTGTTTCAATGACTAGGGGAGAAGGCGAGTAGTAAAGAATAAAATCATTTTTTTAAGAAGTATAGAGAAAAGAAACATACGAAAAAATGAAAATACAAAAAGTAGTTCTTCGATCTGAGTAACCGGGCCTTAGTAACACCAATATCACTGATTGTGTAAAACGGGGAGAAAAATAATGAGCATATATCCCATGGAAGAAGCTCGGGCCCAGTTGGTTGGGACTAAAAATTCTCGTTGCAAAGTCCGAAAACTTAGAAACACAAAAAGGGATAAAAATAAAAATATATATATATATTGATGTTTTGTCATGGAAAAAATTGATCAATGAAGTAGAAGAAGGGATATTATTTTACCATAGAGAATGTTCATGAAAACAATGAGAGCTATGTGGATCGGCTGTAAAAATTAGCAAGTTTATTTCACCATTGTGTGGACCATTCTTTTAAATTCAATTCACGATAATTATTATGTATGAGTGAGTGGGGATAACTTGTATGTATTTTATTCTGACGAAATTATAGCATTTGTACGATTAATGATTATTTGATTTCATGAGCATAAAAGAATGAAGAATGAAAGAATTTGTGGGTAGTATATTTAACCCTTACGAGACTTCATTCATCAATTCGATATTGCAAAGGGGTTTAAAATGCGTATTACATGTGCTAAGTGTAATCGTACACCTTCACGAAAGAAAAGGATTAGTTAGATAGTTTAGTAGTTGGTTAATTTTGATTTATTGTACTAAAACCACAATCATCACAAACTTTGAAAAGTTTCAATTGAATTGATTGCTAAGGGACTAGCAATGTTTAAGTTTGGTGGCTTCATAGGAGCCAAGTATCATATATTTAAGGCTCCTAATTATAGATTTTTATTTTCATGTTTATCATTATATTGGTGCTTTTATATAGTATTCGTGTTTTAAGACGGTTCAGGCCATGTTATGAGAAACGAGTTTATTACGGTAAAATAATTGGATTTGGGACTCAAGATTGTTCGAGAACCGAAACAGTGGATAAAACACCTACGAAGGACAAAAAATAAGTCAAGGATGCAAAATGAGTGAAGAGGAATGAAGCCTAGAAGAGAAACGGAGCAAAGAAGATGAAAACTGAAAATACAAGGTGAAGAGCTCCCAAGTACTCGATAGAACAAATATCAATGAAATTGAAGAGACATGCGCATACTCGCACCGTTGCGCAGTCACCGAGTACTCGGTGGAATTCACACCGAGTACTCCGGAATACCAATACGGCTAAGCCACGTCAGCAACTTGTATATACAACAGTGGGACATGTTTTGACCATAATCTGTATAGGATGATCTCTAGGCTATATTGGACACTATATTGACCATATTTGATTATATTTAACTCCATTCTTCATAGAATATCACGATACACATTCCTGACTAAACTGTGAAGCAATCAGATTACCAATAAAAATGTCTCTTATTCTATAAAAGAGAGGGGTCTCCCTTAGGTTTGGAGGGTGAGATTAGTATGTTATATTAGAGTCTTGTTACATGGTTGTGGAAGATTAGTGCAAGAAGACCAACCATGGAGGGCGCGTCTACATCAACAATGCAGACAACCACGACCATGAGCAACTAAATCGGTATCTAGGGATTTTAACAAAACCCTAGCCAAGTAATGTAGACTCTTTCTAATTTTAATTGTATAAGGGAAACTATAGGACATGTATGTGATGGTTGTGTAGATGAGTGATTACGTTTAATTTCATATAAGATTCTTCATTTATTCTATGTATTGTCTTAGCTTGAATGAATGTTTTATCTTGGACAATCATGGTTCTTCAATATGGGTTAGAAATCGGATGCTTAACTCATGATTTTATAGACAATGGTTTTAATTAACATGCAATCTTGATTTAGAAAAATCATGCTTCAAAGGGATAACGAGTGCCATGTCTTTAATTTATGTTAGTAGGAGTAGTTTAGACTAGATGCATGTACTAGTTATACTCGTTAAAAGATGGATTGTGTCGATGATGAATTAATTGTTACTTTTTTGGAATTAAGGTTTGCCAATGCTTGCAACCCTATATCTAATTCACATATGATGGGCCACCCTTTACAATTGAATGATTAGGAGGATATATTATGCGGTTAGTGGTGGAGTTAGAAATACCCTAGATCTTTATCTCCACTATTTTTGAACACCAAAACCAAAATCTATCTTTACTTTTATGTTATTTTATTTCTTGCTAAATTAAACCAAACAAACAATATTATCTTTCATAATTTAGTTACAATAATTATAGAAAAGGTTGTTAATTCATTAGTCTCCGTGGATACGATATACCCTATCTCATCTATACTATATTATAATTGATTTGTGCCCTATCGATAGGGGACACTAGGTCAACTTTAAGGGCTTATTTGCACACAATATTATTATTATTATTTATTACCCAACCCTAGTAGGCCAAACCAATTGAGGTATGACCGACCGATCAATCAGTTTTCTCCCCTTTTTACACAAACATTCTACTAGTTTGTGGTAGGAGGCTCGGTTACTCAGATCAAATAACCGTTTTTTGCATTTTTAATTTTTTTTTCATAAAATTTTTCTTTTCTCCATACTACTTCTATCACAACACTCCCCTTCTCCCCTTGTCATGATTACAAAGCTATTTTTTATTCTACATAGTCAAAGGTCAATTAGCTCTCCCATAAAAGAACATGTTCATGTGTTTATAGGTCAAAACTATCTTTCTCGGTTTCAATTTCACTCATCTATTCACTCATGTGGACCACATCTTCAAAATCAATTTAATCAAACTATTACATACTCATGAGTCGGGTAATTGCATACATAATACCTTTCTAGTCATAACATATACATAAATTAACTCATACTTGACCTTAGTCACATATTTCAAATGAAGAACTTAATAAAAAAATTCAAAAATTTCAAAATTTTTATTCTTTGCATTCCCTTAAAGTATTTGATACTAATTCCTCCCCCGAAACTTAAAACAGACCATGTCCTCAAGTGAATGATCTATTAAGAATAACAAACACTATGCAATACCAAAGATCATATCAAGTGAAGAGATAATAATTAAATAACTCAAAATATTAAGGATAAAGCTAATTTTTCAAGAGATGGAATTTTATTAATAATTGCACTCATTATTTGGCCTTAAGGGCCCATTATCCTATAAATTAAAATTGTAGAAAAATAAAATAACAAAAACAGTGATAGAACCAATCCTAAACAGATTTGGTGAAAAGAAATAAAAATAACGTAAACTAAGAAAATACAAGAGAATTCTGCATACATTCCCACTCTTACGGATTTTTCCTTATTTTACTATTAGCCCGTTTTGTTAGTTGTGGTGTCTTCCTCTTCTTATTCATTTCTTTCTTCCTTTAATAAAAATCCTAAAAATATATAAAACTACTATAATATATTAGTTAAATATATTAAGAAGAAAATAAAAATAAATAATTATATATTTATTTTTCAAAAATATTAATTTCCAGGTTCCACCAAGTACTCGGTGGTAGGATTACCGAGTACCCGGTAGTTCCTGTACTAAAATTTTCAACTTTTTATTTAATATAAACTATATAATGTAAATATATATATAAATTATAAATAGTACGATATAGAAAATTAATATATATAATTATATATATTCCAAAGTTAATAAAAATTATTTTATATATTTTTCTATTAATATGATAATATATATTTATGAAAATATTTTAAATAGAGTAAACAATGTATATTGTAAATTATACACATGCAAATTAATATATAAGTTAAAAACAAAATATTTTTGAAAAACATGTATCCCCCCGCTAAACTTATATTATTACGCTTTTATATTCAAGAAATGAATAAAATCAAAAGAATTTGCTCAATTAATACCAAAATTTCCATTTTCATTACCTTTCTAATATGTTTGGAATGGAGTACAAAAATAACAAAAGAAAATAAAAGAAATAAACCAAAAAGTACAAAATAATGATTCATGGCCCGGCCTAAGGCCATATCTAAAACATAAATCTATTTCGGCACATGATCGGATACTCTCACTAAATCCTAAGACTCGGATCGTGGTGGTGGTAGATGAGAAGTGGAGCTGGCTCCTAATCGCTCTAGGATCATCTGAAATCCACGAGCCATCTCTGCTCGGATCTCGGCCTGATCCCGAAGAATCTGCTCCTGATAAGCTACCATATTTACATATTGTTCCCTAGACAGAGTCACTGTCTCCCTCTACCTAGGTGGCCAAGGTATTTCCTCATCGGTAGCCTCATCATCATCATTACCTCCATCCACAACACCCTCCTCGTCCTCATAATCATCATCCTCCTCAACGTATCTAGCGACCGCCTTCTCAAGACCACGACACATCTTGCCGTAAGAATTGCTAAAGATGTTATATGCCATAGGTGAGTCAACGACGCGCTATTCCTCCCCCTTAGCCGGCTTAATATCGAGATGTCGTAAAATGCCGGTGATCAAAGAAGAAAATTGAAATAGCCACTTCTTCATCTTCACCCCTGCCATGTCAGAGAGGTCCTGCCATACGGTCCATATAATTTGAACCCTAATGCGTGGATTTAAGACCAAGTGGCGGGCATGGAAACAATACATCGCCTCCAAAAACATACCCCTTATCTCCGTGTTGTTGCCGTAGGGATGAACCTTGTCATGGAGCACAGTGTCGAGAAACCATAATCTCCAGGGAAAGTACCTCTTCCCCGCATATGTCGCGCTCTTCGGGTTCCCGTAGCACCCCTGGCACATTCGTTCAACGATAGCATGAACATCGGGGAACGACTCTAGAGAGGATGATAACTCGGCCTGTAAATCCTTCGAACACTCATCTGGGATGCCCCACACCGCTGTAATATGGCTGGTATCGATCGTGAAAGTCCGATCCCTCACCCTCGTCAATAATCCGGTCGCCATATCATGGACTAGGTTGCTATAGAACTCACGAACCATCTACGGATAATACACGGGCGACATCGGTGTCAACAACAGCCTCAACCTCTGCTTCACCAACTGCTTCATACTATGTTTAATATAACATGATTGGTTAAGATAATATATTCATTCAATCTAAGACAATAATTTAGAATAAATAAAAAATCTTGTATCACGAATAAGTTCGATCACTAATCTACACAATCATCACAGTGTGGTCACAGTATCCCCTCATTATAATTGAAAAAAAAATATAGAACTACATTATTTGGTTAGGGCTTTGCTAGAAAGCCCTAGATACCGAGTTAGCTAATCATGGTAGATGGTGACTGTATCATTGATGTAGAAATGACCTCCATATCCTTTTTCGTCGGATCTCTAGGTCCTGAATGGCTCCTCCCTTTGAATAATATGAATCTCCAGAGATATGGCCCTGAAAATTCTGTAAAAATAACCTCTCTAGATCTGTAGCGGATCTTGGTATTTATAGACAAAACCGAGGGAAACCCTAATTTGCATTAGACTTCTCTTATTGAAAGTAGGATTTCCCTTTTGTATGATTCCCTTCTAAACTGATCAAAACCTTGCAATCTGATGTATAATACATATAAATCGCGTGTATAGAGGTGTTGGAGTCGGAGTCAGGCCGAAATAATTTAAGTTGGGTAAAGACTGCAATTTCACAACTTTCCACACATTAATCCCGGGTTGCTACGCTTCAGCATAGGTTCTAGCTACGTGATGAGACCAGAATATTCAAGTTGTGTTAGTCTCTTTCTTTTGGGTGTTAAATAAACCTATGTTAGTCTCTTTATTTTATTAATAAGATGTTTTTATCTGATTTGCGTGTTTAAGTGTGTTTCAGGACCTTAACACAAATATTAGTTAATTTTGGATTTTTAGTAAACATGCCTGATTCAGAACGATACTTAGAAGATAAATGCACCCAATTCAATGCAAGGTATAATTCAGTGAAACAAAGTACAAGTGCTTGAAGCATAAATTTGTAGAATAAATAAATATCAAAATTCAGGAACCACCGATCGATCGATGGAACCTGCGATCGATCGGTAACAACCGACATTGGGATACGTGCTAATTTATACTGCAGAATTCTAACATTGTGTACAAGTATATAGTCACGCCCTTAATTTCCTAGGACTCTAAAAACCCGATTCTAGGGAAGTAAATGTGGAAGTGAAAAGAAGGAAAATAAAATCTCATATAGTCATCAAATACCCGTTCAAGGGTAAAATAGTCATTTCATGTCCCAAATATGTCTAAAAGATCACTTGGGATCGAAAAGGAAATGAAACGACTCAAACGACACTCTAAACGGATCATTCCAACACCCCATGTTTATCGAAGTGTAAAATCGTAATTTCCAAGTACAACTACAAAGTTTGGATATAGCACAAGCCTTAGGAACAAACGGAATCTAAATGAAAGCCACGAGGCGAGATATGAATTTTGGAAAACGATATTGGATAACACGGACTAAGACAGATAGTTGAACTACCCCACTTTCACCAAGGATAAAACCGTCATTTAAAGTGAAAATAAATGATTTTAATTTTATCTCAAGAATTTGGACATAAGAAAACCCATATAAACAAACGGGACCTAATTTGGAGGTGCGAGTTGAGAGAAATGAATTTTTGAATATCGGAAAAAATACAACCAAAACTGAGGCTAACGACATGTCGCCTTTGGCAAGATGTTGTCAAGGTGCGTTTGTTCTGAGGCTGGTGACATATTGCCTTTGGCGAGATTTTGCCAAGGTGCCTTCGCATTTCTAAAGTAAATTCACCCAAAAAAAATTATTTTTTGTAACAAGCCTCTGTTATTGACACCACCTGTCCCGAAAATTCACAAATATTATAAAACTGAATTTTTCATGTAAGGATTTTAAAAGTAGTCACCGAAATCTCGGGAAACGAGTAAAACGCAAACTTTGAATAAAAATGATTCTTTAAACTATCGTAAAACAATCTGTCTTGACCCCAGTCTCCGTTTTAACTACCGCCGATTTCTAAAAATAGAAATATTTATAAAATGGGTTTAAAACAATTTCTAAAACAAGATAATTTTATGGGGCTACAGGTGTGGGCGAAAAATGGGTTTTCCATTCAAAAGAAAAAGGTTTGATTTGAAACGTAGAAAAATGTCATTTTCGGCCAGACACCTTATAACCACACTCAATAACGAGAATCCATTACACAACACTTAATGAAAAGATTCATAAACTACATTCAAGTGCCCAAAACCAAAACATGTCATAGTTTGATTAAAATTGAAGTTTTACATTGCCGGCACTGAAGTCCACCAAAAGAAAAAAATCCCCGTGCATAGCGCTCTGAGGGATAATACATGAAAATACCACCCATCCGGCTAACATGCTAGCCGTTAAAAGAAAAGTAGTACATCGTTTGGATTACCAGTTCGGAAAAGAAATCATGTGAATACATGTATCACTTATACATCACAAAATTGGAAATTCCATCTTTATAAGTCCAAAAATACGGACAAGACGCCATAACCCATCAAATGGCTACGAACCTCTCGTAACAGGATCATCACCTGAAAAATATAATAAGTCATAGGGTAAGCTCGCTAGCCTATTTGAGGAAGCGTCATCGCCTCAATCTCGGTAGTCTGAGTGGTACAACCCAAGAAAGGTCCATACTATTAATCCGAAGTCGGTCTCATGTCCTACATGACTCTCATGCTAATCTGGAACCCGATTGAACCCAACAAATAATTTCCCCAACATGCTCACATCATAGTTATTCAGAAATATAACATGCATCAACATAATTATCACACTGACATCTATGATAGTTTAAAAATCACATGACTCAACACAGCTCATGGTACACAATTCGGCCAATACAGGTTATCAAATACACAATCTGGCCATTCACTTTTGAGGATACAAGCTCATCAAGTAATGTAGAGTACCGCACCGATCCTTCCCAATTGACTTTGACACTTCTTACTTTTAATAAGGAAGGGCGGTCGCACGGGAGCCCCGCTTACGACTCCCGAGCCCCTAAACCTGAAGGTCACACATACAAGCCTAGCTTACTAACCCCATATCACATTTTTGGACTTACTAGTATCGTAGGTGTGAACACCTCTTGGCTAGTTGTTGCGACGATCTGACACAAAACTACCCACACATGTTTACACGAAACACATAAAACAACACCATATTTTTGACACTACACAATGTACTCAATATGCATCAAGGTTTCAAGAACAATTGTAACGCCCCACGTTTTCCTTTCACTTTTCTGGAATTCTTTTCCATGTGTTAATGTTTTGCGACGTCACTTATTCATGACGTCTTGTGTATTCTCGGTACGAGTAAATTTTTCGCGTTTAAGTTTTGGACTTAGCGGGACGACTTTGTGGTATTTCGTTTCCGGTTTTGTGGATTTGAGTATCGCCAACGACTACGAGGGTTCGTGCAACGTTTTCTCGTTGGAGCTTCGGCAATCGTGTTACGTTCTCGAAAGTTCTAACCTAGTTTAGTGTAGACGTTCGGTGTAGAACTTATATGAAATTCTTGTTATATTTTCGTGTTGTAACTAATGAAAATTATTAGAAACGATTTCGGGAAAGAAATAACCTAGGGGTATATGAGTAATTTCATATTTGGAGCAATTAGTGAAAATTGTAGAAAATTGGCTAAGTGTTGGTGTATGGATGGCATAGTGGTAATTAGAGAGGATGACAGGGGGTAGAAGGGTAATTAAGAGGCTTGATGGCACTCTTGTAATTAACCCCAACTTTGGCATATTTTGGTCATTTCCACATTTTATGTGTTGTCTCATTCCTAGCCCTTGATCTCATTCTCCCATCTTTGTTTTAGACCCTTAGATCATAAGGCCTTGTTTGGTTGGCACTTAAATGGAATAATCCATTATTTTTGGTCATCCACTTGGCAAGACTTTTTGTCAACCATTGGATGATTAATTATTTCCCATCTTCATTCTAGGCCCTTGGATGATAAGGCCTTGTTTGGCAAATTAATGGGTTTTGTGATTTGTGTAATAAGTCTTCCACTTGGCAAGACTTATTCCTAGCCCTTGGATTCATTTCCTTTTCCCCATCTTTATTATGGACCCTTGGATGGTGAGTGGTGTGAGTGGAGAATCTCTACATATGGCAAGTCTTCCACTTTGCAAGACTTCATCTTCTTCTTCTCCATTTTCTCTCATTTTCTTCCTCTTTGTTCTTCTCCACTTATGGGTGGAATTCATCACCCTAAGTTGGGGTTTTGGTGTGGCCATCAACATAGAGGAGGTTCATGGTGTCCTTTTCTTTGGTTTAAGCTAAATATGGGTAAGTGTTCTTCATCCCTTGTGTGTTTCCATTTCAAACCAAGTTAGGGTTTCTTGTTATAACCACTAAATGTTTCTTGCTCTCTTCTTGTGTTGGAGCTTGATTCATGGTTAGGAGGTCATGGTGAAGCTTTCCACCGGTTTACTCCTTGGATTTTGGTTGAGGAAGAGCTAGGGTTTCATGGGCTTTGCTTGGTGGTTTTGGTGGTTTGTTCTTCAAGAGGTAGGGGGGAAACTTCTTAACTAGCCATCTTGTGATTGTGTAATAAGATAAATTGGATTCTAGGATTTTTAGCATTAAAATGAAATTTGCTAAGTATATCCTTGGAAATATGAAGTTAGGGTTATAGCATGTTATATGACTTAACCTTTGTGTATAGAGTATTTTTGATAGTATTGAATAGGGTTATGTAGCATGCTAGCTAAGTGGTTGTTCTTGAGATTTCTTATATTCAAGTGTATTTGTATGCCTATGTATATGTGGATATATATATATATATATATGTGGGTATTGTGGTGTGTATGTGTAAGAGTAGTTATACATATGTGCATGTGGGAGTTAGGGAGGTAGCCTTAGAATGAGATTAGGCTAGTTCCTTTGGTTAGTACCTTGGAGGTATTTTTGGACTTCATGACATGTTGAGATGTGATATGTGAAAACTTGCTAAATTGAACTAAAAGCATGTTTAAAAGAGATTTCGAGAATTATATTGGATTCATGTGGATATTATATATAAATATGATGCATCACATATTTATGTTGATGATTGATTGTCATTGAAACCTAGATGCATATAGTGTTGGTATATGCGGTTTATGAAATCATGTGGGGTGTCTTTGTGTCGAATCGTCACAACAACTGGCCAGGGGGTGTTCCCATCCTACAGAATAATGAGCTGTGAATGGGGTATAGGGTGAGTCGTCTCATTCTCGAAGTCGCGGGTCGTCTCGTGCATTCATGTTGACGAATCTTTGGTCACGGGTCGTCTCGTGCAAACCGTCTTCCTTGTTGAAGTGAGAAGTTTCAAAATCACTTGGGAAGTACCGGTGCGACCCTCTGTTAGCTCATATTTATGGGTAGAGTGCGTATTCGTTAACCTATGATAGGGCAAAGTGTGGTATTGAGTCACATTATATTTGCATGGCATTTATGTGATTTCATTTGACATGTATATGTGAGTTATGTTTACATGTGAAGTATGATATTATTCCATGTGATGGAGGAGCATGTTTAAATATGAATTTTGTGAAATAATTCATTTGTTATTTAAAATGCTCAATTGGAATTGAAGGATGTGAAAAATGTAAATTCCATGACTTATTTAAAGTATAATGTGAGATCAATAATTATGATTATTGCTATGTGCCATTATACCCTAAGAGGAGGGGGGTGATATGAGTTGGTTTAAGGGCTTACTTGTGATAAGTAAAGTCGGTGTAGGTTGTGATCTTGGTTGATGGTGTATAATGACCTTATGATCTTGTTAGAAACCTAGGTGATGTGGTTTCGAATATGAAATTGAGGTTGAAAGAATCGGAAGGGGTTCTTGATTTGAAAACTAGTTGGTTCCGTGGCAACGGCCACTAGGTTCCCTTTAGCGGTCTTAAGGAATGAATTGTCGTCGGAGTTGTAGTCATTCCCGGTTAAGAGGGTGGTGAATTCGAATGTGAAGTGAAGTGTGGTTGAGTTAGAGTTAGTGCCTTGTGTATAGTTACTTGCCCTTATCTTCAAGTTGCTTTCGAACTTCGGTTCTTCATTCATTTGCCTCATTTGAGCGTCTCTAAAATCACTTGGTTTTCCGTTGGTTTCGGTTGTTCCCGAAAACGGATTGTTCGTAAGACTTGTGTTTTACTCTATTTGGTCTTTTAGTGAAAAACCCATTTTCGCCTACCCCCGTGATGCCGACAAGAACTTTGAGTTTTGAAATGGTTTTAAAAATCAAGAAATAAAGGATTTTGACTTTTGAAAGTCGGTGGTATCCAAAACGGATACCGGGGGGGGCAAGACGGTTAGTTTTACGGATTTTCAAGAAATTATTTTTGATAAAACTAAACCGAGATTAAATGATAGTTTCTCATTTCTAAAGTTCCTAAATGAGTTGAGGACTTTTGTCTCATGATTCATAAGGCTTTGAAGCTGTTTGAAAGTCATTTTTGAGGTTTTCTAACCTAGGCAGTCGACTGGCCCCTTCCAGGCAGTCGACTGGGTCAACTAAGCCTTTTCCCGTAAGAATTTTGGAACTCTCTGGTCCACCCAGTCGACTGGGTCATTGAGCCAGTCGACTGGGTCATCAGACAGCCGACTGGGTAAACTAGCCAGTCGACTGGGTCAGCTTTGGATGGATTTTTCCTGATTTTCGAAAATTCATTTCTCTCACCTCGTAACTCGGATTAAGGTCCCGTTTCTTCCTATGGCTTGTGCTAGGAACAATATTTGTAAATAAAATTTAAAATAATTTATTTAAATTGAAAATGACTGTTTTACCCTTGGAGAAAGAGGGGTACTTCAAGTTTCCGTTTTTATCGGCGTTGTCCGATACCGTTTTCAAAACTTCATATCTCTTGCGTCAGGGCTTTGAATTTGATCCCGTTTGTTTTTATGGTTCAAAATATGTCCAAATAGGTGGGGAAACCTTTGAAAGTACATCTTTGCCCTTGAAATGACCATTTTACCCTTTGGTGAACATGTGACCTTTGATTGGTCGGTGTGATGGGTTATTCAATCCATTTCACTTCCTTTTGTTGTTGGGAAACCTTTGTGACTTATATTAGGTTTACATGAATGTTTTACCCTTGTGTTGGGTTTATGGATGTCATTAGTGACATGTGAAGTGATTGATAGTATGATTCGATAACGATTTGAGGTTTTGGAGTTCGGTATGCCTGTGGCCTAGGAACTATAAGTGTTATCATTCCTAGAGTGTTATGAATAGGAGGTTTACTTCCATGATTTGGTGATAGTATTGAGGTGATAGTGCTGTGTTGATTGTCAGTGTGGGACTGACGGGTACGAGTCGTAGTGATCTATGACGGGGGTTGTACTACGTATCTGGTATTGGTTGTATATCCTTGTATGTATATATATATATACGTGTATATATATATATATATAGGTGTGATTTATTTCATGTTGTTGTGATATAGTTTCACTATATGCTATTGGCCTATTTGTGGATGCATGGTAGGGGACTAGTGGGATGTATTCCGGGGTCTCGTCTTGGCGTGATTTCCAGGTGGGATATTTGACTGACCTAGGGTAGATGCATGTACCCGGGTTGGTTTTCATTTGATTTGAATGGTCGTAGGATGTGATGGTTATGATTTCTTTCTCCTACGGGGCTCAATGAGCTCACCCCGGCAGCGGTATGCCTGGTGGTTTACACCACCAGTTTGCAGGAAATGTTTCGGTTATGGACAACGTGGAGTGCAGGATGGTTCGTGGCACTGATGCTGTTGCGGGGTTTGGGACGCTATATATATATAAAGTTGTACCTTTTGTTTCATTTCTTGTTCCCTGTATTGGGACCGTCGATTTTGTACCTCTTGGGACCCAGTCTGTTGGCCTATCCCTTCCTTGTATTTAGTATTGTTACATCGTTGTAGAGATGTATTCTTTCGGCACTTAGACGTGCCTTGTGTATCATTTGGTTTAGCTTCCGCTTTGTTGTGTATGGAATTATTATTGATAATAAGATTCCATCCGGTTTGTGGTTGTTTAGTATTTACTTTGGTCGCTCATTTTATGAATCACGACCTGGATTCCTCGGATGTCCCAGTTCGGGATTCTTAGGAAATTTGGGGCGTGACAACAATCATGCTCCATCACAATATATGCTTATCTCATTTTGCAATATATTGTACTCAATAAAACCATGGTCCATCATAATACATGTTTTTATCTCATTATGCAATATATTATGCCCAACTTATCAATATGCTCATAATATCACATTTATGAGCAATAAACCACCATAAGCATTTATATCACACAATCATGCTTTCAAGGGCCTAGTTCATCGTCTAAGTTATCAAGACTCAACTCGTATATATATACGCCATATATACATATAGACGCACTCACCCTCGTACAAAAAGTAATATAACTCATTTTTCCTGTACCTCAATTCCAAGCAAATACCAGGTCCTGGTAATCAAGAGATGTTAAAGAGGTCCAAGTAAGGTCACCAATGTCAAGTGTGCCTCCAAGAATAAGTTGATTGCTGAACCTTCAGAATTCTATTCAATGCACTATATGATGGAAACAAGATATACAATGGTATAAAGAATAAGCCTACAATTATCAAAAGTGACTCCAACCACATGAAACAAGCCAATCCCTAAGGTAGCTAAACTAGGGTTCTTGAAATAGAAATCAAATGGAAGGCTGAGTTTACCAAAGTCTCACTCAAGAGAACCAAGAACCACCTCAACAAAGCTTACTAGGAAAATGTTCAAACTGTTGCACCTTGAATAGTCATATCATCAATAAAGGAACAACATACTAAGATTGGGAACTAAAATCTTAGGAAATGAAATACTAGGGTTTCGGAAGAGAATAAACCACAAGAGTGAGAACCATTTACCAATCCTTAGATTGAATTGAAGACAAGGCCACCACCTCCAACTTTCATGTTCAAGGCTTAACCAAATTCCAAGCAAAGAGGGATGGAATCAATCCAAAGGTGGAGAAGGAAAAGAGGGAAAATAGAGAAATATGAGAGATGAAATGTGAGTGGTTATGAGAGAAGTCTTCATGTGGAAGACTTAAGGAAGTGTAGAGATTTCCCACTATCTCTCACAGTCATCCAATGGTATACAATAAATATGGAAGAAGGAAGGAGATCCAAGGGGAACAAAGTGGGTCTTGCAAACTAGAAGACTATACCCAACACATTAATCCATTTGTTTTCCAAACATGGCCTTATGATCCAAGGGTTAGGAGGAAAAATGGAAGACTTAAATCAGTGGTGAAGAATTAGACAACACATAAAAGTGTGAAATGAGTAAATCTTTATCAACTTAGGATTAATTACAATAGTGTCATCATGACTCTCAATTATTATTTTACCCCTTGTCATCCTCTCTATTTACCACCATGTCACTAATATCCCAACACTTAGCTAAATCTCTACAATAAACACTCAGTGTTGTTAATATAAAAATACTAATTTACCCTTTGATCATTTATTTTCCGAAATCGTTTTGAATAATTTTCATTATTCTCAAAATGAAAATACAACATGTAACATACAATTTTAATATCACATAAAACATGTAAGTCATGCTAAGCACATAAATACATTAAGGACATAAGCACTAAATTGTTAATATATATTTTTAATTAGGACGTAAAAATACCGGACGTTACAACCTCCACACCTTAGGAGATTTCCTCCTCGAAATAAAAAATGTAAGTAAAGAAGAAACAAGTCCAGGTATTTTTCCCAAACTTCACGATCATGTTCACAGGTCGATTCCTTGAAACTGCGATGGTGGCATGAGGCCTCAACTAACGGAATGGTTTTGTATCACAAATCCCGCTCTTGAGCACTTAAGATCCTCACGGGTCACTTCCCGTAGGACACGTCCTCGCAACATCGACACCCGTCCAACTCAAGACATGAGATGGATCCAGTCTGCACATGCGAAAGATGGACACATGGACTGAGCACTACGAACCCTGGTGAGCACTTATGATAACACACTCGGTAGGCCACTACACCATAATAACCAAAAGCACAAAAGGACTAATCCAGGGTCCAAAACTCAAGGTAAGACTAAAAGTCTAATAATCACTATCAAGGCTACTATGACTATAATGATCATACCTTAAGTCCGTGCGCTATACAAACCCCGATAAAGAAGATTAAATCTTCAACCTCAGCAACACCAGAAAGATCCACTACCTAGGAAAACATATGCTAAGGCCATAAATCAAAACACTTAATCCTCGAGTAATAATGGTTATCCTTGGCCCTATAACCATATTACTCAGTTCACTATTTCAACCATGAAAGCACTACATCCATAATCACGATCACAGTCAATAATATACATCTAATGATCTTAAAAAATTTATTCACATTTCAATTCTACAATCATTATATCATTGTCTTCCTAAATCAATCATTTTGAACCTTAAATTCTCAATTGATTCAATTAATACTCACTACATCATAATGCTAAAGTTACAGTATGAATCTTCGAGGTCTAATCACAATAAAATCTCGATTACAACTCATAGTCTAGTTGATAAGCTATGATCAAACTTCAATTACTCAAATCACCAATATATAATCTATAATAGTCTCCCAAGAAAGCTTTTCAACTAATCCTTTAATTAACAGTTCGATAACAATTGTACCTCAACACAATTCATTAATTTACATACCGTATGCAACCTTTCCTCTAGGGTTCTAAACCACTTAGATATTACCACAACCCATAGTACATCAAATCATACAATTTATTCTCTAATATCAATAGACTTCATTGCACCGTGACACCTGATGGTTCCAAGGTTAATTTCCCAACTATAAAATTGAATGGTATGACTAATCCTACCATAAGCCACACCTCAAGTGAAAACATAAGTCGCATGACATTAAGAATCCCTTAATGGAGAAACAGGATAGCTAAAACGTACATCGATAAAGTCCTTAATCCTCGACGAAAATAGCTTATATTTTCCTTATACCACAAGAACATTTAATTAACGTAACCATACATTAAGTACAATCAACCTCAACTCAAGTAACAAGGTAAATTACCAAAAACCCGTAGAAGTAAACCAACTACACAACTGCGAAACGAGAATGACTGTACTCCATCTACGCAATAAAGGGAAATAAGAAACATGATAAAATCATTAGTCAAGTCAATACATAGACACGGTCAACGACGTGAAAGACCAAGGCAATTAACCATAGTAACTCATTACTGCCAATGCCCACACTATCACTCAACACCCGACACATCAAGGGTTGACAGAGGAACTCACACTCAATCTGAATCCATGAACTCCAGTGATCAACCAGTAATGAACCTCAAGGTTACACGTCATACTTCCTTTCAAATAGAAACCACAATCATGTCCTAACTAACATTCATCACATTATGATCACACTACCTCATACCTCAATCAATTGTAATCTAAACATTTCCAATTTTCATGCTTTCTAGGTCAATGAAGGCCTAAAATCATATTCTAACTGCAAAATAAACCATAAAACACTTATAACTGTTTATCAACTCCGTAATATCATGTGATAGATAACCATACTCCTAGTCTATTTCTCAATTCACGCATTGATAAATAACATTTTTTCCTCCTGGTTAACAATTATTCCTTACGTGAATCACCAAATTATACTTCAAATCAAAAGCTTACACGGCAATGATTACCTAGAACACCAAAAAACTCAACATCAAAGCTCCCAAATCAAAATCTTCACTAATAAGTGAGCCTAAACATATACCAAATCTCAAAATTCAAATCAAGATTCCTCCATAACTCCACTATTTACAAGCTAGAGAAACGCAAGATCATACTTTGCTCACTAAGTCACACAAAATGATTCACAGCTCATTCATCACAGATAGCCACTTCAAGGTTTAATAACACTTCTCTTAATGTTCCATAAACATTGAAATCACAATCAATGAATCACTACTCTTATACCTCAAGTCCATCGATAACAATGCAGGGACACGGTTACATAATAACCTCAAGTAAAACAACCTCGAACTACTATAATCATACTCGGTAACACATATTGAATGCCAGAAGAGAAAACATATACTAGTAACGACCCCAAAAGAGCAAATCAACCTCACAATGTCTACACAAGAACACATAATCACAAAATCCTTTAATGGTACAAGCAAAAGGAAAACCAAAATTAAAGTTTAGGAGATACACCACTTAATCCCCAATGATATTATACCACAACATAACGTGCCACAGTCGCTAAGTCACCATAGGAGACCTACTAAGACTAAAGGGAAAGAAGAACTCGTCCTAAACATAAAATGATACAAAAGTGGCTCAGGATCAGACAAAAAAACTGCTCATCCATTCTAGGCATACACTCTCACGAGAAGCTTCGCAATAACAACTTAACCAACGTCTCGTTATGGTTAGGTTAAAACCCAATACATAGTCAATAATGTCATTCACTATAGGATAGCCCTTCACACTTCCTATCTTGCACGAACCTAATGCTCAACCATGTCAGTCGAAACATTACAGTCGCAAGGTACAAAAGAATGTTCCTACCAACTATTGGTGGCTACTCGGTCACCCGAGAAGCTATGAAACTCTAGAAATTAGTCGATTGGTAATAACTCAACACCTATTGAACTTTAAAAGGTTGATCTAGACACTACCTTTTAAAATAATACGCTTCATGAACACATCAAACAAGTGGTTTACAAGACTCATGTATGACGTCGGTGCCATCCGATACAAGGCCACAAAAATAGGCATGGTACATGGCCTAAACCTAATAGAAAAAATTATATCATGATGATGACATAATGAAAAATTTAAATCATCAGGAAGGACATCCAAACACTCGTACACAACATTCAATACGTTGACAAAACCACCTACTTCATCGTAGACGACCCTTGCTAACAAGAAGCTAGGTAAGTCACGATTTCCACAAACTATGCTAAGCTAGGTAGGTCACGATTTCCATAAGCTTCAAATGCCCATGAATGAAATACTCACTCTCTAGCGTACAGAAGGTTAAACGAACCCTACCATAATTAGAAGCAAAAGAAGAGTTATTGTGACCACTAAAGAATAAGAAGTACTCGCCCAAAGGCGTGCCCATAGACACACGATCTCAAAGCAATCAATTCACACATAAAAGGTTGAAAACCAATCCATTGCCCAAAATGACGTTGAAGCTCGCCATGCCAACCCCAAAGATAAAGAAGGGAGAAGAAAAAGAAAAAGTAACGAAAGGATCGGAAAAACCATAATTAAGCTAATCCAACTTCCGAAGACAAGAAGGAAGGGATCAATGCATGACTAAACAAAAGGTACGTTAAACAACGTAATACAGCCATGCCGGCATACGCACAAGTCGACACGATAAAATAACCACCCACTACTAGGTGACAAGTCGTAAACGGAAGATTATGAAGTAAAAAGTAATAACGACCCTCGCTGAAGCTGTTGCTATTCTATAATTGATACGTGCGCTTGCGTAGGGTAAAACCCAACATCTTGTACACACCTTGAAGCACATCATGTTTTTTGTGCCTTTGCAGAGGACTAAGCAATGTTCAATAGCTTTAGTAGTTTATTTACATTGTGTTATTGTACATGTAGCTAAAGTTAGATTTTTTTGTGATTGACAGGTACTCTAAAGAGCATAAAAGGATAAAGCGGAGCTTCTGAAGTTGCATCTGGAACCGTTTATGAGTTTTAGTTTTTCCTTGATTTTTGGTATTTAATTCTAGCTTTATTTTCTTTCCGTAGTAATGTAATTTAGAAGTAGTTAATTTTGTTAGTTTTTATTTCATAAAATTTCAAAAAGAAAAATAAAATAATAGTCGTTAGAATAACGCATGACTGATAGATTGACCCATTCTAATTATAGCACTAAGATAGTCAAGTACAATCCTGAGATAAAACAGACTCTGTCATTTAGGTCAAGCTATTAAAGAACGTCATCGTTAGTCAAAGGAAGGCATCGGCCAAATCATTGAAGAAGGCGCGATGGGTGACCAAAGAGCCAAGCAACCAAGGGCACCAGAGTCGTCAGTGATAGGATACTACGCATCGGATGTGTATGATTCATATATTGATTTTCTAGAAGAAGAAGGTGCGAAGTATTTTGAAATAAAGACAAGCATTATTAATATGCTTCGTAAATTTTTTGGACTTAGAATTGAGAACCCATACCAACACATAAATGATTTCTTAGGGTAGCCTCTACTGTTAGGTATGATAATTTATCCAAGAATGACCTATGAGTGCAATTATTTCCTTGTCATTAAGGGAAAGAGCCAAAAGATGATATCTCAAATTGGCTAAAGTAACTAAAATTGATTGGGAAACCCTTAAAAAAGAATTCATAGAAAAGCATTATCCCATATGAAAGATCTCAGAATCACAAGATGAAATCAAAAGATATAGAGAATTGCCTGGTGAGCAATTTCATGATACTTGGGAGAGATATAATGAAATCTTATATAAGTGTCCCCGCCATAGGTTCTCTGGACATGATATAGCTAATAATTTTTATATGGGACTTGGAGATGCACATAAGACTTTAATAGATGCATCAACACAAGGTCAATTTACCTTGAAGCCGACAAAAGAACTCTTAGAGATGTTTGACAATATTATTGAGAATACGATCCAATATGAATTTGAGTTGAGGTCTAGAGGTGGACAAGATAGAGGATCTGAGAAAGCTTATGTCATGAATCATGATGATGTGAGAGATTTAATCGCATTGATAGGAGGGAAACTAGAAAGAATTGACAAGTTTCTTCAGCGAAGTCATTTCCCTCCTCGAGAAATGTTAGAAGTAGAAGTTGATTATTCTCAAAATGAGTGTCAAGACATAATGGTTGCTGGTGTCAATGCATCGTCGAACTATTCAAATAATTCTCCTTTCACTAATTCATACACCTCAAATGCCAGAAATTACCCACTTCTATCCTATAAATCTACAAATGTGAATAGCCCATCACCAAGGTTTCAACAAGGACAATCGGTCAATCCACAACCAAGGTTCAGTGAGAGACAATAGTCATATAATCCATAAGAAAGGATCCAACAGAGTCACCAATCATTCGACTCCCAACCAACAATCATGGCTCAAAATCCTCACTTAAATTACCAACCCAGAGAGCTATCCAATATTTCTCAAGCTCTCCATCCATTCAATAATTCTCAAGCTTTCCAGCGATTCAATAATAATCAGGCTGTCCAACAATATAATGATAGCCTAGACTACACCATAATAGGCATTTATAACATGCTAGGTGTTCATACTCAAGCGTTGGCACAATTGTAAATCTCAATGGACCAACTAGCTAATTAGATGAATCCAAGAGAACTAGGAAAATTGCATGGTCAGCCGATAGTCAACCCAAAGCCGTAACAAACACTGGAGCTTGGATCCTTCACTAATGATCCTCATGAGTTAGTTCAATCAATCACGACTCTGAGAAGTGGAGAGTAGAGTTGAGAATGAACATGAAGAGAGGTTGTAGAAAAGAAAGGAGGCCGAACAAGCGGAAAGAAAGGAGGCTGAAAAAGTTCAGAAGGATCAAACACCAGTGGATAATAATGTCGATCAGGCATTACTTAAAGATTAGGAAAGGGAAAGTTACGAGGAGGCAACGCCATGTCCTCATCGTCTTAAAGAGCCAACGAAGTACGGGAAGCATAAAGAATCTGATATGTTGGAAACATTCTGACAAAATAAAATCAATTTTCCTCTCTTAGATGTTATTGCCCAGAAACAACCTTATGCTATGTTTTTCAAGGATCTTTGCACACAAAAGCGGAGGAGAAGAACAAAGTGTCCAGAGGCAATAATATTGACTGAGCAAGTAAGTTCATTTCTTTTAAGCGATACAACACCTAAGAGGAAAGATCTCGATGCTCCCACTATTCCATGTGTCATCGGTGACTAGGAAATTGGTAGAGCTCTTGATGATCTAGGTGCGAGTATTAACTTGTTTCCTTATTCAGTCTACCAAAATCTAGGGTTGGGTGAACTTAGTCCCACTATGGTTGTACTCCAATTTGCTGATTGGTCAGTCAAGAGGAATTTTTGCAGAAGTTATTATTCAGGTGGGCAAGTTCTACTTTCCAGTAGATTTTGTAGTTCTAGATATAGAACCTATTCCTGACTTATAGAAACACATCCCAGTGATATTAGGAAGACAATTCTTGACCACGACAAAAGCATGTATCAACTGCAGAACCAGAGCCATAGATCTGACCTTTTAAAATATGATAGTATGAATGAATGTGTAAGAACATTTATTATAATTGTTTATGTATGGCATGTTCTAGATAATAACCATGTTGAGTGTTAGATAAGTCATGTTGGTTTCAATGACATCTACAAGATTTGACAAAGGTGGAATCAAGCACTGAAGTAGTGAAGAATACAAATGAAGTATAAAAATGAGTGTTAAAGCAAAGAAAGCTTTCGGAGGGAAAAATCATTATTTCCAGGCATCGTCAGTTCACCGGAGGGAAAAAATGCCATTTCCAGACATTATGAATTCAACCAAAAGTATCGAGAGTTTGAGATGACCAGTCTAGCTCAAATATGAAAAAACTGCAAAAGATGTAACTTACCTATGTTGGCATAGGCTGAAACAGGATAAATTGGCTCTGACCTACACTGTGGTTTTAAAGCTAGGAGGGGACCTAAGCCCTAGACCTATGCCCAAGCATAGGTCCCAATCCTTGGTCACATGATCACTTGTTATGCAGGATTTGTTTCGGGGTGCTTTCGAATTTTTCCAATTTGGTCGGTACTTCGAGTTTTTAAGTGATCGACGACTTTAGACCTCTATGTATTGGCGTATACATATATTTACATCAGATTTTAGAAGATTTATCAAGGTATTATGAAATTATGTAAGAGGGCAAGGTTAGGGTTTCTATGACTTGGTCTATAAATACAAAGGTTCTACAAGAGAAGAGACTACGGTGTTTAACGATGATTTTTCAAGAGGGCTTTTGGTGAGAGCTCTGCAATATTCCATCATTCATATTCTTCTATAGAGTGATACACAGAGAGGTGATTATAGAGTGATCATACATATTGGTGTTATCCCTTGTGTTAAGGTTCTGCAATCGTGCTTCTACACTGAAGTTCTTTATGCACGATTGGATGAGTGGTTGCTGAAAAATCATCACATCATCCATTGAAACGAGGTTGCATTGATCCGTTGAGAAGTAAAGTCATCCAAGTACGGAGCAATAAGAAGATTTTTTCAACTGCAAGTAGAGAAAGGCAAATCAGGTATGATTTGTGACTCTCTCGTAGTGTCTGGCCGAACAAGCATGCTTTGTGAAGTATGAGTGATTCAAGGGTTTCAGATCGCGAGTAAAGGAAGGCATATCAGAAGTCATTTTAAGTATAAAACTCTCATATAGTCTGTACTTGTTGATTTATAGTGCATCGGTACCTGAGTGTACCCGTAATTGTTTCCTTGGAACGTTTCCTTGGTTTTTCCATGAAATAATTCTCTTTGTCATCTCTTGCTTTATTTTCTGCACTACATTGATGTTTGCTTGATATTGCTTGAATGATGTGGTTTGAGAATCATGTGATTCTGTAGGACTTGGAGTATCATTACTAACCACATTGTCCTTTTTTTCAACCTCAGAAGAATCATTATCCAATATAAAGAATGGCTCACCATCTTCCTCCTCAGCAAACGTTGGGTACTTATCAATGCAAGAGTCATCAACCACTACATTGGCAGATTCCATCATCGTTTGAGTTCTAAGGATAAAAACCCTATATGTTCGACTAGTCAATGAATAATCTAAAAATATTCCTTCATCACTCTTAGACTCGAACTTCCCAATAGATTCACGATCTCTAAGAATATAAAATTTTGCTCCAAAAATATTGAAATACTTTACATTGGGTTTCTTGCCATTCCATAGTTCATAAGGAGTTTTTAAGGTGTCAGGCCTAAGATAAACTTTCTTTGAGGTGTAACACGTTGTGTTCATCTCCTTAGGCAAAAAATACCTAGGAACATTCCGACCTTGTAGCATAACATTGGCCATTTCCTGAATAACCCTATTCTTCCTCTCAACTACTCAATTTTGTTGAGGAGTTCTAGGTGCTGATAATTCATGTTTTATACCTATCTCTTCACAAAACACTTCAATTTCTGAATTTTCAAACTCCCTTCAATGACCACTCCTTACTCTAGAAATGGAACAATTCTTCTCAGTCTGAATTTTTAAAAAAATTCTCTTAAAACTCTCAGGTGCTTCAGACTTTTCACTTAGAAATCCAACCCATGCAAATCTCGAATAATCATCCACCGTGACAAAAATATACTTTTTTCCTCCTTTGCTCATAGTCTTAGTGTGACCCATTAAATCAATATGCAATAACTCTAAAGGTATAGAAGTACCAATAATATTTATCTTTTTGTTCTGACATCTGACTTGTTTACCCTTCTGACATGATCCACACATAACTCCTTTTGCATAACCAAGCTTAGGGACTCCCTTAACAATTTCACTCTTAGTAATTTTTGTTAATTCTCAAAAATTAACATGTTCCATCCGCTGATGCCAGATTTTAACTTCATCAAGTTTAACTCTATTGCATAATAATTCAGAATTAGGAACAATGCAATAGCAATTATCAGTTGAACGCAAACCTTCCATTACGCAATTCCGAGAAGAGTCAATGATCGAACACTTATCAGGAGAAAAAGTGACATTATGATTGTTATCACATATCTAACTTATGCTCAACAAATTTGCTTTAAGACCCTCTACATAAAGCAAATCTTCTAGTTTAGGTAGACCAAAAACTATAATGGTACCTTTGCCTAGAACATTCCACTTCTTTCCATCACCAAAAATGACTATTCCACCATGACATTCCTTGAGAAATTAAAAAAAATGAATTATCTATAGTCATATTTCTCGAACATCCATTATCCAAATACCAAGAAGTAGACTTGCGTGCTCTAAGTGCAGTATGATCTACAAGACAGTGTAGCTCACTTTTTCTCACCTAAGCCTTCTTCATCTTCTAAGTTCATTTTGCCAATCTTGACAAATTCTTCATTTCTTTATTCAGCATTCATATTTTATCTTGAACACAATCTCCATATTGAACTCTTTATTCCTTCACCAATTACAGAGTCTTCTCTCTCAACTTCGAACACCTTGGTCGAATGTGTCCACTAAGACCACAGTGATGAGAAATAGGAACAAACCTCCGGATTCCATCACTTGACTTCCTAAGTTATCTAGGGTTAAGGAAAGGCTTGTTTTCAACTGGCCTTTTGACATAGGATTGAACCCTAGGAACCCAATTTGAATTTCCTTTTGAAGAACTTGATGCTAGTTGGGAGGCTTTTATAAAGGTGGTTTTTGCAACAACATTCGAATTTTGCAATACTCCAACAAAACCTAGTCCGTTTATATTTTCTGCGAACTTTCCTACACTCAACATATGATTAAGCTTAAGAGTTCCCCTAGACCACTTCTGAACAGTTAAGTCCGCATCTTTCTGCTCTTTTTCAAAATTTTCAATCTTAGTAGATTTCTCAACCAATTCCTTATTGAGACCATCTATTAACTTCAAAGCCTAAGTTTTTTTAAGTTCAGACTTATTCAAATCTTCAATCAACTTTGCCTTTTGGGTCTGTAGAAGATTCAGAGTTTGAGAACTATTGGCTAATTCATCTTTTAAAGAATGCAGTTCTTTGTCCATGTTAAGACTTTTAGTCAACAGTTTCATGTGATTCTTGTGAAGTTGAGTGGTTTTATCAAGTAATTTATTGTAAGACTCTTGAAGTGTTTTATCACAATCTTCATCACTCTAAGAACCTTCCTCTTCAGACATCGCTAAACTTGAAGCAACTTCATTAACCTCCTTTCTTTGTACAACAAACAAAGTGAAATTCTCAAAATCATCACCTACTTCTGATTCTGTCGCATCACTTGTTGATGCATTGTCAGTGTCATCATTCCAACTAACAGTTAATCCTTTCGATTTATTGAGAGTGTTTGCACACTCTACAGTTATATGACCATATCATTGACATTCAAAACATTTAGGTTTCTTCTTTTTAGGATCAGACTTATCCTTCCTAATTTGATTCTTATTTCTACTTCTAGACTCACCCAACTTATCCCCAAATTTTTGTCCCTGGCCATTCTGCTTAGCCCTAACCAATTTGTTTAACCTCTTAGCAAACATGGCAATATCATTTAGTGATTTTGAAAGCTATGTTCTTCTCTTTTGTGCCACTCGCCTTTTTATGGGGATTTTTTAACATCTCCATCTCATAAGATTTTAAATTTCCAGCCAATTCTTCAACCTTAATTTATTTAAGACTCATGACCTCTGAGATGATAGTGACCTTAGATAAAAAAACATTCAGGAAGAGACCTAAGAATTTTATTTACTATGTAGTCTCATAAATAGGCTCACCTAGGTTATGAGAACCTATTATAATATCATTTAACCTAACCTCAAAGTCTGCGAAGACATCATCCTCCTCCATCTTCAGCTATTCAAATTCAAAATTCAAAATTTGAAGCTTTAATTGTTTCACCTTCAACGTTCCTTGATGAGTGACTTAGAGAATGTCCCAAGCTTCCTTGGCAATTACGCACGTAGAAATCCTCTTGAACTCACTTCAGAGTTACAGCATTGTATAAGACATTCAACGCCTTCGAGTTCCAATTCATGCTATTCGTGTCAGCAGCATTCCACTCACTTGATAGTTTTGGTGTTGATTCATTGCTCCCGTCGTCTTCACAATAGGAGGTGAATATCCTACTTCAGTAGCATTCCATGCTCTCTCATCTAAATATTTTAAAAACACTCTCATTCTCCCTTTCCAATAATATGTATAATTTGAGCCATCAAACAAAGAAGACCTAGATATGGAACCTCCTTCACGAGACATCTACATCGTCTAAGTACAGAATCTTACCCTAGGTAATTAACCTAAAAAGGGGAAACCACGCTCTGATACTAATTGAAATTACCTAGACGATAGTGAGAATAGCCTAGAGGGGAGGTGAATAAACTTTTTGTAGATGTATTAACAAATTAATATTTAATTGCGAAAAAGTCAATTTTAATCCAATCACAAAACCCTAATTCTCAAAGTCAATTTTAATCCAATCACAAAACCCTAATTCTCAAACCACATCATTCAAGCAAACATCAATGTAGTGCAGAAAATAAAGCAAGAGATGACACGGAGAATTATACGTGGAAAAATCAAGGAAATGTTCTAAGGAAAAAACCATGGGTACACTCAGGTACCGATGCTCTATGAATCAACAAGTACAGACTCTATGAGAGTTTTAGACTTACAATCACTCGTACTTCACAAAGCATGCTTGCTCATCAAGACACTATGAGAGACTCATAAATCACGCTTGATTTGCCTTTCTTTACTTGCGGTTTGAAATCCTCTAATTGCTCCGTACTCAGATGGATCAAAACAACCTAGTTGTAATGGTTGATGTTATGATTTTTCATCAATCACTCATTCAATCGTGCATAAAGAACTTTAGTGTTGAAGCACGATTAGAGAACCTCAACACAAGAGAGAACACCAATATGTATGATCACTCCATAATCACCTCTCTGTGTGTATCACTCTTTAGAAGAATATGAACTATATAATATTGCAAAGCTCTCACCAAAAACCGTTTTAAAAAATTATCGTAAAAAACCGTAGCCTCTTCTCTTGTAGAACCAAGGTATTTATAGACCAAGTCAAAGAAAACCCTAACCTTGCCCTCTTATGTAAATTCAAAATACCGTGATAAATCTTCTAAAATCTGACGTAAATAAGTGTATACGTCAATACATAGAGGTCTGAAGTCGTCAATCACTTAAAAACTCGAAGTAGGGACTAAACTTGAAAATTCCGAAAGCACCCCAAAACAAATCATGCATAACAAGTGATCAAGTGACCAAGCATTGGAACCTACGCTTGGGCGTAGGTCTAGGGTGTAGGGTCCCCTCCTAGCTTCAAAACCACAGCATAGATCAGAGCCAATTTGTCCTATTACAGCCTCTGACGACATAGGTATGTTGCATCTTTTGCAGTTTTTTCATATTTGAACTAGAATAATAATCTTGAACTCTCGATGCTTTTGGTTGAAATCATGATGTCTGGAAAATGACATTTTTGCCCTCTGGTGAAGTGATGATGTCTGGAAAAGATGATTTTACCCTCTGGTAGCCTTCTTTGCTTTGACACACTCCTTGACTTCTTTCTTGAGATAGAAACGAACATACAAACAACTCGATTGCAAATATGCAAACCTCTCCACATGAAAATTCACTCAACATGGTTATTGTCTAGAACATGCCAAACACAAATAATACTATAAATGTTCTTACAAATATGACCATTGGAAATATTTTGAAGCATTAAGCTACGAAGAAATGTGACATTAGTGGGTGTTCCAATTGTGATTAATTAAACAAATTAGAAATTGTATGAAGTACAATAAGAAGAATTTATGATACCATTATAATATGCAAAGAAGGAGTAGATCAATCAATTTGATGGATTTCACAAATAATCTGGGACTAGCGAAACAGAATTGTCGTACCATAGACATTACATAATGGCCTCGATCTGAAAAATACCTAATGTTTCAGCCAGGTGTACTAATTAGGAGTATATTTTATTTTATTTTATGTTAATTTTCTAGCTATATTTATAATTACAAGTCTATTATGATATATAAAATGGGTCTATAAAAATAAATATATATATATTATTTTCATATTCCAGAATACTATTTAATAAATATTCATATACATATATATATAGGAAAATTATTATAAAATTAAAATATTGTCATAGTACCGATCGATCGGTAGGTGCTCGATTGTTCGGAGTAGGTGGCAGATGAGAGTTGGCCCCTACCATTTTTAAATTCTTAAACATTCACCATGTATAGAAAAATAATTTTCGTTTTAAAATTACCAGAAGAATATGAGATTTAACTAGTCTTGAGCGATCCTAGTCGTTCTTCTAAAATCAATTATTTACCATTTGAGTATTTACCATTTTGGCCATATTTTGGATTTTGGTGCGATCAACCGAGTGTTCATTTGAGTAAAATCTTAGCGATTAATCGAGGATAGTTCGAAACCTTTCCCGTGATCATTCGCTAGTCCTAGCGATCATTCGCTCTTACCAACGCTCGTTCAAACCATCTCAGCGATCACTCGAACTTTCTAGTGATCGATCGAAGACTCAAGCGATCGATCGATTTTTAATTTTATCCCTCTCCAGTTTCTATCTCTTTCCTTTTCATTTTTATATGAAATGGCCCCACACCATAAGCAGGCTACCTATACGGGTCTATGCCGTAAGAGGAGACGGGTCAAGACTTTAGAGGAGGCTCGATTGATTGTAGGACGGGCTGTCAGGAGGCCCTTGCGCCACAAACACAACTATCATTTTGATTACCTTCTGACAGAGCCCACTACTATCTGGGCAATGGGCGAGATTACTACTCGTGGGTTGCAGATGTTATTATCTCGACCAATACCCATTATTTATGGAGATATACTCCGGTATTTTTGGTCATACATTGAGGTCACAGTGGTCAAGGACTAGATACATCTACACACGTGTATTCTGGGCCGCCAGTTAAAGATTTCTCTAGAGAGTATCTTTGTGGCCTGGTGGTTACTGATTGAGTGCCCGTCAGCGATAAGGGAGATATACCCGGAGTTACGTAGGCTTCTCTAGCCACAAAGGTGGTGGCAGAGGCATCTTATGGTGGGCATTATGGGGACGCTACCCATAGCGGCACTACCAAGGTATACTATCGGGAAGAGATGTGGTTTATAAATGAGGTGTTGAAAGCACAAGTGCACTTATAGGGGCACAAGATGGAGATGAGTGGGCTGCTGCAGACCGCCCTCTACGCTTTTCATAAGGCATATTGGTTTTCTCTACCCCATATTATTTTTGACAAGTCGCGTTGGGCGATGGGGAGGATGACGATCCCCAATGAGGTGAACACTTTCAAGTTCGTCGTCCCGTTTCCCGATCTTGCCATGAGTCTTATCTTCCAGGTGGGTACTAGACCAACCTTGGGTGACTCTAACATAGTAGTGGGAGAGTTATATACGCGATCAAAGTTGAGGTAGTCCTACCTCCATCTAGTTCCTCATGTGGACAGAGTGTTATTGATAGGCATTAAATATTAGTCATTAAGTATTGCTACTAAGGCCGTTGCATTAGCCGTGGCTCAGCCCCCACCGGCACGCGCACCAACTGCAGTTCCAGCGGTGGATCTACCTGCTCAATCAGAGAGGTTCATACTCACCAGGGCTGAGTTGGAGGGGTTTAGGGCAGACATGGCCGCACTCTGAGAGGGTATGCCTACGCTTAAGGATAAGGTACGCTTTCTTAGGGGCGTACAACCTATTTCTCCCTTGGTTCAGCCTTCCTGTAACGTCCGGTATTTTTGCGTGCTAATTAAAAATAAATTGTTAATGATTAAGTGCTTATGTGATTATGTGCTTAATGTGTTTAGCATGAATTACATGATTTATTTGAGATTAAATTTGTAAGTTGCATGTTATATTTTAATTTTGGGAATAATGAAAATTATTGAAAACGATTTCGGGAAATTAATTACCAAAGGGTAAATTGGCATTTTCATATTATGAGCACTTAATGGAAATTGTATAGATTTAGCTAAGTGTTGGTGTGTGAATGGCATGGTGGTTAATAGAGAGTAAGAAAAGGGGTAAAAGGGTAGTTAAAAGTCATGATGACACTCTTATAATTAATCCTAAGTTGAGAAGGATTTGTTCTATTGACACTTTGAAGTGTTGTCTAATTCTCCACCATTATTTCAAGTCTTCCATATTTGCTCACAACCCTTGGATCATAAGGCGATGTTTGGAAAACATATGGATTAATGTGTGTTGGGTATAGTCTTCCACTTTGCAAGACCAACTTTGGACCCTTGGATATTTCCATCATTTTCTAGCTTTATTGTGCACCCTTGGATGTGTGAGAGCTGTGAGTGGAGAATCTTTACTACTTCATAAGTCTTTCATTGCAAGACTTTTCTATTTCTCTACAAAGCTCTTTTCTCTCTACACTTTTCTTTCCCTTTTCTCCTTCAACACATCTTCATAGATTTCATCTCCTTCCACTTGGAGTTTGAAGAAGTGTTCAACATGGGAATTTCTTGGATTGCTCTCCTCTTAAATTTGATCTAAGTATTGGGGTAAGTTTCTAGCACTCTTGAGGTTTTGAATTTGAAACCTAGAACTTCCATTTTAGGATTGTTATGTTCAACTTTTGATTTTTGGTTTCCTTATCTCTTGAATATTCTTAAGGACCATAGGTTAAACCTTTTCACCAGGTGTTTCGGTTATTAAAAGCTTGGAGTCCATCTTGTGATTTTTGGCTCATATTGTGGTGGAGCTATTGGTAAGTTCAAATCTTTCCTCTTGAGTAAATTATTTTATGTAACCTTAGCTTCATATCATTAGGGTTTTGGTTTATTCTTGTGGTTGGAGCTACTTTTGGTAATATCGGTTTATTGTGACACCATTATAAACTTGTTGTTCATTGAATGGTGTGTTGCTAGTTGAAAACTATTCTTTTGAGCACTTGAGTTGATAGCTTTGCTTGGACCTCATTTTGGCATCCTTGTATAGCTTTCTTGGATTGAGGTAGGGGAAAAACAAGTTATATGCCATATATATATATATATATATGCTAGTTGAGTCTTGACAACTTAAACGATAAACTAGGCCCTTAAAAACATGATTGTGAGATATAAATGCTTGTGGTGGTTTATTTCTTATAAATGTGAAATTATGAAAATATTGATAAATTGGCATAATATATTGCATAATGAGATAAAACATGTATTATGATGGATTGTGGTTAAATTGAGTACAATATATTGGTAAATGAGATAAGCATATATTGTTATGGAACATGATTGTTATTCAAAACCTAGATTCATTTTGAGTACACCATGTTGTGTAAAAAACATGGGTCTTTGTTTATACGAGTCATGTAAACATGTGTGGGTATTCTTGTGTCAGATCATCAAAACAACTGGCCAGGAGGTGTCTCTCACCTACGAAACTAGTAAGCCAGAATATGGGAATATAGGGTTGGTTGCTTCCCCATCATGGTGGAATGTGCCACTCTCAAATATTACAGCACATGATTTGAAAGCGGGGCTCCCGTGCAACCGCTTTTTCTTGTTGAAAGTGAGAAGTGTCAAAATCACTTGGGAAGAATCGGTGCGGTACTCGTTATCATCGTGAATGGTTAGAGTATGTATCCTTTAACCTGTATTGGGCGAAGTGTGTACTATGAGGTGTGTTGAGTCATGGTATGTTTGAATGATTATGATGTGAGCCTGTTGGGCAATTGTTTGTTGGGTTTATTGGGGTTCTGGATTGGTGTGAGAGCCATGTGGGACAAGAGACGAACCTATGATTAGTTGCATCTACCATGGGTGGGTTGTACCACTCGAACTACCGAGACTGAGGTGATGACGCTTCCTCTACTAGGCTAGTGAGCTCACCCAACGATTATATATATCTTTCAGGTGATGATTCCATTGGGAGAGTTCTGTAGTCTCTCCATAGATGTGTTACACTTTGTCCGTCCTTTTGTGCATGGGTGGCGGATCGTATTATTTTTGTAGAGCATTAGTGTAATGTACATGTATACATATGATTTTCTTTTGTAATTTATAAAGGAATGATTAAATACTTATCTTTTTCCAGCTAGCGTGTTAGCCGAGTAACTTACATTGATGTATGTCCCTTAGAGCGTTATTGATAGGCATTAAATATTAGTCATTTTGACCCCTTAACTCACTATTGTTATGTTCTTTCATTCCATTATTTGGTATTTTTATATTGTTTGCGTGTTAAAGCATGTTTCAGGAGCTTAATTAAGAAATGGAGCGAACTTTGGTGAATTAACTGATGAGTGTGTTCTTTTTATCTAAGAGGACAGTCAGATAAAAATGGCTCACAGAGGGCAAAAACGGCATTTCCAGAAGCCGTCATCTTTAGTAAAAAGTATCATGGAATCAAGACGATCATTTTGGTGCATTCACAAAGAAACATGATTTTCCATAAAATACCTACACTTTTTTCTACGCTTTCAGTTTCAAAAGGTGGTTGGAAATCACATTTCTACGCTTGGAGGTACGCTTGGGACCTACACTTAAAGCGTAGGCCATGTACGCTTCAAGCATAAGTGCAATAACGTTTTGTGGTTTTTCGATGGATTTTTCCTATTTCACTCCTGGTTCAATTGAAAGACGTGTCTGTGACTCTAGACCTCTATATACATGTATATATACTTATCTATATCAAATTTTAGGTTTTGCATAAAGTTGAGAGTGAAAAGACTGAAAAGAGCCTCTCTATACCATCGCCTATATAAACACGATCATATATCAGTATAAGGGGTCGTTGGTAGAGACGTTGAGGTTGGTGTTGGTTTTTGGTGAGACGTTCATTTAGAGATGTTCATTCATTCAGACTTGCTGTTGTTGAACTATTCAAACCTAGAGATCCGGAGGAGAAGACCATGGAGAGTGTATCTACATCAATGATGCAATCACATTCTTCCATGGCTAAGTAACTCGGTATCTAGTGTTTTCTAGCGAAATCCTAGCCAAGTAATGTAGTTCTTTCATGGTTTTTAATTGTAAAGAGGGGAAACTGTTTACCATATTATGATGATTGTAGTAGTTAAGAGACCGTACTGATTTGCAATATAAAATTATATGTTTGTTCTAAATTCTTATCTTAGATGGAATGAATGTATAGTTTTGCATAGTTATGATTATTCACTATGGGGTGGAACTCGGATGCTTAATCATGGTTTTCTACACAATGGTGGTAATGAAACTTAAAACCCTAGGTTTACACAGGTCATGCTTTGGCGATTTAATATAGACATGTTTTAGTTTATTTTCATGCAGTAGGAGTAGATTAGAGTAATATAATTGGCATATACTAATTAGGTCAGTCATAAGACGGGTTGTCATAATCCGGTAGATGGTACTCCTTTTTGGGTTCGTATTTAGCTATTTACGGTACGACCTGATTCACAGTTATGATTCGCCCTCGTACAATTGATATAGTGAGGAACTATATTATGCAGTTAGTGGTGCAGTGATGAAAATCCTAGTTTTCTCTCTCATCTAAATCATAACAAATTTAATTCGCTATCTAGATAATTGTTAGTTAAAATAGATAATTTTGTCTTTGACCACCCAAACAAACCATTTTTAATAAAATATAATTCAGTGTTTTTCAACTATTAAAGTGAACAGTCTCAGTCTCTGTGGGATCGATATCCCTTACTCAAGCCATTTGTTATTCTATAATTGATACATGCACTTGCGTAGGGTAAAACCTAGAGTCTTATAATATGTTGTTTTTAACTACATATTTTTATACACCTAACGTCGCATTAAGTTTTTGGCGTCGTTGTCGGAGACTAAGCATTGTTCAATAGCTTTAGTAGTTTTTTTGCATTGCGTTATTGTTATCGTAGCTAAAGTTAAGTTTTTGTGATTGACAGGTACTCTGAAAAGCATAAAAGGAGAAAACAGAGCTTCTAAAGATGCGTCTAGAACTTTTGTGAGTTTTAGTGACCTAGATTTTCGCATATTAATTCTTGCTTTATTTTATGTAATTTAGAAGTAGTTAATTTAGATTAGATTTTATTTCATAAAAAATTTCAAAGAGAAAAAAAAAATAGTTGCTTGAGTAGCGTGTATGACTGATAGACCGACCCATTCTAATTTAAGCACTACGTTAGTCGAGTACGATCCTGAGATCTAAAAGACTCCGTCATTTACGTCGATCTATTGAAGAGCGTCATCGTCTGCAAGAAGAAGCGATGGCTGACCAAAAATCCTCAACAAAGGACACCAAAGACATCACTAAAAGGATATTACACGCCTGATGCGTACGACTCCTATGCTGATTTTCTAAAGGAAGAAGGAGGGAAGCACTTTGAGATTAAGACAAGCATGATAAATATGCTTCCAAAAATTTTAGGCCTCAGAATAGAGGACCTATACCAGCACATCAATGATTTCCTAGAGTTAGCCTCTACTGTTAGGTATGACAATTTGCCCAAAAATGACTTGCGAGTGAGATTATTCCCTTGGTCATTTAAAGATAAAGATAAAATATGGTACATCAAATTAGCAAAAGAAATTAAAATTGATTCGGAAGCCCTTAAGAGAGAATTCATAGAAAAGAATTGTCCCAAAGGAAAAACCTCAGAAGCACAAGATGCAACCAAAAACTTTAGGCAGTTACTTGATGAACATTTTCATGATGTTTAGGAAAGATATAATGAAATTTTGTATAAATGTCCCCATCATAGGTTTTATAAACAAGATATTGCTAGAAATTTCTATATGGGACTTGGAGAGGTGAATAAGACTTTGATAGATGTGATACAACACGGTCAATTTATCTTGAAGCCAGCTAAAGAACATTAGGAGATATTCGATAATATCAGTGAAAACACAATTCAATATCAATCTGAGTTGAGGTCTAAAGGTGGACAACAGGATAAGAGATCTGAGAAATCTTATGTTGTAGAGCATGATGATGTAAGAGTTACCATGGCTTTATTTGGAGAGAAATTAGAGAGAATTAAAAAGTTTATGGAGTGAAGTCATTTCCCTCCTAGAGAGATGTTTGAAGTCGAAGATGAGTATTCCCAACATGAGTGTTAGGATATAATAGCCGTTGATGCCAACACATTGTGGAACTATTCCAATAGACTCCTTTCACCAATTCATACACCTCCAATGCCAGAAATCATCCATTTATGTCATATAAATCTACCAATGTAGAGAATCCACCTCCAATGTTCCAATAGGGGCAATCATCCAATCAACAACCAAGATTCATAGACAAACAGAAGTCATGTAACCTATAACCAAGGTTCACTGAGAGATAACAATCATATACCCAACAACCAAGGTTCCAATAGAGTCAACAATCATTTGACTCACAACCAACAATCCTAGCTAAAAATTCTCAGTCCAATTACCAACCCAGAACATCCAATAATTCTCAAGCTCTCCAATCATTCAATAATTACCAAGATCTTTAACCATTCAAATACAATCAAGTTGTTCAGCCATATAATTATCAAACCCAGCCTCCAAGAAGCCAAACTCCTTCACCTGATTTCCAGACTAATAGGTTCGAACAAGTTATACTGGACATTCATAACAAGCTAGGTCTTCATACCCAATCATTAGCACAACTACATATCCAGATGGGCCAAATGGATAATGAGAGGAATGTAAGATAACTATGAAGATTTCCTAGTCAGTCGGTCGCTAACCCAAGACCACAATAAGCACTGGAGCTCATATTATTTGTCAATGAACATAATAAAATGGTTCAAGCAATCATGACTCTAAGAAATGGTAGGGAAGTGGAGAATAGAGTTGAGGAGGAACATGAAGAGAGGTTGCGGAAAAAAAAAAGAGGAAGAACAAGAGTAAAGGAAGGAAACTGGAGAATAACATAGGGAAGAGGTTGCAAGGAAAAAGGCTTAAAGAATCCAGAAGGATAAACCTTAAGTAGAAGACAATGTCGATCAAACATTACTTGAAGACCCAAAGAGGGAATTTTATAATGAGGCAGTGCCACTTCCTCAGCGTCTTAGAGAGCCGGCAAAGTACGAAAAATTGAAAGAATCTGATATGTTGGAAACATTATGATAAATCAAGATCAATTTACCTCTCTTAGATGTAATCGCCCAAATACTGCCATACGCTAAGTTTTTCAAGGATCTTTGTACCCAAAAGTGCAATAGAAGAGCGAAGAATCCAATAAAAATACTCTTAACTAAGCAAGTGAGTTCATTGCTTTTAAGCAATACTCCACCTAAAAGGAAAGATCCTGGTGCTCCCACTATTCCATGTGTCAACAGTGACCAGGAAATTAGTACAACTCTTCTTGATCTAGGTGCGAGTATTAACTTGCTTCCATATTTTTTCTACTAACAACTAGGGTTGGGTGAGCTCAATCCCACTGAGGTTGTAATATAATTCACCGATCGATCAGTGAAATAGGTAAAAGGAGTGCTTGAAGATGTCATTGTTCAAGTGGGCAGGTTTTATTTTCCGGTTGATTTTGTAGTCCTGGATATATAACCCATCCCTGAATCGAAGAAGCACATTCATTTAATACTTGGAAGACCATTCTTAGCTACAACAAATCCATGCATCAATTCCAGAACCGGAGCCATGGATCTAACTTTTGGAAACATGAAGGTCAGAATGAATGTGTTCGAAGGAAGCCACCAATTGCCTGAGTCTATGGATTGTTTCTAGATTAATAAGTACGATGAAGTGGATTATATCATAGCATATTTTTCAACTCGAATCCTGGAGAAAGATGAGCTAGAGTGATTTATGACTAGAGAATGGCCAGATGAGGAAGTTGTTGATTGGGAGACATACTGGAAGCTGCAAAATGAAGAGCTAGATATGATGGAGACTACTTTATATACTCAACCATGGCATGAGCCGGTTGAACCGTTCCCAATAGTTTCAAATATTCCACCAATTCCCTCTTATTGCCTACCGTGGGATCTATGCCTTTCAAATCAGCAACGCTCCCTCTTATCAAGGAAATCAAGGAACTGCCTAAAAAACTAAAATATGTTTTCTTAGGACCCGATGACACTCTTCCTGTGATTATATCTTCAAAATTGACAGAAAAATAGGAATCAAGTCTAGTCGCGGTTCTGAGTGAGAACAAATAGGCAATAAGAGGGAGCGTTGCTGATTTGAAAGGCATAGATCCCACGGTATGCAAGCATCGTATACATCTTGAGGAGGATGCAAAGCCATCAAGAGAAATGCAACGAAGGTTGAATCCAAATATGAAAGAGGTGGTGATGAAAGAAGTGGTAAATTTGCTACATTCGGGTATCATCTACCCCATCTCTGATAGCACGTGGGTAAGTCCAACTCAAGTGGTGCCAAAGAAGTCAGGTATCACAGTGGTGCCAAACTCGATAGGTGAGCTAATTCCACAATGCATGACCATAGGGTGGCTTGTGTGTATTGATTATAGAAAGTTTAATCTGAACATCAAGAAGGATCATTTTCTGTTACCATTTATTGATAAAATCCTGGAGAGGTTAGCTGGGAAGAGCTATTACTGTGTTCTGGATGGGTATTCCGGTTTCAATCAGGTGACGATTGATCCTGTTGATTAGGATAAAACCACTTTTACTTGTCCATATGACACGTTTGTTTATAGACATATGTCGTTTGATTTGTGTAATGTGGCAGCAACATTCCAACGGTGTATGATGTCTATCTTCTCTGACATGGTAGAGAAAGTTCTTGAAGTGTTCATGGATGACTTTTCAGTTTTTGGGGAAACCTTTGAAGACTGTTTAAAACATCTAGAACTAGTACTTAAGAGATGCAAGGAGATGAATGTGATACTAAGTTGGGAAAAGAGCCATTTTATGGTTTAAGAGGGGATAGTGTTGGGCCATATTGTATCTAAGTGAGGGATAGAGGTAGATAAAGCAAAAGTTGAATTAATTTCAAAACTGCCTCCTCCCACATCTGTTAAGTAGATACGCTCTTTTCTGGGCCACGCCGGGTTTTACCGAAGGTTTATTAAAGATTTCAGCAAAATCGCCCAGCCATTTTATAACTTATTGGCTAAGGATGCAACTTTTGTCTTTAATGAAGAGTGTCTTCATGCCTTTGAGGAGCTGCATACTCAACTTTCATCAGCCCCGATTATTCATCCGCCAGATTGGTCTCTACAATTTAAGTTCATGTGTGACGCTATTGACTATGGCATAGGAGTTGTGTTGGGTCAGAGAAAAGATAAGCAACCGTATACCATTTACTATGTCAGTAGGACTCTGAATGAAGCTCAGATGAACTACACAACTGTCAAGAAGGAGTTACTCGCAGTTGTCTTTGGCTTGGATAAATTCGGATCAGATCTATTGGGCGCCAAGGTTGTTCTTTACTCGGTTCATGCCGCTCTGAGGCATTTGTTGATGAAGAAACACTCTAAGCCCCGAATTATTTGGTGGATTCTGTTGCAACAAGAATTCGATCTGGAAATCAAAGATAAGAAGGGTTGAAAAAATGTTGTTACGGATCATTTGTCAAGGGTTATTATCGAATCCACAAAGGAAATTACTCCTTTTAAGGATTCTTTCCCGGATTAACATCTGTTCAATGTGGTTGTGGTGGAACAAATACCATTCTATACTGACATTATCAATTATAAAGCTACAGGTCGAATCCCAAAATGATGGTCTAAGAATGCGAAAGACTGATTCTTCAGCCAAGTCAAATACTATATCTGGGATAATCCGCGTTTGTACAAATATTGCTCTAATCATATCATCATAAAATGCGTCCCAAAGAGTGAGGTGTAGAGTATACTGACATTTTGTCATACGCTGGAGTGTGGAGGGCATTTCGGAACTCAAAACACAGCCTATAAGGTGTTGCATAGTGGATTTTATTGGCCTTCCATATTCAAGGATGCTTTCGAGTTTTGTAACGTATGTCTACGATGTCAAATGCTTGGATCCATATCTCGACGAGACATGATGCCTTTAACCCCGATTCTGATCGTAGAATTGTTTGATGTGTGAGGTATAGATATCATGGGACAATTTTCGAAAGCAGATAAGGAGTATATACTTCTGGGGGTTTATTATGTTTTGAAATGGGTAGAAGCTATAGCCACCAAACTTGCTAACCATGACGTGGTGGAAGAATTTGTAAAGTCGAATATTTTCTCATGATTTGGTATTCTAAGAGTTTTGATCAGTGATGGTGGAAGCCATTTTGACAACTAGTTTATTTCTACTTTGTGCGAGAAGTACGGTGTCACTCACAGAATTGGTATGCCATATCACCTCTAATCACAAGGTCAAGTGGAGGTTACAGATAGGGAGATTAAAAATATCTTAGAGAACGGTGCGTCCGAATTTAAAATATTGGTCGCCAAGGCTAAATGATGCACTTTGGGCGTACATGACTGCGTTTAAAACACCAATTGGTATGTCACCATATTCTTGTGTATGGTAAAGTGTGTCATCTCCTTGTAAAGCTGGAATACCGAGCATATTGAGCTATTCGAAGACTGAATTTTTATATAAAGAAAGCTGATGCGCAACAGAAATGCCAACTTCAAGAGCTTGAGGAGTTGAGAAATAATGCGTATGAAAACTCTCGGATTTACTAGGCTAAAAAAAATCGTTTCATGATAAACATATTTGAAAGAAATTTTTTGAGCCCGACCAAAAGGTCCGGTTGTTTAATTCGCGACTCATGTTGTTTCCTAGTAAGCTCTAATCGGGATGGGATGGGCCATACAAGATTATAAAGATTTTCCCCCATGGAGCCATGGATCTCGATGATCCTAACACTAGAAAGAAGTTTTTTGTGAATGGACAAATATTAAAGCATTACGTAGAGGTTCAACCAACTGAGTGTTTGGTATAAATGATTGATCTAACGGAACCACCACCCAAGTTGGATCAGCTTAATCTAGATTATTGAGAGGTAGTAACATCGCACTAATGACGTTAAAAATTGGTACTAGGTGAAGAAGAATAACTTTTAAGCCTAGTTTGAACTTGTAGACGGTAATTTAGTCATTTTGGTATTTAAAATCGAGTCTCTAAAAACGAGTCGTGAGGTTAACATCATTTAAGTAGGAAATGTAAATTGAGCCTAGGAAGCATTGAGAGTGGATGGGGTTGAAGATGAAATTTGAAGACGAATTTTTTTTTTTGGGTCATGGGGACCTACGCTTCAAGCGTAGGTTCAGCTATGCTTCAAGTGTAGCTACGGGCCTGTTAGAAAATAGACCCGTCAGGTAGTTTCCCCCCAAATTCATTCAAATATCTCTCTCTCTCTCTCAATTCTCCCCCAATCCTTATGAGGTTTATTTATACCATTTATTCATCCGATTCCTCATCATTCCTTGCAAGCGGATTGTTAGATTAGTTGGGAATTCGTCCAAATTCGCGTGAAGAACTCAAAAAGTCTCCGAAACTCAATTTTTTGAACATCATCGTTTCTCTCGATTCAGTGAGTTTTGTACAATTATTTTGATTTCATAATAATTGTACAAATGATGAACAAGTCCGACCAGAATCATGTTTTGGTCCATTTTCTAAAAAGTTGAGTTTTTCAACGTCGAAAACGGATTAAATATCAAATTTTAGGGACGACGGCTTGTTTGATCATCATATTGAGTATATTTAGATATATTTTGAGTTTGATTCGGTGTCCGGTTCCTTATCACTTACTTTTCAAAAATGCCCTATTGTAGGCATGGCACAGACCAAGTTGTCGGCAAGACGAGTGGCTCAGGTTGCAATTGTGGTTGATTCACCAGTGTGATAGAGGTCGAGAGCATCATCTCCTACAGCATCCCCTATTCACCATCGGAGTACACGCGCTAGGAGACCACAGTATGTCGACTCGACATCCTCGTCTTCCTCATCTTTTAAGGCGGAGGTGCCAGAGGCACCTACAGGTGGTATTGTTACTCTATCCCAGGCTCAGTTTGATACTCTTATAGCATGGATGTAGGGACTAGAGCAGACATTGGCAGAGGAAAGACAGGCTCGGCAGCAAAAGACAGTGTGTCGTCGGCGAGATCAGAGGCGGTTATTTAATACGTTTGACTATATGAGTCAACATATGGGGGTGCAAATTCCACCCACACCACCGACCTCTAATGATGAGGCTTAGTGTAGTTTTAGTTAGGTTTTTGTTTCATTTTTATTTCATTTTTTATATACATTGGAAATAAATTGTCAAGCGGATAGTTTTGTATAGGGCTTTATGTGACCGTTTGGACGATTATTTTCTAAATATCTTTGTTATTTTCTTAGTTTATAAAATAGTAGTTTTTATAACCAATAGTATTGAGTTGGATATATCCCCGGATTCTTATGCTTATTTCACATATGTTGATAGTTTGAATTCTTTCAAAATTTTATATCGCACTATTCGGACATTTGTGCGTGTGAGTTTGAGGTGTGTATGTGTTGGATTGATCAGAAGAATGTTATTTGGAAAAAAACATTTGTTTAGGCCAAGCCTATGCTTGAAGCGTAAGGTATCACGAAGTAATATTTTGAATTTTGAAATTTTGACCCTGTTTGGAGGGTGTTTTGGCCTGGTTTGTATCCGTACTTATATAAGTTATTTTTAGGATTTTTTGTACACTTTTTAGAGTAATCCTAATTCGATAAGGAAGAGGAATGCAAATATAAGTTTGAGTTGGATTATTCATTGCTTTGATTTTCCTATTCAACCAAGGTTTTTAAATCCTTTTTCTCTTTGATTTTACATAATCCATCTATAAATATATCCATAGAGTAGACACAATTCACAATTCACAATTCTCAAGAGTTGAGCATTAAAGTTAGGTAGTCTTCTTATATTCTTCTTTTATTCTTTCCATCTCGAGGGTGTTAGTATGGATAATTCCATTGAATATTATTCTAACCTAGAGGAATTCATAGAAGGTACAGAACCATATATGGATATGAAGAGCTTGAATGAAGGAGCTACAAGTCTGAATGGAAGCCGAACCACTCCGAAAATGTTTCTGCAGTGTATATTGGAATTTGAAGAAATATTTCATCCGGAGAGGATGAATCGAGTATTAATTGCACTCGGGAGGAAAATCCTTAAGGAACGAGGATTGAGAAGTTTAGAGAAACCGGCGGGAGAAAAGGTGTATCTGTGCTTGGTCCGAAATTTCTATGAAAATATGATGATTTCGAGACTACAGGATTTGAGGTTGTGTCATCTAAAATGACTCAGTGGAGTGCTCCTATTGTGATTAGAAGAAAAAAGTATTGCCGATGTGTGGAATATACCAATCAGTACTCCGGTAAACTTACAAGGAATATTGAAGGAACATCCTTAAGTATGGCCACATACGGATCAAGACATGGTTCAAGAATTGTGTGCAATATTAGATCCAAGACATAGGACGTGTGATAATTTATGGATGAAGTTGGATTTGCTCTACTTGAATTGTGTCATTTTGGCTCAGACTCAGCCTAATAATCGGATTAGTGCAAGGGATCACACTATGCTTAGAACTTTATATGTTCTAACTCGTGGATACAAAATGTGTATTCCAACGTTGATCATGGCTAATATGTCGATTGCCAGACCAATTATGAGTAGACAGTGGGTGGGTACTGATAAATTTGAACATTATCTTCCATACCCGTTTCTGTTATCGAAGATCATTACAGAGTAATTGGGTGATAAGATGAAGGAGTTGAATGAGATGCGGTGGACGATTATGAAGATATATCCGAAGGAAGATTTGGAAAAGTTGAAAGAGACTGCAGACTGCCGGATAAGGTTGAAGAGCACCGTGTCAAGTGATGATGAAGAGGATGAAGATTAAGGTTTAGGTTTAGGTTTAGGTTTAGGATTTTTGTTTGTGTTTTATTTTGTTTTTAGGGGTGGTAAATACTTAAGGCCACGTCTTTGTTTATTTTATTTTATTTCATAGGATTGTAGGCCATTAAGGCCAAATCAATTTTTTTATATTTTTGAAATAGAAAAAAAAAAAGACAATCTTTGATTTTTTGAAAACATATGTTGATTTCTTGATATTTAAGATGAAATTTTTTTCCCTTGCTATTATTGGGTATTTGTGCTTTCTCGATGATATCTACAAGTGATCCAAATCAAGTTTGGGGGAGGGGATTCATGCTTTGCTTTGGAATCCAGAATTGAGCTTCAAGGGTAACTGTATTTGTTCTCCTATATTATTTTTAACCATAAGGACATGGTTTGATTTAAGTTTGGGGGTGAGGGTATAGTATTACAAGGAATAAAATTTTCGGAAATTTTGAAATTTTAAATTTTTTTTAGCAGTTCTTTTTTTTTACGTATGAATGTTTTGCATTACAATTTGATTGAGTTTGTGTAGATGATGCATAAGTAGTATGTGATGTGATATTCTCAATCATGAGAGTAATGATTAGATCGAGTTAGCGAACTGATGTGGTTTTACATGGGTGAGTGAATGAGTGAAATTGAAATTAAGAAGGACGACATTGACCTATAAGCATAAAACACACAATCACTATGATAAATAGGTTTATTTTTAACTATGTAGTTGAAAAATAATTTTCCCACAATAAAAGGGGAGATGGGGAGATGTTTTGGTTGAAATAGAGAAAATTGAAAAACTTATTTTAAAAAAATAATAAAATGCAAGAGGTAACCGGGCCTTGGTATCACCAATATTATTGTTCAGGTTTAAAGGGGAGAAACTAATGAGCATAAATCCCATGGAATAAGCTCGGGCCCAGTTGGTCGGGACTAAAATCCTCGCTGGAAAGTCTGGAGACTTAGAAAGATAAAAGGGGATGAAAAGTGGAAAGATTGAAAGAGTACGTTTTTACTAAAAATGGCAAAGTTTGATCAATGAAGTAGGAGAAAAGAAACTGAAATATCGTAGTTGAGTGTTCACAAAAACACGGAAGGTTGTCTTGATTGAGAGTAAAAAGTAACGAAATCTTTTCCTTTAGTGGGAACCATTTATGACATGAACCTTGATATAATTGTTGTTCGGTAGTGAGTGGTCGTATTTGCATCCATCTATTCTTTTGCATTATATTATGACTTAATTGAATTTGTGTGTGAACTCATGATTGCGTAACTACAGAGAACTGAGATTTTTGTAGGTACCATCACTGGAAATCTTCACGAGACTTCACTTGTCCACTAGGGGTAACCTAGGGCTTTAAAAGGCTTGTTACACATACTAAGTGTAATCGTTGACCCTCATGAGAACAAGGGATTAGGTTAGATTAGTTGGATTAGTTAGATTAAAAAGATCATCACAAGAAAAGTTCCCTGAGTTTATTGCCAAGGGACTAGCAATATGTTAGTTTGGGGGTGTGATAGGCATCAAATATTAGTCATTTTGATCCCTTAACACATTATTGTTACGTTATTTCATTCCATTAGTTGGTATTTTTATGTTGTTTGTGTGTTAAAGCATATTTCAAGAGCTTAATGAAGAAATGGAACTAACTTCGGTGAATTAACTGAAGACTGTGTTCTTTCTATCCAAGAGGAGAGTTAAAGAGGCAATTCGAGATAAAAATAGCTCCCGGAGGGCAAAAACGGCATTTCCAGAAACCGTCATCTTCAGCAAAAAGTATCGTGGGTTCAAGACGGTTGTTTTGGTGGACTCATGGAGAAAATTGGTTTTCCATAAAATACCTATGTTTTTGCCTACGTTTTCAGTTTCAAAAAGTGGATGGAAATCACATTTCTACGCTTGGAGGTATGCTTGGGACCTACGCTTGAAGCATAACCCATGTATGTTTCAAGCATAAGTGCAGTATCTTTTTGTGGTTTTTCAATGGATTTTTACTGTTTCTCCCCTAGATCGATTGGAAGACGTGCCTGCGACTCCAGACCTCTATATACATGTATATACACATATATATATATATCAGATTTTAGGTTTTGTATAAAGTTAAGAGTGAAAGGACTGAAAAGGGCCTCTCTATACCATTGCCTATATATACACGATCATATATATGTATAAGGGGTTGTTGGTAGAGATGTTGAGGTTGGTGTTGGTTTTCGGTGAGACGTTCATTCAGAGAGGTTCATTCATTCAAACTTGCTGCTATTGAGAGCCATATTCAAACCTAGAGATCCAGAAAATAAGACCATGGAGAGTGTTTCTACATCAACGATGCAGTCACCTTCTTCCATGGCTAACTAACTTGGTATCTAGGGTTTTCTAGTGGAACCCTAGCCAAGTAATGTAGTTCTTTCATGATTTTTAACTGTAACGAGGGGAAACTATTAACCATACTGTAATGATTATAGTAGTTAAGAGACCATATTGATTTGCAATATAAAATTATATGTTTGTTCTAAATTCTTATCTTAGATGGAATGAATATATAGTTTTGCACAATTATGATTATTCACTTTTAACTGGAACACGGATGCTTAATCTTGGTTTTCTACACAATGGTGGTAATGAAACTTAAAACCCTAGGTTGACACAGGTCATGCCTTGGCGATTTAATATAGACAGGGTTTAGTTTATTTTCATGCAGTAGGAGTATATTAGAGTAATATAATTGGCATGTATAAGTTAGGTCAGTCATGAGACGGGTTGTCGGAATCCGGTTGATGGTACTCCTTTTTGGGGTCATATTTAGCTATTTGTTGTAAGACCTGATTCAAAGTTATGGATCACCCTTGTACAATTGATAAAGTGAGAAACTATATTATGCAGTAAGTGGTGGAGTGATGAAAACCCTAGTTTTCTGTCTAATTTGAATCACAACAAATTTAATTTACTTTCTAGATAATTGTTAGTTAAAATAGATAATTTGTTATTTTACCACCCAAATAAACCATTTTTCAGAAAATATAATTCAGTGTTTTTGAAATTTAAAGTGAACAATCTCAGTCTCTGTGGAATCGATATCCCTTACTCAAGCTGTTTGTTATTCTATAATTGATATGTGTAATTTCGTAGGATAAAACCTAGAGTCTTTAAGGTGTTGTTTTTAACCACATATTTTTATACACGTAATGTCGCTTCAGTTACACGCTGGGACTTTATTGTTTTGGTACACTTTGGTGCCAAATATGTAATCTATGACATGTTTCGCCTTAGGGCACTTTAAATATTACCTTATGAATCTTTTCGTTTAGTGTTGTGTAATGGATTTTTGATATTGATGTAGTTATTAGGAGTTTGGCCAAAAATGTCATTTTTCTACGCTTTTAAACAGACCTTTCATTTTGAAAAAAAAACCCGTTTTCTCCTACCCATGTGATGTGAAATAAATGTCATGGTTTAGATATGGTTTTAGAATCTATCTCAATGTGAAATTTGGCTTTGAAAATCCGAGAAATCATAAATGGAGACCGGGGGCAAGACAGATCTTTTATGAGATCTTAAAGTAATGTTTTTGGTTTAAAACATATGTTTGATGAAACTAATTTGGAGTATTGATCAATTTATGGGTGTATGCACATATGGGAATGCATGCGTGGTTGTTTCATGGATTCTTTGAGTCAGTTGGTGTCTTTTTTGGGTTCGTAAGTCGACTGATGCCCCTTATCAATCGACTGATTTCCCCAGGGTGTTCCAATGTAGTCCCGTTTTGACACTGCTTCACTATTTCAGCTATATCTGATCTGACAAAGTTCCGATGGAGGCGTTCTTTAGATTTTTGGAAATATGATTTCGATCTCTTAAGTTTAGGATTTTGAATCAACTCATTCAAGTTATTTTTGAGAGAGAAATGGTCGTTTGAAAGTGAAGGTCTTTTTCGATCCTTTTGTTGAGTTGTCGGTTTTAGGGGATTCATTGGTGATCCTTCCGAAATGGCTTAGAAAATCTCTTGAGATGTCTTATGGTATTATTTAAGATATCATTAAGGTTATTTTATTTCCTTACACTTTCTTTCTTTTCCATCATTTCGTTTTGTTTTCCACAGTATGTTACTCTCCTTGATTTTTTAAACTTTCTCTCGGGTTCGTGAAATTTTGGGGCGTGACACTTCCTATCCGGGTGATCCACCTGCACAGTAGATAGGTGTAGAAGTTGCGACTGTGAGCTATTATCACATTCATCTTCTTTCTTCTACTTGTATTTTCTTATCTTTTTGTACCATAAATTATTTACATTCTGGTAATATGTTGTACACAGAAAATTGTAAAGAAAAGAAATGAAAATTTTATTTTTGGACATTTCATTTTAATTTTATAAATTATATTATATAGATAAATACATTTGTATAACTAATTTAGAATTTATAAATAATTATTTACAAATAATTTAATTTTTTTTCAAGCAAACATATTTTTAACATTCTTCTAAATAAGTTTGGGGGAAAATAATATATTTTTAATATTTTATTCATTTGTTGTCTAATTTTTTAATTATATATATATATTTAACAAGAAAAATTATATATAGAGAAAATATAATAATAAATATATTAAAAAAAATCTAATTAAGCGACCGATCGATCTGTATCCTGGTGATCGATCGGTAGGCTGCTATATTAATAATTTTTTATTTTCAGGAATATACTAATTTATATCCTTTTCAGACCAATTTAGTCAAAATGTTGGTCCAAGTTTCAAAAATTGTTCATACTACGGTCTACAAGGGATTGCTATTTTCCTGCTTTACTTTTTACATGATTATAATAGTATTCTATAATGAATAGTGACTTTATAATCAAGTAATAACCTTCCTTTATCATTCTTTCCTTACCTTAGAAAGACTTTTATTTTTTCTTCTTATATATACAACCTTTTGGCCTTTGATTTTTCATGTATCTAATAACCCTAGTAATATTTTACATATACATCATGGTGGTTAATTCTTTGCATCCTTCCTCTACCTCCAAGAAACTCAAGTATGAGTGCATGTTCTTTCAAGATGACTATAGTGAAGCCACTATAGAAAATAATAAGAAAATATTCTCTGAAATGAACCTTGCTTCCATTTTTGTTCCTGCCTCGCGAAGCAGCAACCCTTCGTTAGTTCATGATTTCTACTATCACTTAGATTATATAGATAGGCATGTGCCTGAGGAATTATTCACTACAATAAAGACAAATCATATTATTGAAGTGTCAGCCTCTACAATTGCAATGATATGGAATCTTCCTTCTACAATTGCAATTATATGGAATCTTCCTCTCGAACCAATGGGTGGTGAAAAGTATCTCCCTAGACCATACCCTTCTTTTCCAATTATGGTTCAAGATATTTGTGATGGATTTATGGTAGGGCCTATAATTCCAACTATTCCACAAGTTAACGTCGATCCTTGTTATTGGATGACTATGGATTTGTTGGGTAGACAAATTTGTCCGTATGTGCCCAAAGATGTCTGTGATTACACACTTGTGAAAATATTTTATTGCTTGAAGAATGGATATTGGATTTCTTTGCCTGAAATTATTTTTGATAATATTGTGGCTACTTGGAACAAGCTTAAGAATGGAGGGTTAGAGATTGGGAAAAATTACAAGCATTAAGTTGCCTTATCCATTCTTGATCTATGCTTTGGTTAAAGACCAATTGGGAGAAATTGGGTCTCACATGAAACCTAGTTATTCTTGATCTATGCTTTGGTTAGAGACCAATTGGGAGAAATTGGGTCTCACGTGAAACCTAGTTGGAGGCGTCCTAAGGAGTATGGTGAATTCAAGTTTCTTGGGCTTGGTTAGACTGCAGATTATGACATACACCAAGTTTGGGGGAGGTTTCCACTACATTCTAAAATCTTGCTATAACAAGTGGTAATATTGTTATATCCCTATGTTTTGATGTTTATTTACACCATGGGGACATGGTTCGATTCAAGTTTGGGGGGATGGGATAATGTAGACATAAAATAAATGAGAATGAAAAATTTTAATTTTTGAAGAAAAAGAAAAAACAATTTGTAGTAAGCTACTTGTTTGCTACTGTTAAACATGTACAGACCAGTGGGAAATCGATCGGCCTATGTCGCGATGAATTGGCTAACTTAAAAAAATATGATTTTAATATATATATATATAATATTTATTTAATATGTAAAGATATATAAATAAATAATACATGTATAACTAACTCCTAATAACTATATAAGGAAAAAACAAATTTATATATATATATAAAATAAATAACTACTTATTATTCTAAATACTATATTTTTATTTATCTTTATTTAAACATATTTTTTATTAAACTTTTGAGTTAATTAGGAAAATGAGAGTAGTCTATAAATTAGATGTATCTGATATTTTTTGCTTATCTGAATAATGATTAAATCAGAAAGGTGAAAAGAGGTAAGTGAATTGGTGAAATTAAAACTAGAAAAGACATTCTTGACCAATAAGCACTTGCACATTACCTCTATAGTTTAATTTATGAGCATATAAAGTATTATCTCTAAAATATTTTTATATATATATTGAAAAAACAAAAAGAGAAAAAAATATTAAAAAAATACGTAAAAATTCTCCCTCTTAAAAAATACACACTGGCGTACTGAAGAGTGGAGACTGGCGTATTGGAAAAATAAAAAATAAGTGTAAAAAGTAAATAGGAGAAGAAAGCATTTTCCAAGAAAAGAAAGGTATATAAAAAATATATATTATTACTGGAAAAGGCAAAAAGAAAGAGGAAAGCCTTATCCAACAAAAAGAAAAAAAAATACATATGAGATATACTATAAATGAGAGTAAATGTGCTATAGACAAAGTTTACAGAAAAACGGAGGATTGTTGGCTCTGGAAGTAGAAACTAGCTAAGTTTAAACACTAGTGGAGACCATTAATTCTTGACGATAATCTGAGATAATTACTATTTTGTATAAGTAGGATTTATTTGCTTGCATTTATTCTATGGATTATATCATCTTCTAATTAATGAATTAGAATATTCATGAACATGTGCAAATAAAGATTATAAAGAACTTGTGGGTAGTCTATTTAACCCTCATGACACTTCACTCATCCACTAGGTTTTGTCCTAGGGGTTTAAAAGGTTTATTGCATGTGCTAAGTGTAATCATTGTTTTCCTTCACGAAAGGAAGGGATTAGTTTAAATATATTTAATTAATTTAGAATTATTTACTTTCATGTTGTCTTTTTATTTCTTTATTGCTAATGGATTAGCAATATTTAAGTTTGGCAGCTTGATGAGACAAAAATATTCGATATTGGGCATTAAATAAACCTTTGTTAGTCTATTTATTTTATTAATAAGATATTTTTATCCAAGTTGTGTGTTTAACTGTGTTTCAGGACATTAAAGCAAATATGAGTTAATTTAGGGTTTTTAGCAAACATGTCTAATCCGGAACGATACTTAAAGATAAATGCACTCAATTCAGAGCAAGGTACAAGTCAATGAAGCAGAGTACAAGTGGATGAAGCATAAATTTGTAGCATAAATAAATATCAAAATTCATGAACCACCAATCGATCGGAGGAACCTACGATCGATCGGTAGCAGCCGATATTGAGATATGTTCACAATTCTACAAACTTATACTGCAGAATTCTGACTTTGTGTACAAGTATATTGAGGGGCAGAATCGTCCATTCACCGCTAATACTAGGTCCCCGCACCAAGTCCTCTTGGATTGCAAGCAAAGACATGCCATATCTGCACCAACTTTTGTCTATAAATACGTAAAGACTTTATGAAGAAAATATATCTTGGAATGTCTTTCAATCATATATTCATATAGAAAGTCTCTCTTTAGAGAGGCTCATCTTAAGAACTCAAGAACCAACTACCAATCAGGAAGTTGATTGCTACATCAGGGATGCAATCTTTTCCCTTCATGAGCGGCTAGTCGGTATCTAGGGTTTCCAACGAAACCCTAGTCGAGTAATGTAGAACATTAATTTATTTTATTGGAAAGAGGGGAAGCAAAATAGCACTTATATGATGATTATGTAGCGAGAGACCGAACAAATTACCTTAATAAGATTTCTTGTTCATTCTCTTCTTAAGTTGAGACTGAATTAATACTTATCATTAGGAGCAAAAACCTCTGAAGATTTAATTATGCTTTCTACATAATGGTTCTTAATTAGGCATGATAAAGTCTTAAGTTTACATAGTCCGTTTCGAGAGAAGATGGTTGTTAGCATATTTTTAATTTCATATTTTAGGAGTAGTTGTAGTATTGACGCATGCAACAATCATACTAATCGAAGATGGATTGTAGCGAATCGAACCGATTGCATCTCTTTAGGGATTAGGCAACTGCTTGTACCGTTACTAATCAAATTCATATAAGTTGTATCTCCCTCTTACAATAATAAGATTAAAGGACTATATTAAAAGACTAATGGTGGAGCCGGATCAAAACCCTAGACTTGTTTATCTTGATTAAAAACCAAAACAAAAAATATATCTTTTATTTTTTTCTTTTTAATAGATTATAAAACAAACCAATCAAAACATCCTTATAATATAATTCAATTTTCTATTTTTCAATTATTTGAAATACGACTTTGATCTCTATGGTTCGGTACCCTCTCTACCCAACTATACTATATACTACTCGCGTACTTGTGACTGAGAGGTAAAACTAGATCGTGTTAATTTTTCACTTCAAACACATTTATTTTAACACGAATCGAACGTTTTGGGCCTCAATCCATAAGCGTAGTTTTAGCACTTTCTAGCCACTTTTAGCTATTGTAAGCGTAGGTCAAGCGTAGTAAAATTCATGGAAACCACTTTTATTGATAATTACTCCGTTTGAACCCCCTCGACTCCTTTAGTATATTTCCTGAAGTTGCGGCTCCGGAAAATGACATTTTTGCGCTTCAAGAGACACTTTTTGCTTGAAAATACATATTTTCTCTCTTTGGATAGACATAAGCATTTCTTTAGTTAAGTCACAAACGTTATCTCGTTTTATTCATTAAGCTCCTGAGATACACTTAAACACGCAAATTGCATAAAAATACCAAATAATGAAATGTAAAGACAGAACAATAGCAAGATAGGGGCCTAAAATGGTAAACATTTGGCACCTATCACACCCCCAAAGTTACATACTGCTAATCCCTTAGAAATGAACTCAGGGAAACTCTTAACAACTACTTTGTGATGATTTTTTTTAATCTAACTACTCTATACTAACCTATATTAATCCCTTGCATTCGTAAGGGTCGACGATTACACTTAGCACGTGTAACATGCCTTTTAAAGCCCTCGGCAATACTGAGTGGAAGATTTAAGTCTCGTGAGGGTTAGCTATACTACCCACAACTTCTTTATTGTTCATTATCACGCATTCACACACTCATTAACAAAGTCATGCTACAATGTATAAAATAACATAGATGCAAACATTCTGATGAGACTAGAATATTTGGTATTCTGGCATTAATAAACTTTTCGTTAGTCTCTTTATTTTATTAATAAGATATTCTTATTTGAGTTGCGTGTTTAACCATGTTTTAGGGGTCTTAAAGCAAATCTGAGTTAATTTTGGAATTTTAGCAAATATGCCTGGTCCGGAACAATACTTGGAGGATAAATGCACTCAGTTTAGAGCAAGGTATAAGTTAGCAAAGTAGAGTATAAACGGCTGAATCACAAAATCGCAAATAAAGAAATATTAAAATTCAAGAGCCACCGACCGATTGGTACAAGCGGATAAATGCACTTAGATTATGTGCAATTATATCAGAGGTTAGATTGGTCCATTCACTGCTTTTACTTTGTCCTCACACTAAGTCTTCTTAGAGTACAAGAAAATACATGTCATATTTACACCAATGTTTGTCTATAAATATATGAAGACTTCATGAAGGGCAAGATTTATTTATTAATTATCTTCTATAATGATTATGTCGTGAGAGACCGAACGAATTACCTAAATAAGATTTATTTATTAATTCTCGTCTTAAGCTAAGATTGAATTAATGATTTATCTTGAATAACCATGTCTTTACTGAGGGCAAGAAATCCAAAGTTTAAATAATGATTTCTACATAATGGTTCTTAACGGCATGATAAAATTTAGGTACATACGGTTCATACTAAGCAAAGATGACTATTTGTGTGTTTTTAATTTCATGTTTTAGGAGTAGTTGTAGTTTAGATGCATACCATGGTCATGCCAATTGAAGATGAATTGTAGTAAACTAAACTTGATTGCATCTCTTTTGGGTTTAGACAACTGCTTGTAGCGTTACTAATTTGATACGTATAAGTTATATCTCCCTCTTGCGATAATAATATTAAAGGACTATGTTATGAGCCTAGTGGTGCAGTTGGAAGAAAACCCTAGATTGTTTATCTTGATTAAAAACACAAAAAATATATTTGTTTATTTCTTTTATGTTAGTAGTTATAAAACCAACCAATCAAAACAACGTTTATAACATAATTCAATTTTCTAATTTACAATTATTTGAGATGTGACTCTGATCTCTGTGGTTCGATGCCCTCTCTACCCAACTATAATATATAGTACTCGCATTGTAACACCCCGTGTTATTATCCTTTTTACTGAAATTATTTTTTTATTTAATTTCGGTGATGACGTCACTTGTTCTTGACGTATTGTTTATTCTTGGTATTTGATACCTGTAAATTTTTCGCGTTTAGCTTTAAAGTCGACTGGATGACTTTACGGTTTCTCTTTGACGACTACATGAATTCTTGTTGTCAATTATACGGTCTCGTTTCGACGTTAGTTTATTCGACATTTAATGATTAGTGTTTCGATTGAATGACGACGCATTTTAATTGGATCGGGCTTGTTAAGTGTTCCGACGTTTGGGTTTCTACCCCGATATATTTTTGATTGGGCGTCCCGTTATTGATTCGGGTTTGCGAGATTACGTTTTGGTGTTCCCGGTATTTTTCGGGATTTATTGTGTATATATATATATTTAATTATATATATATAGTTTTGGGGTTATTTCGCAATTACGGATACTTGAAGGGTCAGTTTCGCAATTATGGACAATTAAAGGGTTGCTTTTGCAATTAGGGCATATATGCATATACACATGTATACGTGCACAAACCCGTATCTGCTGAACCAGTCTTCTCCTACACGACACCACTCCCGTTTCTCTTCATTTCTTCTTCGTTTCTTCTCCACGACTGAAGCAGCTCCCTACTTCTCCATCTTCGGTCGCCGGTCATGGCGAGAGAGAGAGAGAGAGAGAGAGGAGCGGCTGTAGAGAGAGACCTCGGGTTGTTCTCCATGGCAGACGCGGCTGCGCAGCTGGAGCAAGGGCACGGCGGCAGTCGGCGACAGCATGGTGGTCGTCGGTTGGGCCAAGCGGCGGCGCGGGAGGCCGTGGTGGCGTAGGGTGGCGCCGGACAGAGCTGGGCTCGCGCAGGGGAGACGCGCGTGGGCAGGGGCGATCTGGCTGGGCTTCGGCCAATTTTTCGGCGACCTTCCGGTGATCGGTTTGAGCCGATTTTCGGTGAGTAGCTTCGTCTCTACCATGTATTCGTTATATATTAAGTTCGTGAATTTAGGATGAACGATTTGTCCGGAAATCGCATTTATAGGTTATAGTTTTCGTTTGAGGTATTTTAGATTTAACCCAATTAATTAAGCAATTATTAATGGGCTTCATATATATCGTATAGGTTGTCGAGGGGAACATTTCGATATATTCGAAATAGGTTTCAGGCGATTTTGGTCGGTGGGCTTCATAATCGGGCGTCGGCACTGTGCTGTTTCGGGCTGTTCGGTAACGTATAATTAGGTGGGAAATTATATTTCTCACTCTGCATTATTGAAATAGTTTAGGGGTGTAAAACCCTTATTTAATTTAATATAGATATATTAAATCGTTAATTTAAATATCTATAATTCGTTTAGAATTGGAATTGGACTTAGGAATTAATTTAAGAAAATTAATTAAATTATTTCCTAGGTGATTAAATATATTCCTAATTGAAATGAATAGGAATAGACGACTTAGAAATTCCCTGGAGAATTAAATGGGCGAAAAGGAATTTGTAAACGTTGGGTGTGAGAAACTTAGACGCTATTCTAGGTTCCTCCCATTATACGTGATTTGTTTGCTTTAATTATTTAAAGGCATGATAAGAAAATTTGAAAATATTTTCCAAAGAATTAAAGAAAATATGTTGTTAAGCATGAAATGTAATTCTCACGATTTAAATGCTTTATTATAAATTTAAAAGCATGTTAGAAGGATAATTGAGAATTTATGAGATTCATGTGGATATTTTCATAAATATGATGTTATACATATTTGTGTTGATGCATGTTGTGCATGTGAAGTCGCAACTGGGTTGTGCATCCGTCTTTGGCTTATAAGTCGCAACTGGGCTGTGCATCCATTTCGGATTTCGTATTGGAAGTCGCAACTGGGTTGTGCAAATGAAGTCGCAACCGGGTTGTGCATATGAAGTCGCAACTGGGTTGTGCATATGAAGTCGCAACCGGGTTGTGCATATGAAGTCGCAACTGGGTTGTGCATATGAAGTCGCAACCGTGTTGTGCATATGAAGTCGCAACTGGGTTGTGCAAATGAAGTCGCAACTGGGTTGTGCATATGAAGTCGCAACCGTGTTATGCATTGAAGTCGCAACTGGGTTGTGCATCCGTCTTTGGCTTATAAGTCACAACTGGGTTGTGCATCTATTTCGGATTTCGTATTGGAAGTCGCAACTGGGTTGTGCATTGTGTTTCATGGGGTTTCTGCCATGAGGTTTATGAGTCATATTGCCTTGTATAGCATTATATGATTTTATTTGACATGTATATATGATATGGTTACATGTGATATTGGAACAGGCATATTTGTGTTATTATTACCTGTGGATTATGGAGCATGTTAATTATGTATTTTTATTAAATGCTCAACTGATAGTGATTAATGTTAAGGAAAATGATTACATGTTGTAATTAATAAAGTATAAAGAAATGTATATTTTTATACTGGTGATTTATATACTTTTGTACCCTTGGGGGAGGCTAAGTATATTTGTGTAGTGACCTTTGTGGTTAGTCGCGGTTAGGGATGGACTGTAGGGATGATTTTGAGTTGATGCCTTAGAGAAGGCGGGGTTAACAGTTTTGTGATCGTGATTTGTTGTGAGACCTTGTTAGAGATTTGGGGTCTGAGATTGATGTTAGTATCAGTTATGAATTGGGCCTTAGAGAAGGCGAGTGATGAGTTGTGTGAGATTTTGATTGATGAGAAGAGATTATGATAAGGGATTCATTAAGTACTCGAGGTACTTTAGTATGACAGTCTCGATTCTTATGCTTAGTCCCTTCCCTTAAGCATTCCTGGTACTGTGTTTTGTACACTAGTATGTGGTCGTTGACTTGTATGTCCTTTCTTGAGTCTTCGGTTACGGCGTGGTGCCAAACCTCTTCCTTGTGTTATCAGTTGATTTTGGTGGAGCTGGAAACGGATGGTTGTGGTCCGTGAGTCCAACATATTGTTCTTCCTTCATTGTCCTTTCGGGACAATATAGGAATCCATGGAGTTCTAGTCACTCTTATCTGGCTGTCTGTCGGAAACGGAGTTTTTCTATGTTTTGAAAACAAACTCGTTGTATTAAAAGGAAAAACCCGTTTTCGCCTACCCCCGTAGCCAGTACAGGCGAACGACGGAGACCGGGGGCAAGACGGTCATTTTTTTTTACTAAGTGGTTTCTTAAAAGGAAAACTATTTTATCACTTTCTTGGGATTCTGAGATTTCGAGACTTTTTTCTCAAGATCTCGACCTGTAGAGTATTGGAGGTGTTCCATTGTTTCACCTTTCCTTTGGATTATTTCCAAGTCTCGGGTATGAGGCTTAGTGTTGTTCAGGGCACACATATAGTGTTGCCATTTCCTTTCTTCTTGGTTGTTGATGTCACCACCTAGGTGATTTGAGTAGTTATACATGTTAGGGGCATAAGTGCCAAGTGGTGGATTTTGATCCTTGTGGATATTAGCGGTGAGTGTGATTCCCTTGGTTTGGAGTTATGGTTAGCGTTGTAGGCGCTTGATGATTTGTTAGATTAGACCTTAGGGTCGTGTACCTAGTGTACGTTGGTGAGAGTAGAGTAGACTACTGGTGTAGTACTTGGAGTATGAGCCTTGGTTTTACCTTGTAGACTCAGGTTGCATACTTATACATGTATACTCGTATATATATATATGTATATATATATATCCCCGTTATATACTTACGTACGGTAGTATATGAGTGCGTGTGCCTTGGGTTGCATGGTCGGATTATTTGGGTGGGTTATATATTTATCTTGATAGATAGTTGAGCATTACCTAAACTATCAGAGGATGTGGTAGTTAGAGTATTCTTTCCCACTGAGCTTATTTGCTCACAGGCGTATTTCACTTGCCCCCTGGTATTCACACGCCAGGTTGCAGGAATTATACGGCTATGGGCAGGATGCGATGCAACGGCAGTTTTCCTTGATTTTCTTGTTACAGGTTTGGAGTTGCGTTGGGTGATGCGGTTACGGCTGCAGTACGACTTGTTTGGGGACGATAGGTATCTACTGTCAGCTTCCTTACCCATTTGTTATGGGATTATCACGTATTTCTTTTGGGAGCCAGTCTGTTGGCCTATCCCTGTTGATGTATCTTTATTTCCTGTATTTATTCTTTCAGGAGGTTATTGTATTTATTTTGCACAGCTAGATGCATTTCTTGTATTCCTATTCGAGCAATTGTGGCTCTGTTGATGTTAGAGGGTTTGGAGGGGTTTTGGTTTCTTTCCACTACCTCGACCCTAGTAGGATTGATGAATGTGGGGCTTGGAAGCCATTGTGATTATTAAATTGCTTTGGGCAGGTTATTGTGTTGTGGTGGTTGTCCGGATGTTCCATTTACAAACGGAACTCTGCCGGATTTTTGTTAGATTCCGCTGCTTAGTTTTATTAGTCATTTGGGTATTAAATATACCATTTCTATCCTTTTATGGGTGTTTGATGACTGAATGTCATTTGTTCCAGTTTCTTTTTACTTCCGCAATCACTCCCTTAGCTCTTAGGCTCGGGTTTCGGAGTCCTAGGAATTTGGGGCGTGACACACATACTTGCGACCGAGAAGTAAAACTAGATTGTATTAATTCTTCATTTTAAACATTTTAATTTTCATATAACTAGAACTAATCACAAGTTTTTGGCACTATTGCTGGGGATCAAACAGATATTTCAGATTATTGTATTGAAGTTCATTGAATTATTGTGCTAATTTTAGTTTATTTTGATATTTCTTAGTTTTATTTGTAGGTTAGAAACCACATTGTTCGAAACTGCAAATTTTTCAGCGATCGATCGGTAATTTCACCGATCCATCAAAATTTAATTCGATCATTTGGATGATTTTGTTATCGATCAAAATAGATTTTGTTCATACAAAAACAAATATAAACAGAAAAGATATAGTTCAATCACATTACTACACTATCAGAAAAAAAATATAATCTTTCTTAAAAACAAAATTTATATTCAGATTTGCATATCTTATTCTTTAAAGAAAAAAAGTATATATACATTAATTAAAATAAATATATATACATAAATATTTATTTAAATACATATTTACTGCATTGCAATCTATTTCTTTATTGAATATCATTATTTAACGGTTTATTCTTGGACGTCGTTCAATTAATAGTTCTCTTGAAGCATTTGAACCTGAACTTGATCGAACGTACCAAGTAAATAAAAAAAAATAATCTAAATAATAAATAGTATAACCATGGGGGATAACGCAGTAGTAGCACTGCCTGTTGTATTTAAAGATTTCCATACTCCGCAAGAATATATTTCCCCATTAGAAATTGCAATACTAGCAGGTGCTAACCAATATGAAATTAAACCTATTATAGTTAATATGTTATCTAACTTTCATGGGAATGCTCATGAGGATCCCTATCATCACATAAATGAATTATTAGAGGTCTGTAACACTGTGCGTATAAGTGGGTGTACAGATGGCGGTTTTAAAATTAGATTATTCTCCCACTCCTTAAAAGATAAAGTGAAACTTTGGTATGGCACAATACCAGAAGATATTAGAAATAACTGGATGAAGCTTCGGAAAGAATTCTTACATAAATTCTTCCCAGTAGGAAAAATGCACAAGACCCGTAGAGCTATCTTAATGTTCTCACAAATACCTGGTGAGCAATTCTATGAAACTTGGGACCAATTTAACAAAATTTTATGAAAATGCCCTTAACAAGGATTCCTTAGTCACGAATTTGTCCGTCGTTTCTACATAGGACTAGGAAAGGGCCACAAAAATATAATTGATGCATCTTTTGGAGGAATATTTACACAGAAAACCGTAAACTTCCTGTGGAATATTTTTAAGAATCTTAGTGAAGATTCCCGACAAAATATGTCTAATATTAGAGCTCCGCGAACTATCCTTTCTAATCCTAAAAGAACCCATAGTGCATTTGAAGCCAATCAAATATATGAAATAACATCAATAGTGGATGAGAAAAGTAAAAAGTTCGATCAACTAATGAGAACCACTCAAATAAACCCCACAACTCAAGAAGTTTGTTCGATATATGCTAATCCTTTGTACTATGCCAACGACTGTCTTTATACACAACCAGAATCTGAGTATGTCACTGAGGATGTTAATGCCACCTTTACCAATCCGAATAATGACCCATTGTCAAATAGCTACAACCTCGGTTGGCAAAATCATCATAATTTGTCATATAAAACTCATAAAAACACCTTTAATCAAAACCCTAATCAGCCATCTTTTAGAAACCCAAATAATACACAATTAAATTACCTAGATGATCAATACAAATAGCTTAGAGGAGGGTGAATAGACTTTTTGTGGATTTATTGATAAATTAAAATTAATTACGAAAATTTTAATATTAATCCAATTCATAAACAAGCTAAATTATGCTAAGATCAATATAAGTGCAGAATATAAAAGCAATAAAGACACACGATATTTTTACTTGAAAAACCTTGGAAAGACTCCAAGTAAAAACCACAGATACGCTCGGGTATCAATACATTATGAATCAAGTAGTACAGCGACTCTATGAAGTTTTAGACTTATAAATCCCTCCAGATCTACCTTTCTCCACTCAACGTCTGACAACCTTGCATCACTTGCGCTCTACGAAGCTCTCGTTGTAATGCCCTGCATTTTCCTTTCTCTTTTCTAGAATTCTTTTCTTAGTGTTAACGTTTTATGACGTCACTTATTCATGACGTCTTGTGTATTCTCGATACGTATAAATTTTTCGTGTTTGAGTTTTGGACTTAGCGGAACGACTTCATGGTATTTCATTTTCGGCTTTGTGGATTTGAGTATCGCCAACGACTACGTGCGTTCTTTATAACGTTTTCTTGTTGATGCTTCAATGATCGTGTTTCGTACTCGAACGTGTTACTTTGTTTATCGTAGACTTTTTGGTGTAGCACTTATGTGATCATGTGTTTATTTTTATTTGTGGAACTTTTGGGTGTGAGGGGTATTCTCGGTATTTCACTTGTGGGAGTTGTTGAGGAAGTATGAGAGTCTTCCAATGTGTTTTGGAGTGTTTAGATATTTCCCGGATTGTTTCAGAGTTTTCCGGTGTCATCTTTGGCCTTGGAGACTTTTCTTGCAATTATTGTTTCAGGTCTACCAAGTACTTGGTGTACAACTCGGTAGATTGTTTTCTGAGTACTCAGTAAATTTTCTACCGAGTACTTGAGGTACAACTCGGCAGATTTAACAGATTGCCTATATAAGGGAGTGTTGACCTAAAACATTTCATTTCTCCCAATTCTTCTCCAAACTCAGCATACACTCTTCCACTTGGTTTTTCTCTCTATCTTTGCCTATATCATATATTTGGGCTTTGATTTTGGTTACGTTTTCAACACAGAATTAGGTCGTGGTAGTCTTGCCTTCGGTTTGAGTCATGGATTGGTAAGAGTTTTCTCCTCTTTATGAGTTTTATTCTATAACCCTAGTTTTGGGTGTTATTGTCAAACCATGTATTGATTCATGTTTTTTTTATGGTTTGAGTCTCGATTCAATCTCAGGAGGCTATGGTGGAGCATTTCACCGATTGGTTTATTCGGTTTCGGTTTCGGTTTCGGGAGAAAGTTAGTGTTTCGTAGGCCTTGTTTGGAGGTTGACTTGTTCTTCATTTGACGTAGAAGAAAGCATCTATAATCTCTCATTCTTTGATTCATGAGTGCGCGATTTCGTTTCCAGACTTTGTAACCCTAGAAATATTTCTGCTAAGTGTAAACTTGAGAAATATGAATTTAGGGTTTATTGTTGTTTATGTTCTATAATCCATGTTTATATCATCCTTGTAATACCCCATATTTTTATTATTTATATATATTGGGTATTGGGTAAATTTAATTTAATTAATTAATTATAAGTTAATTAAATGAACTATAATATATTTTTGAGTTAATTATTTGGGCGTATTAGCTAATGGGCTATATTATATTTTTGGGCCCATCAGAAGGATTAAATAAATATATATATATATTATATATATATTTATATAACTAAAATAAACCCTAAGTTAGTGATACGTTTCTGTCAGACTAGTCGAGGGAGAGAGAGCAGAGACGCGAGTCGCGTAGAAGAGAGAGGAGAGAGCATCGATCAGCCTACAGATCGTGCGTGATTTAGCCCAACGATCAGGCAAGTAGAATGTTCTACTTTTCTCCTTTGGACCTATAATCATATTCTCCCTTTATATATATATATGGATTATATTTGTGTAATTGTATAAGTATATTTGGGTATTTTCGTTTTAGAAATTTTATATGATCTCGAGACATGAAATTGTATAAATTTAATTTTGAATATTAAATTCGGTGTTGTGTTTCTGAGTCGTGGGTTAATGTGTGGAGGATAGTGCGTCACTGTATTATGTGGATGCGTTATGTAATGTGTTTGACATGAGTACACGGAGCATGTAATGGATTACCTGTTATTATATTAATGTGAGGAATCTTGGAGACTAACTAGTTCAAAGCTATTGCCTCTGTTTCATTAGTTTATACATATATATATATATATATATATATATATATTTATATAGGCATATGTATTAATATAGGTGCACATGCCTGAGATGTTGATATTTAAATGGTTTTTCAAAGATAGCACAAGAAAGGTTGACTCATGTGTGGCGGCTGAGAAGGAATGGTACTGCTGTATAAAGGAGCATATGGTGTCTAGTATAGTTATATATATAGATCTTGGGTGATGCTAAAACAAGATAATAATTAAAAATTAACAATAATAACAAAAGAAATAATTAAGTAAATAAAAATATTAATAATAAAATGGTCAACAGTAGTAATGATAATAGGAAGTGCAAATAGTGAGTTTTGGTCAATTTACGAATGAACCAGTATGTTCATCCTTTATTTATTTTCTTTTTTTAAATTTTTTTTTATTGTTATTGTGTTTATTTATTTAATTTTATTGAGGAATGGAGGAAACCACGATGAGTTGACTACTAAGTCAGTTTCATCTATACCATAGTCGACTAGTCACGGCAGTGATTAGTTTTCAGGTATGTGGTTATGGTTAGACATGGTTAAGTTGCCTATTGATATGAGATTTAATTAGGATTGTGTTGTATTTGTTTCGCCTATTTGTATGTGTTTCAATTATGATTGAGCCTATTTGTTTTGCGTATTGTTTTTTAGAGATTATTATTTAAGTGTGGTACTTATAGGAATTATAATATTACTTTTATATTTATAATGGGTAGATGATGGGATTATTGGTACTCTGTTTGGGATCATGTTGAGTCTACTCTGCTCGTGGGTCTGACCCACCGTTGTTGTTCCAGGTTCTCAGCAGTATCAGCCACAGGGTTGAGGTCTCTTATCATTCATTCGCGAGTTCTTCCATTTTGACTTCAGTTCAGTGTAGGGACTCAATCAAGTGATGCTCCCCCTCAACATGTGCAGAATATTTTGTTCAAATGCTCCCCCTTAGTAAATGAAATTTACAATTTAATGGGCATTTTGATACAATATATAAATAGGCGCACATTTGAGAAAACAAATAAACAACATGTCATAGATGTTTCAATTTAATACAAGCCGTTTATACTAATGAAAAATATGGAAATAACAAACAAGTCGCAAATAACCATAACAAGCCACACAAAAACAGAAATTGCTAATATCGGATAATGAAATACATGACAGTCTAATAGCATAATTTTTCCCCCTTTTTCTCAGCGTCGAGGGGCGCGTGAGCGAGGGTTCGTGAGTCCAAGAGTAAGGTCATCAAGTGACCTGACAAGAGCAGTGATACATGTAGACATTTTCTCATCAGAAATAATAAGGCGCTCATTGATCAATCGAATGGCTTCCGAATTCCTGTTCACCGTTGCATCAAGGCGCTAAAGTGTCTCCATATTGCTCTGAACAATCCCAAGAATTTGGTTGAGAAGAGCAGTCTAAGCACTAATCTCGAAAGCCTGTGGAGCCGAAGCAGTTTCCATCGGAGGAACCGAGGAAGAGGCTTTATGGCGAGGTGCAGAAACGCTAGGAGCTGGGCGCGAACGAGGAGCAGGTGCACTTTCAGAAATGAAATTTCCTTCTGCATCCGAAGAAATATGTATATGATTGACATGAGTGGTGTCGAGAAAAATAGGGTGATGCTCGGACACTTCATTTGGAAATGAAAAACCTTTCCGCTGCAGTAGATATGTAATGTGCGCGGGAAAGAAAAGCGGGAGAGATGGCTTGCGCTGACATGTAAGGATGACGGAACGAAAAATATAAACTAAATCAACACGGGTTCCTGTCATGACGCAGTAAACTAAAAATGCTTCCATACGAGATACACTGCTAAGACTACTAGTTTTAGGCAAAATATAATAAGTAATGACATTATGAATTAATCTTGCCTCGGATAGTAGCATAGAGGAGAGAATACCGGCGTTCTACGAAATTTCCTTTTCAATACAAATAGTCCAAAACTGCTTCAATACAGTCGAACCCATCAGCCTTATACCAATCCTTAGAGAAATGGCGGATACAATCATTCGGAAATGATAAAATGCGCTGGATATCGCCGTCATCAATAGTTACATCATTACCACACAAATTGAAATGAAGATGAGAGAGGAATTTCTCCTTAAGATTTACAAGAGAAGCGTAGAAGGCTTTGACAATTCGTGGAAGTACCGGAATGTCAAGAGAAATGAAAAAATCCCAACCGATTGCTCGGAACAAATCGAATGTTCGAGACCTAATTTTAGTGCACAAAGCTTGTGTGACAATTCGGAAAGGTGTAGGAGCACGATGATCAAAAACCGTGATGAATTGATTTCTATCATCATCATCAAGAAGAAGCACTTCAAGAAGCAGAGGTTCATTCGAATCCTCTTCCTCTTCAACCATAGGAATGCGTGGATTGGTGGAGCTTTAGCCTCCATCAATTTGTGAACGTTTCCAATGTAGACCACGAGTCTTCGGTGGCATTGTAGAAGATGATGCAAAAATATATGGATATATATAGATATATGATGGTGTATATATATATGTGAGAAAATGAGTGAGAATGAATAAATTGGGTGAGGGAAATGGGTGGAGGATGATGGAAATGTGAAAATAATGAAAGATTGGTGATGATTTGAAGGTAGAAATGGGAGTATAAGAGGTATTAAGAGGAGATGAAATGAAGGTGGGTGAAGATGGAGGGAGGCGGATGAAGAAGATGAGATGAGGGTTAGGTTTATATATGGGTTGAGTCGACTAGGGCATGTTATACGTGCCTAGAGGGAGCATTTAGTCAACTAGAACAGGAAGTAGTCGACTAGACGGTGCAATATAGTCGACTAAAGGGCAATGTAGTCGACTAGATGATGGTTTGATGCCAAGAAGGAAGCTACTGACCGAAGTAGTCGACTAGAATGGTTTATACTACATACAATGTAGTCGACTAAAGTATGAAAAATGTGAAAAATGTGAAAAATAATTTTAAAAATGTGAAATAAATACATGAAAATAGAAAAAATATGAAAACAAAAACAAATATGAAAACAAAATAAGATAAAACATCAAAATCCATGGCCATTCCAATTTCTCGACGAATTTTAGAAAATGATTCGTCCGCAAGTGGTTTTGTAAAAATATCCGCCAATTGATTTTTAGTGTCTATAAAAACCAATTCAACGTCACCCTTAGCAACATGATCACGTAAAAAATGATGCCTAATCTCTATATGCTTGGTGCTTGAGTGATTAATAGGATTCTTTGAAATACAAATCGCACTCGTATTATCGCATTTAATAGGCACATGAGAGAAAGTAAGACCGAAATCAAGTAGTTGTTGCTTAATATAAAGAGTTTGAGCGCAACTACTACCGGCTGCCACATATTCGGCTTCGGCCGTAGATAATGCAACGGAATTTTGCTTTTTACTTGACCAAGATACTAGTGAGTGTCCAAGAAAATGACAAGTGCCGCTTGTGCTTTTTCAATCAATTCTACATCCCGCAAAATCAGCATCCGAATAACTAATAAGATCAAATGAAGTTCCACGTTGATACCTGTAACACCCCATGTTATTTTCCTTTTATCTGAAATTAATTCTAATTTGATTTCAGTAATGACGTCACTTGTTCATGACGTATTATTTATTCTTGGTATTTGATACCTGTAAATTTTTCGCGTTTAGTTTTAAAGTCGACTGTATGACTTTACGGTTTCTCTTTGACGACTACGCGAATTCTTGTTGTCAATTACACGGTATCGTTTCTATTATTTCGGTTACGGTATTAGTACTTTTACGGATCCGGCGTGGAGCGTATTAAATTACTTTCTCGGTGTTCCGGTTGTTGGGTTCCTAACCCGGTGTATTTCTTTCGGACTAATTTGGTTATTTGGCGTCCCGTGAACTTTCGGGGTTGCGCGAAATTATTTGGAGGCTCTCGGTATTTTTCGGGATCTATTGTATATATATATATATTTAAATATATATATATATATATATTGTAGTGGGGTAAATTTGCAATTATGTATAAATAGGGGGTCACTAGTATAATTAGGGCATATATGTGTATATATGTATACGAATGTCTACATCTTCTCCTTCACAACTGCTACACCTCTCCTCACCACAGACCTGCGCTTCTTCTTCTTCATTGAGCGGCGGCGACTACATCTTCTCCATGGGCGGCGGCCACCATGGTTGCCGGCGAGAGAGAGAGAGAGAGAGGAGTCGGCTGAGGAATGACACGGCGGTCGCAGCTGGTCGGGAGCAGCGACGGCTGGAGCAGGGTTGGTCGGCGACGGCATGGCGGCGTCGTACAGGGGTCGCCGGAGCTGCAGGTGGTGGCGCAGCAGCTGGGTCGCGCAGGGGCGACTGCACTGTAGCAGTTCGCGCAACAGTGCAGTCTGGCCGAAACTTCGACCATGTTTCGATCGACTTCCCGACCTCGGTTTGGGCTGATTTTCAGAGGGTAGCTTCGCCTATATGTTGATATATTCGAAATAGTTTTCGAACGATTTTGGTCGGTGGGCTTCGTGTTTGGGCGCCGATACTGTGCTGTTTCGGACTGTTCGGTAACGTATAATTAGGTGAGAAATTATATTTCTCACTCCGCATTATTGAAGTAGTTTAGGGGTGCAAAACCCTTATTTAATTTATTATAGATATATTAAATTGCTAGTTTAAATATCTATAAATTGTTTAGGATCAGAATGGGGCTTAGGAATTAATTTAAGAAAATTTATTAAATTATTCCTATGTGATTAAATAATATTCTTATTTAAATTAAATAAGAATAGACGGCTTAGAAACCCTTACGAATTTAAATGGGTTAGTAGAGATTCGTAAAGCTTAGACGACATGCTAGGTTCCTTTTGGTATACGTGAAATAATTGTTTAAATTATTTTAAAAAGACATGTTACTTGAAATTGAAATATTTTCTAAGGAATTAAAGAAAATATATTTTGAAAACATGAAATGTATATGAAACTGTTTTTATATGATTTAATTGCTTTATTGTATTTTTAAAGCATGAAAAGAGATTTTGAGACATATATCACCATGTGAGTATTTTTATAAATATGATGTATTACATATTTATGATTGAGATATGATTTGATTGTACACCATGTCGTGTGAGCACATGGGTGTTGGTGCATGTAGTGCACGGTTTCACCATTGGTAGGGAGAGTTCATTTGGTGTGGTTTACTTCCTCTATGCATGGGGCACGAGTAGACGTTTGTGTCGGATCATCACAACAACTGGCCAGGAGGTATCACGCCTACGGAACTAAAAAGCCGACAAATGTGAGTTAGGAGTCCAGGTAGAGGCTCATGTTCTTGACTTTATGGTAGTCATGGCGTACGGAGTTGCAAGCTGGGCTCTCGTACAACCGCCTTCCCTGTTGAAGTGATAGAGAGAAAAATCACTTGGGAAGGGTCGGTGTGGTAACTCTACACTACTTGATGAGCTTGTATCCTCATAAGTATGTGGACAGAGTCTGTATCCGTTGCCCTTGGGAAGGGTGTGTTGTGCGTGAGTAACACGAGGAGTGTTGAGTCACATTACACTGCATGTTATTTATGTGATCTCATTTAACATGTATATGTGCTATATTACATGTGTTGTTGGAGCAAGCTATTTATGAATATTGTAAATTAAATTCATATTTTATAAATGCTCAGTTGAAAATGAATAATGTGAAACAAGACTTTAAATGTGGTAATTATTAATAAGTATAAATGAAACGAATATATTTATACTTGTTGTTGTATACCTTAGTACCCTTGGGGGAGGTTAAGTGTATTAACGTAGTGATCTATATGGCTAGTTGAGGCTAGTAGTGGGTTGTGGAGTTGGTTTTGATTTGTGGCCTTAGAGAAAACTGTTAATTGTGATTGTGGTTAGCTGTGTGACCTTGTTAGAGATTTGAGGTCTGAGATTGATGTTAGTATCAGTTATGAATTGGGGCCTTAGAGAAGGCAGGAGATGAGATTGTGAGTTGTAGTATGGACTTTAGGTGTCTTTCACCTTTTGAGGAAATGAGTTATCAACTGTAGTTGAGGTTTTGATTGGTGAGAAGAGGTTATGGCTGAGATGAGTTCTATTAAGTACTCGAGGTACTGTGGTGTTGGTTCTTATGCTTAGTTCATTCCCCTGAGCATTCCTTGTATTGTGTTTTGTACATTAGTACGTGGTCGTTGACTTGTATGTCATTCCGGGATTCGTTGGTTACGACGTGGTGCCGAACCTCTTCCATGTGTTGTCATTTGATTTGGTGGAGTTGGAAACGGATGGTTGTCTTCCGTGAGTCCAACATGTTGTTCTTCCTTTACTGTCCTTTTGGGCATTATAGGAATCCGTGGAGTTGTTCATTCTTCTGTGGCTGTCATTTCGAAAACGGTGTTTTCTAAACCTTGAAACAAACTCTTTATATTTAAAAGGAAAAACCCGTTTTCGCCCACCCCCGTGGAAATGAAAAGTTTTAACACTTTATAAAACGATCTTAGGATCTTCTTTGGAAAGATTTTTAACTCTAAAAGCCGGTGATGGCAACTGACGGAGACCAGGGGCAAGACGGTCATTTTTACTATGTGGTTTCTTAAAAGTAAAACTATTTTATTATTTTCTTGGGATTCTGAGATTCGAGACTTCTTTCTTAATATCTCATCTTGTAGAGTTTTGAAAGGTGTTCCATTGTTTCACCTTTTGTTTCCTATCATGCTTAAGTCTCGGATTGAGGCTTGTTGTTGTTCAGTACACACATATAGTGTTGCCTTTCCCTTTTCTGGGTTGTTGGTATCACCACCTAGGTGATATGAGTTTTTCTTATGTTAGGGGCATGGATACCAAAAGGATTGGTTCGAGTTTGAAAACCTTTTTCTTAAAAACTATTGAATCTCTGGGATTCATCTTTTTATTACTTCCACTCTCGGCCATTCGTTTTTGGTTTCCTTGTTCACTTTTGATGTTCTTCCTTAAACACTTGTGGTGTTTTAACCTTGACATTGTTGTCTCGGTTATCGGTTGGTTTAGCATTGGGAAGCCTTTTCCTTTGCTTTGTTTCGGTGACCATTGGGTGGTCGTTCTGGTGAGTTGAGTTCGTGTACTCTTAGTGATTTGGTTGAGTGGTTTCCCTCGCCTACAGTGAGAGTGTTAGTGATGTGATTGACCCTATTGATGATAGTATTATGAGGTTGATATGATTTATGGTACGGTGATATGATTGAGGTGATCTATCCTTGAGAGGTAGATTTCCTCTAGGAATAGGACGAGGTTTGTTTTATATATATATATATATTGTACATTTACAATATATATATATAGAGAGAGAGATGACGGTTGTGTTAGTACGCAAGGACGTGAGTGCTTTTCCTCCTGTTTCTTGGGGAGTGAGTTCTGAGTATTCCTTGGTACTAGTGGTTGATTTTGTTTCCTGTGGATATTAGAGGTGAGTGTGATCTCCTCTATTGGATCTTCTGATTTGTGTTGTGAGTAATTGATGATTTGTGAGGTTTGACTCAGGAGTTGTGCACTTAGTATATGTTGATGAGAGTAGTGTAGACTACCGGTTTTGGTACTTGGAGTATGAGCCGTAGTTGTACCTTGTAGACTCAGGTTGCATACTTATACATGTATACTTGTATAAATATATATATGTATATATATGTATACCCGTTATATACTTACGTACGGTATATGAGCGTTCCTTGAGTTTTGCATGGATGGGATTAGTTGGGCTATATATGTATCTTGCTAGATAGTTTGGCATTACCTAAACTACCAGAGGATGTGGTAGTTAGAGTATGTTTTTCCACTGAGCTTATTTGCTCACAGGGGTATTTCACTTGCCCCCTGGTATTCACACGCCAGGTTGCAGGAAACATACGACTATGGGCAGGATGCAGTGCAACGGCAGTTTTCTCTTGTTTCCGTGTTACAGGTTTGGAGTCGCGCTGGTGATGCGGTTACGGTTGCAGTACGACTGGTTTGGGGACGATAGGTATTACTGTTAGCTTCTCTCCCCATTGTTATGGGATTGTTATGTATTTTCTTTTGGGAGCCAGTCTGTTGGCATATCCCTACTGATGTATTCTTTATTTTCTGTACTTATTCTTTCAGGATGTATTGTATCTATTCTGCACAGTTAGGTGATTTTCTGTATTCTTATTCGAGCAATAGTGGCTCTGTTGATTTTAGAGGGTTTGGAGGGGTTTTGGTTTCTTTCCACTACCTCGGCCCTAGTAGGATTGATGAATGTGGGGCTTGGAAGCCATTGTGATTATTGAATTGCTATTGGCAGGTTCTTGTGTTGTGGTTGTTGTCCGGATGTTCCATTTACAAACGGAACTCTGCCGGATTTTCGTTAGATTCCGCTGCTTAGTTTTATTAGTCATTTGGGTATGGAATATACCATTTCTATCATTAACCCATGTGTTTTATTGGTTAATGACGTCTTAGTTGGTCATTCGTATTAAGGATCACATCCTGGATTCCTCGGATGTCCCTGTTCGGGAGTCTTAGGAATTTAGGAGCGTGTCAGTTGGTATTGGAGGATGCTCGTGAGTTTCTAGCATTCTACTTGACATGGAGTATATTTTTATTGTTATTCCATCTGTCTCTTCGTTGTTGTTGACTCTAGTAGTCCCTTGACTAGCGTCATCCCTTGGAGATTCGCTGATTCTCTAGATTTGAGTTTCGGGAATCTTAGGGGCGTGACAGCGTGGTATCAGATCATTTTACCCTTTCGTGGGTATTTGATGATTGAATGTCGTTGGTTCTTATTTCTTTTTACTTCCACAATCACTCCCTTAGCTCTTAGGCTTGGGTTTTGGAGTCTTAGGAATTCGGGGTGTGATAATACCAAAGCCCTAAGTTAATTGTACCACTTAGGTAGCGAAAAATATGTTTTATGGCAAGTAAATGAGATTCCTTAGGACATGATTGAAACCGGGCACATAAGCATATGCTAAACATTATATCCGGTCTACTAGCGGTTAAAGAAAGCAAACTACTGATCATGCCTCTATAATTCGTAATATCAACACATTTACCATTTTCATCTTTATCAAGCTTAATAAAGGAACTCATAGGAGTTATGGCATGTTTGGTAGCCTCCTTACCAAATCGCTTTAGCAAATCCTTAGTATACTTGGATTGGCTAATGAATAAGCCATCCGAGCTTTGCTTGATTTGCAACCCTAAGAAGAAATTCAACTCACCCATCATGCTCATTTCAAATTCGTTTTGCATACTTGTAGCAAATTCCCTACATAAAGAATTATTTGTTTAGCCAAATATGATGTCGTCAACATAAATTTGGACAATCAACAAATTATTCTTAATGGTTTCTGTAAAAAGTGTGTTGTCAACTTTTCCTCTTGTAAAACCATTTCTAGTCAAAAATCCACTAAGTCTCTCATACCAAGCTCGAGGAGCTTGCTTTAAACCATATAGAGCTTTACCTAATTTGAAAACATGATTTGGAAAAAGATTATTTTCAAAACCGGGTAGTTGCTTCACAAAGATTTCTTCTTCTATGACACCATTTAAGAAAGCACTTTTGACATCCATTTGATAAAGAGTAAAATTTTTATATGATGCAAATGCAAGAAGCATTCTAATTGCTTCTAACCTAGCTACCGGTGCAAAGGTCTCATCGTAGTCGATGTCTTCCTCTTGATTATATCATTGAGCTACCAATCTTGCTTTATTTCGAATAATTACTCCATTCTCATCCTTTTTGTTTCGAAAAACCCATTTTGTGCCAATTATAGTTTGATTTTCGGGTCTAGGAACTAAACGCCAAACTTGATTGCATTCAAATTGATTTAGTTCCTATTGCATTGCTACGATCCAAGAATCATCACATTGAGCTTCGTGGAAGTTCTTGGGTTCGATTTGCGATACAAAAGCCATGTGGTTGCAAAAATCTTTAAGTTGAGATCTAGTACTAACCACTTTTGATGGATTACCTATGACTTGATCAAGAGGATGATTGTGAACAATCCTCCATGCGTTAGGTATTGAGTTGGTCAAGTCATCATTGGATTGATGCTCAACTTCCCTCATTTCCTTTTGGCTACTTGATGAATTGGAGATATTGAGAGTATTTAAATTATCCTCAATCCCAACAACCTCATCGTCCTCTAGGTTAATTCTAGATGATGGTGATGAGGGTGATTCATCAAAGACAACATGAATAGACTCAACTATAGTTAAAGTCCGTTTATTAAAAACATGAAAGGCTTTACTCCTTGTAGAATATCCTAGAAAAATTGCTTCATCCGATTTGGAGTCGAATTTTCCAAGGTTATCTTTATCATTTAACACAAAACATTTACACCCGAAAACTTTGAAATACCCAATATTGGGCTTTCGACCATTCCACAACTCATAAGGCGTTTTCCCCAACTTCATCCGAATAATAACACGATTAATTATATGGCAAGCGGTGTTTACTGCTTCCGCCCAAAGGCTTTGGGGAAGGTTGTGTTCATTTAACATGGTTCTAGCCATCTCTTGTAGAGATCTATTCTTTCTTTCAACTACACCGTTTTGTTGAGGGGTTCTAGGGGCCGAGAGATCATGAGAAACACCGAGGTCATCACATAATTTCTCTAAGTCTTGATTTTCAAACTCCCTACCTCTATCACTTCTAATTTTCTTGATTTTCAAATCTTTTTCATTTTGAATGACTCTATAAAATCTTTCAAGAATGGAGTGAGTTTCATTTTTATAGGCAAGAAAGTGAACCCAAGTATATCTAGAGTAGTCATCAACTATAACAAGTACATAGAGTTTCCCGGCTAAGCTAGCCGTTCTCTCCGAACCAAAAAGATCCATGTGCAGTAACTCTAAAGGTCTAGAAGTGGTAATGTCTTTCTTTCTCTTGAAAGAAGACTTTACTTGCTTGCCTACTTTCGAAAATTTAGTCTTTGGGAGGCCCTTGACTAAATCATTTTTGGATAAACGATGAATGAGGTCCATACTAGCATGTACTAGACGTCTATGCCATAACCAACTATTTTTGCTAGATGTGACAAAACATTTAACATCTTGTTCATGCAATTCAAATAGCAATAAAGTATACAAATTTCCATTTCGTTTGGCATTGAACATTTGTTTCCCATCTTTTTCGATTATGCATACATTTGTCCTAAAGATTACATCATAGCCCTTGTCACATAGTTTACTAATACTAAACAAATTATGCTTCAAACCATCAACTAAAAGCACATCATCAATAAAGAGAGAAGAGGAAATACCGATTGGGCCAATTCCTATAATTTTGCCTTTAAAGTTGTCTCCAAAAGTTACGTTTCCTCCTTCATATGGTTTTGGTAGGATAAACTCTGATTTATCTCCCGTCATATGCCTTGAGCATCCGCTATCAAGAAACCACTTTTCTTTTGATGCGGACTTCAAGCATACCTACAAAACAAGTTCAAGTAACTTTTATTGGTACCCAATATGTTTTGGGTCCATTTTGGTTAGATAGAAACGCAATAGTTCCTTTCGGAACCAAAATTTGTTTTGTTACACCATTCTCTTTTCTATGTAAGCATGCAATAGTCCTTTTCGGAACCCAAACCATTTTTGACATAATTTTCTTCTTTCTATGATAACATACATTTGCTTTGTGTCATTTTCTATTGCAATAGTAGCAAATAACATGTTTATAATCATTTGAAGATGCATGAAATGATTGCATCATATGATAATTTTTATTTATCTACAACATATGAATTTAAATGTACCTCTTCTTCATTTTCCATGAGACAAATGTTTGCCGTTTCCTCGCCATTTTTATCCTCATCCGAGTCACATGAGTCATAGTCATCCCATATCACATTCATCGCCATCTTGCTTGGTCTTTTCTCATTTTCCTTTTTGAGCTTGAAGCAATCACTTTTGTAGTGTCCCGACTTTTCACAATTGAAACACGTTGGGGGTTCTCTTTTGCTAGGCTCGCATTTTGGGTCTATTTTCTTCGTGAATCTTCCACCATTTGCTTTCTTACTTTGAAGGTATCTCTAGAATGAGGTCCATACTAGCATGTACTAGACGTCTATGCCATAACCAACTATTTTTGCTAGATGTGACAAAACATTTAACATCTTGTTCATGCAATTCACATAGCAATAAAGTATACAACTTTCCATTTCGTTCGGCATTGAACATTTGTTTCCCATCTTTTTCGATTATGCATACATTGGTCCTAAAGATTACATCATAGCCCTTTTCACATAGTTTACTAATACTAAACAAATTATGCTTCAAACCATCAACTAAAAGCACATCATCAATAAAGAGAGAAGAGGAAATACCGATTGAGTCAATTCCTATAATTTTGCCTTTAGAGTTGTCTCCAAAAGTTACGTTTCCTCCTTCATATGGTTTTGGTAGGATAAACTTTGATTTATGTCCCGTCATATGCCTTGAGCATCCGCTATCAAGAAACCACTTTTCTTTTGATGCGGACTTCAAGCATACCTACAAAACAAGTTCAAGTAACTTTTATTGGTACCCAATCTGTTTTGGGTCCATTTTGGTTAGATAGAAACGCAATAGTTCCTTTCGGAACCAAAATTTGTTTTGTTACACCATTCTCTTTTCTATGTAAGCATGCAATAGTCCTTTTCGGAACCCAAACCATTTTTGACATAATTTTCTTCTTTCTATGATAACATGCATTTGCTTTGTGTCATTTTCTATTGCAATAGTAGCAAATAACATGTTTATAATCATTTGAAGATGCATGAAATGATTGTCTAGTAAATGTAGAGCTAAGTGATTTTCTTTTTTTCAAAATGATAGCATCTTTTTCAAAGGCATCATACCCTAGACCACATTTATCAAATGATCCTTTTTGTCTTCCTAACATAATACTAAGGTTCTCTTTTCCTTTTGTAAATTTAGCTAAGATATTTATTTGATCATCTATAGTATTTTTCAACCGATTATTTTCCTTTTCTAGCTTAATGCTTTTGTCTTTACAAGAAATTTCTAAATTTGAACTAGTGAAGTTACATGGAGTTTTAGTTTTCTTAAGAAGAATATATTTTCTAGCTAATTTTTGAAATTCAGCATGTATTTCTTCAAACGCATCTTGCAATTCATTATAATCAAGGATAAGTTCATCATATGATAATTTTTATTTATCTACAACATATGAATTTAAATGTACCTCTTCTTCATTTTCCATGAGACAAATGTTTGCGTTTCCTCGCCATTTTTATCCTCATCCGAGTCACATGAGTCATAGTCATCCCATATGACATTCATCGCCATCTTGCTTGGTCTTTTCTCATTTTCCTTTTTGATCTTGAAGCAATCACTTTTGTAGTGTCCCGACTTTTCACAATTGAAACACGTTGGGGGTTCTCTTTTGCTAGGCTCCCATTTTGGTTCTATTTTCTTCGTGAATCTTCCACCATTTGCTTTCTTACTTTGAAGGTATCTCTAGAATTTTTGGGTGAACAAGGCAATGTCTTCATCATCTTCTTCTTCACTCGGCTCATTGATTTCATTTTTGGTGAAGGCTTGCAAAGCTATCCCCTTTCTTGGCTTGATGTCATCCTCACGAGATTTTAATGTGATTTCCCAAGTGAGTAGAGAGCCGAAAATCTCATCAATACTCATGGTGTTGAGGTCATGAGCTTCTTTGATTGCCGTTACTTTTGCATCCCATTTGGTCGGAAGACTTCTAAGCACCTTTCGTGACGCATCGGATCTAGGAACAATTCTACCAAGATGCTTTAGTCCATTCAAAATATTTGTAAAACGAGAAATCATAGAATTCACATTTTCATCATCTTTCATAGCAAATAATTTATATTCATGCATGAGTATGTCTATTTTTTATTCTCGAACTTGAGATGTACCTTCATAAGTTACTTCAAGTTTATCCCATATTTCTTTTGTCGTAGAACATGTAGATACACGATTAAATTCATTTGGACTCAATGCAGAATTCAAATTTACTTTGGCTTTAGCATTGTAGGACATAAGCTTTCGGTCATCATTATTCCATTCATTTGGTAATTTGGGGACGGTTTTTCCATCAACGATTTTGGTCAATACAAATGGTCCTTCAAGAACAACTTGCCATATTTGGTAGTCAATAGCTTGAAGAAAATCTATCATCCTAGTTTTTCAATAGCTATAGTTTGATCCATTAAACCATGGGGGCCTATTATTCGATTGTCCTTCAACGTGAGTGACTAAATTAGATGACATGATCATTCTCTAAGACGGTTAAGTCTAAAATTAATAGAGATTAGGCTCTGATACCAATTGTTAGTCAGTAAATAACCCAAGAGGGGGGTGAATAGGGTGTTCAAAAATTATTTCTAACTAATTTCAAAATTGGAACAAGCTATAACTAAAAATCAATTTCTGAATAAACAAGTGGATGATTCAATTTAAATTTCTCTAACAATTAATTGCAATACAAATTAGCATACAAGATATTCAAGCAATTATAACGTGCAAATTAATCAAGTAAAGAGAAAGAGATAGAGAGATTGACACCGTGAGTTTTTTGAGGTTTGGTAACTCCTACTCCTCGGCTCAAGAACCCCTTCTTGAGACTTTTTCCAATCCTTTAACTATGGCCTTTCCTTAACAGGTGGAATGGCAAACCTTAACCCTCTCTTGAACAATCGGTGGACTTCACTTGTCCGAGATTACAAATTCGTATGTAATCAATAAAATCACTCAAGAACAAAAACACTCAAAACCCAAAGGTTTTTATGGAAGATCAATAAATATAAGCTCAAGTGTTTTTGGTGATTTTACAATAGCTCTAGAAATGTATTCTCAAGGGATATGATCAATGAATGATATTTGGAGAATAAGAAGAGATACTAGAAGTTTTGATTTTCAAAGAAACTTGGAGAAAATCAAATTTTCAAAGCTTGGTATCAATGGCTTTTGTAGAGAAAATTTCTGCAGAATTTTGAGAGCTTTTCTTTCACTTCTTTCTCTTTTGTTTTTCAATCTCTTTGCTTGCAATATACACATATCATTCTATATGTATCAATACATTTTGGTTTTGAAGAATGAATATTGTATTTGAAAGACATGAGCCGTTTGAACACCATTAAGCACAATCCATAAAACATGGAAAATGTTTTCCAAAAAATCTGCAGGTTTTAAGGAACTTCTAGTCGACTACTTCTTTGTTGTAGTCGACTACAATGGACCATCTAGTCGACTACATGATGTAGTCTAGATGACTCTAGCTCTTTTCAGTCGACTACTTTGATGTGGATGAAAAACATGTAGCTACTGATTGTTTTAGTCCACTACTAGAAAATACACAGGGTTATTCTAGTCGACTACAACTTGAAAAATATTTAATCCGTTTAAGTTCGGTAAAACATTTTTCATTCCATTTGAGTTCGGTTCATTTTATACTTGAGCATATACTATAAAATCGACACATAAAATTACCTTGTTACAATGATCGCTCCCCGACCTATCTACCCCAAGTCTTGAGTCTTCGATGCTCGCATTTTCCGTTGAATTATTTGATTTTCCATTTGCGCTTCAATTTCTTTCACGGCTTTTCGCTTTAATTCAAGCTTTCTTTCCGAGCTTGCTTTCCGAGTCGTTCACCTGTCTTTTGCTGAAAACATAAACTCGATAATTCATTAGTATCAAACACTCTTCAATGGTTTGTTATCATCAATTTTGGAATTGTTTGCCGAAAGTAAATTTCAAAGCCAACAGTTATGAGTTGTGGACTTTTGAAGTTGAAATATACTTGTATGTTTATATATATGAATATGAGTATTGAGGTGTACATGTCTAAGTGTAAGTATACATATAGGATTTCGGGTGTTTGTAGTGTAGCCTTGATAGCGTAAGTAGGCCAACTACCTTGGTTAGTGAATTAAGATGTGGAACTTAGAGTGTTATTCTAGTTTCCCCATTCTTATGAAATTTTAGGGTTCCATATTGAACATTAAACTTGTGTATGAAAACGAGTTAATGTTGATTATTGTTTTAATTGAGATAAAACCATATTAAATGAAAGGTAAAGTTATCTTTGTGAATTAAAGGGTAACTTAATGATTTGGAACATTATTTGTGCATGATAATGTATCCTCGTGAGTTAAATGCTTTAATTGAAATAAAAGCATGTTAAATGAATGGAAAATGTTATGTTTGTGTATTAAAGGATAACTTGATGATTTGGGATCATGAATGTGCATAAGAAAGCATACTTATTGATTATGGCTTTAAATGAAATTTAAAAGCATGTTGAATGATGAAAAGCATTCGTGTTGACATTTTGGGAATCTTAGTTATAAATATGATCTGATACAAATTTATGTTGATGCATAGGTCATTGAGGACATAGTGAATGGGTTCACCTTTTGTATTGAGAATTCAATTTATGTTGGCCTACGTGTGTTTATATAATTATGCGTGAGTAGACTTGTTCGGGATCGTCGTAACAACTGCCCCCTTCTTGCTCCTACAGAACAAATCTTTTGAGAAATGCAGACGGTAGGGGGAAGAATTGTCCAAATCCTATGTGTACGACCGCGTTGTGTTTGACGTCTTCCTTGTTAAAAGTGAAAAGACAAAAAAATCACTTGGGAAAAATTGTACGATAAATCTACCTTCATTCATGAGAAATAAAAATGAAGTGTTAGATAATGATTCGTTGACCCTTGGAGTAGGGTGTGTGGTCGTGTGTGTACCACGAGTGGTGTTGAGTCACATTGCATTTGCGTTGCATTTATGTGATTCCATTTGACATGTATATCATGATATTATTCAATGAGATGGAGGAACATGTTTAATGTTATTAAAATGCTCAAGTGAAATTGTATAATGTGAAAAATATGATTTGCATGCCATCTTTTAAAGTATAATGTGATATGAATGCTTATACTTGCTAATATGTACTTATATACCCTAGGTTGGTGATATGAGTTAGTTTAACGGCTTTCTTATGATAAGTAAAGTTGGTAGTGGACTATGGAGTTAAGTGTGAATTGTGACCTTTGAGAAGGTGGATGATAGTTGAGTACCTTGGTTGGTAGTGGGGTATTGACCACTTGATGTTTTTGCACCTTTGAGGGGTGTTCGATCCTTGATAGTTTGGGATTTTAGTTAGCTATGTAGTGGTGGTCATTTGATACTTCTTTTGCATTTGAGGAATGTATCGTCTATTTTACTTTGAGGTTTGAAGTTGATTAAGTGAGATGAGGATTGATCCTTGTCACTTGTGTGGTAACTGTCTCTTGATTCCTTTAGAAATCCAAGAGAAGTGATGTTAAGTGTGAATTAAGGGTTGAATAGATTAGAGGTGGCCTTGATTGAACCTAGTTAGTCTCCAAGTATTGGCTAATAGGTATTGCCTTTCATATCCTAAGATTAGGAGTGTTGTTGCAGTTGTCAACTTAGCCACCGTAAGTTGTTGAGATGAGTCCTTCGTTGAGAGTTGAATTCAGTTCCGGATTGGGAATGGAGTTTTGGATTGTATTTCCCATTTTAGTTGAACTGTTTTAATTTTTGGACTTCCTTCTTCATTTTTTGTTTTCTGTGATTCATGTCGGATATTGAGTCACTCCGTATAGTGTTGGAGATGTCTCGGTCTACTAGGGGTCAGCTCAGAGTCGTCCGGCGTCATTCCGGGGCTTTTTGAGTTCATTCCTTGACATTTTATTTTGGGGGCCACTGAGTACTCGGTCATGATTCTACCGAGTACTCAGTGAGTGCATAAGTGCACGCGAGCCTCATTTTTCACTCGAGAGTTTTAAGAGTTTTGGCATAAAATGACTACCGAGTACTCGGTGAAAACTATTTTATGTAGTCTTTTTAACTTATTTCCCTCCTCTCCTTTGTGCTTCACCACTTCTTCTACTATTCTTGAGGCATTGATTAGTGGTCTTTAGGGATGAATTTTTTTAGGTTGAAGGATCGGCTTAGATCCACCTTTCTTGAGAGTTGGTCGCGGCGTGATGCCGAGCTACTCCTTTGTATCATCATTTGATCTGTGGGGTTGGAAATGGACGTTGGGTTCCGTAGTTTAAACGCGTCACTTTTCCTTTTTCATCCTTGGGATGTCATAGGAATCCTTGGGTTATGATTGTTCGGTTGACTTGAGAGTGTATTCTTTCGGTATGTATGTTTCGTACCTTCTTTATCACGCCCCTAAATTCCAAAGACTCCTGAACCGGGACATCCGAGCAATCCGACGTATGATCCATATAAAGGTCCTAAACAACCATAAAATGAATGGAATATTATTAATAAAAATAATCCCATTCAAAACCAAGCGGAAGCTAAACCAAATTATACACATGGAAAATCGAGGCGCAGAAAGAATACATCTCTATAAAGATGCAATGATATCATATACAAGGAAGGGATATGCCAAGATACTGGCACCCAAGAAGTACAACAACATTCCAATACAATGGATAAGTAAAGGTGACTAAAATGGAACAACTCTATATACGAACGTCCTAAATCCCACAACAACATCAGTGCCACAAGCCATCCTGCACTCCAAGTTGTCCGTAGCCGAAACATTACTTGCAAACTGGTGTAGACCACCAGGGCAAACCAAACCGGGGTGAGCTCATTGAGCCCCGTAAAAGAAAAATATCATAACCGTCACATCCTCCGAAAGTCCAAGTCTAGTACAAACCAACCCATGTACATGCATCTACCTTAGGTTGGTCAATCATCCCATATGGCACTCACGTCAATTCGAGACCCTAGAAACACATCCCCCTAGTCCCCTACCATGCATCGACAAATAGGGCAACTAGTACATAATGAAGCCATAATACAACAACACATAATAACGCACACCTATATATATATATATATATGCACATATATATATATATAGATATACCACAATTACAAGTCACGTAGTATAGGCCACTACATAGATCACTATGACTTTTACCCGCCAGTCCCACACTAACAATCCACAGAACACCTATCACCAAATCACGGGAGCAACACTCTTATTCATAAGACTCCAGGAAGGATAACACTCACACTTCCTAGGTCACGAGCGTACCAAGCTCCAAAACCTCAAATGAGTATCAACTCATACTATCAATCACCTCACATGTCACTACCGACATCCGTAAACCCAACACAGGGGTAAAACATTCACTTCAACCTAAGGGTAGCCACCACGGTTGCCGACTAGCAAAAAGAAGTGAAAGAAATTAAATAACCCATCACACCAACCACGCAAAGCTCACATGTTGGCCCAAGGGTAAAATTGTCATATCAAGAGCAAAAATGTACTTTAAAAGGTTACCCCACCTATTTGGACATAGGTTGAACCATAGAAATAAACGGAACCGAATTCAAAGCCCGGACACCAGAGATATGGATTTTTGAAAAAGGCATCGGACAACGCCGACCCAAACAGAAAGGTAAAGTACTCTTCTTTCACCAAGGGTAAAACAGTCATTTCAAATGCAAATTAAAATTACCTAGACGATAGTGAAAACAGCCTAAAGGGGGGATGAATAGGCTTTTTGTCAACTTTATGATCAATTAAAATTATTTAGCGGAAATTCAATTTTAATTAGTCACAAACCCTAATTCTCAATATATTTCTTAAAAACATATCAATCAAGCAAATATGAATGTAAGTGCATAAAATTAAATCATTATAAGGCACAGTGATTTTTTTATGGAAAACCTTGGAAAGACTCCAAGTAAAAACCATGGATATGTTCGGGTATTAATGCACTATAAATCAGAGAATTTGTACAGACTATGAAAACAGAACGTACAACCCTAGTAATTTGTTGTTCTTCACTCGACATCTAAAACTCTAGATTCACTCGCGCTCCATGAAGCTCTTGCTCCAATCTCCGTACTTTAATGGCTCTGCTTCTCAACAAATAAAAATCACCACGAAGCCTCCTACTTCGATCTCCGCACTCAGACGGCTCCGTTCTTCAACGTATCAATGCAACCACATTGTAATAAATGGTGTGTTAATTTTTCAGCAACTAAACCATTCAATTGTGCATAGAAATCATCGATGTAGAAACACGATTGAAGACGTCCAATAACAAGAGAGCACTTGTGTATCTCTAATCACTCAATAATATTCTCTCACCATATGTATATCTCTGTAGAAGAAGAGGAAGCTGTAAAAAACTTGAAGAGAATGTTTCAAGACGTACCTCTTCTTATTGTAGACTTGGGTATTTATAGATAATGATGATTCAAACCCTAAGTTTGCCGTTTCTCGTAATTTCACATCCAAACCCTATATTATAGTGAATATAATGTATATAGCACGCACTTTGATGTATAGAAGTTGTGGACAAATCATAAAACCAACCCACGAACAATTTGGACATCGCAGTAAAAAAAAGCCAAAAACTTGCCATAGCGGGCCTACACTTCAAGCGTAGGTCTAAGCATAAAACTGTAGGATTAAGTGTAGGCATTTTTCAACCACTTTTTGACATCCAAACCCTATATTCTAGTGAAAATGTATTTTCCAACCACTTTTTGAAACTAAAATTGTAGGATTAAGCGTAGGCATTTTTGTTAAAACAACTTTTCTTCACAATTTCGCCAAAATGACCATCTTAAACCCACGATACTTTTTGCTTAAAGTGACGTCTCCGGAAAGTGTCGTTTTCGCCTTCTAGGAGACATGTTTCCTCAATATTCTCACTTTCGTGCTTCACATGTATTCTTCAATGCTTGATTCTGCCTTTGACAAAGCTTATCAATGTCATTAAAACCAAACCAACCTATATAACACTTAGCATGGTTATTGTCTAGAACATGCCATAAATAAACAATAGACAAAAATGTTCTTACAATCTCCCCCTTGGCATTTTTAAGAGAAAACCATGTTTTACAATATAGCCACACAAATAACAACATAACATTATACCTATGAACACACACCAACAAACATAGACATAAACTGTCACCTTACTTCCATGACGACCAATCTTGTAACCATAACACTGAACCAACCATTAAACGCAAGTGTGGAAAACATATATAAACCAACATAATGATCATCGGAAAATCATACCAACACACATAATGATCATCATTCTTCCCCTGAGAATAAACTCCCCCTTGTTAAATACTTCTCCCTTTTAATCAAACAATCTTTCCTCTTGCATAATACTTCTCCCCCTTTTGTCACTGAAATGTTAAGCAAAGAGAGTATATGTCATAGCAACAATGTAGAGAGATGCAAGGAAGTACTCAATGAAAAACACCAAGATACAGAACTCTATCAAATCATATCTAGATTCTCAGGGTAACAGAAATCACTACTATGCATGACCCTAATACTAATGTGTGAATACAAAATGTCATGAATAAAAATAAAATAAAATATTTTTGTTTTTTAAAATCTGTGAGCAAGGTAGTAGAGACAACAAGCAAACCATTTATACATCATATTCTCAAATCTATCTCAGCCATTATACACACGGTATAGAATAAAATCAACACACATACCTTCTAGACTCAAGAATGCACAAGTCAAGTTTTTCATATATATATATATATATATATATGAAAATATTCATGTGCAAGCACTAAGGTAACATGAAAACAATACATACTAAACCTGATCATCTCCGCATCAACCGTGATCATAATTCAATCCAAGATCCAAATTAGAAGGCAAAAATAAAAAATAGTTTCTCTTTGTCACACAATTTCCTCTTTTTCATCTTTTCAACTTTTTCACAATATCCCTTTTTGTCTTTCTAAGCTTCGAACTTTCCAGGGAGGATTTTTAGTCCCAACCAACTGGGCCAAAGCTTCTTCCATGTGATTTATGCTCATTAGTATTCTCCTCTTTTTACGCAAACAGTCAATGCTTACTGAGGCAAAAGGCCCGGTTACTTGGATTGAAGAACTACTTTTTGCATTTTTATATTTTAAACATCTCCTTCTTTCCTTTTTTTTCAATATCACCACAACATTCATACACATGCAAAGAATATTTCATGCATAGACAAATCTAACATAACTCATGAACCTTCATACCACTTCGGGTTCAAAAACAACTTAACAGATTCAGCAGGCATTATAATCATCACCGAAGCATCTAACACCTAAGATTAAAGTTTTGTAACATATAATAATCATGTCAACTGATCATCCAAACATCTTAGGTCAGACTGATACATCTACTTCACATATGCATAATGAGACAAGTAAATATGACAACTTTTGTACTCTAGCCAAACTCAACAGTCTCAAAAATTTTATTATCATTTATTTCAAAATAAAATGCATGCATGAATAAAAATAATACAAATGCATAATTACCTATCAATTCTAGGAAAAACAAATACAATGTGTTCCTAGAATGATAGATAAAAATATATCTATTCTAAAGAAAGCATACCAATAGATTTCCTAAGACTAACATGCTTTTGAAAATCTAATGGGTTTGTAAAGACATCAGCCAACTGAGAATCTGTGGATAGGAATTCTAGAGATACTTTACCATCTTCAACAAGATCACAAATGAAATGATGTCAAATATCTATATGCTTTGTCCTAGAATGTTGAATAGGATTTTTAGAAATATTTATCGCACTCGTGTTATCATAGAACACGGTCATTGTACCATGAGAAAAATCATAATCCTGCAACATTTGACGCATCCACAAAACCTAAGTACAACAACTACCATCTGCTATATACTGAGCCTCAACACTGGAAAGAGAAACACAATTTTGCTTCTTGCTATGCCAAGCAACTAAGCAATTTCAAACATAAAAACACTCTCCACTGGTACTTTTTCTATCATCAGCATTACCGGCCCAATCAGCATCAGAAAAGGATGCGATATCAGTATTAGTACTTGATGGATACTTAATTCACTGTCCCTTTAACATACTTGATAATCCTTTTCACAGTAGTAATATGAGACTCTTTAGGACTTGCTTGATAACGTGCACACAAACCAACACTAAAAGCTATGTCAGGTCAACTGACAATCAAATACAATAAACTCCTAATCATACTCCTATAAAGTGTAAGGTCAACATCTTTGCCTTTAGTATCTATGCTAAGCTTGACACTTGTACTCATAGGAGTGCGAGCATCTTTAGCCTTTTCCAAAAAAAACTTTTTTACTAATTACAAGGCATAACGAGTTTAAGAAACAAAAATCCCATCATTTAATTGCCTAACTTGAAGCCCTAGAAAGAAATTCAATTCACTAATCATGCTCATCTCAAATTCAGGTTTCATTTGATCTTTAAAATAATGAGCAAGCTGATCAAAAGTGTAACAAACACAGTATCATTAACATAGATTTGAGCAACAAATGTATCACTCCCAATTTTCTGAATAAACAGTGTTTTGTCCACTCCCCCTCAAGAAAAGCCTATTCCGAATAGGTAATCAGTCAACCTTTCATGCCAAGCCCTAGGAGCTTGCTTTAGCCCATAAAAAGCCTTTTTCAGCCTGTAAACATGACCTAGACAACGAGGATTTTCAAATCCTTTAGGATGCTCCACATATACTTCCTCATGAAGAACACCATTCAAAAATACAGTATTCACATCCATTTAATACAACTTGAATCCAAGAACACAAGTGATAGCAAACAAAATCCTAATAGATTCAAGCTTAGCAACCGGAGCAAAAGTCTCATCAAAATAAATACCCTCCATCTTAGTATATTCTTGAGCAACAAGCCTAGCCTTATTCCTAAAAACTATACCATTTTCATGCTTTTTATTCTTGAAAATCAACTTGGTACCAATCATGTTTATCTTTTTTGGTCTAGGCACAAGATACCACCTATCATTCTTAAGAAAATGCTGAAGTTCTTCTTGCATAAAATTTATCCATTAACTATCTTTAAGGGCTTCTTTGACATTTTTAGGTTACAAGGAAGATGTATGGAATGCATACAAAACCTCATTCCTAGCCTTTATCCGTGTCACCATCATCTGATCAACAGATCCTATGACATTATCCAAAGGATGGTACAACTTTACCCTTGCAGATGGTTCTTTTGAAGAAGTAGGCTGAACATCACCAATTTAATCATATGAATATGCAGGATTTGAAGTATCATCATTAACCACATTGTCCTTGTTATCAACCTCAGAAGAATCATTATCCAATATAAAACATGGCCCACCATCTTTCTCCTCAGTAGATGTCAGAGACTCATCAACACATGAGTCATCAACAACTATATTTTCCGATTCCAACATAGTTAGAGTTCTAAGGTTAAACACCCTATATGCTTGACTAGTCAATGAATAACCTAAAAATATTCCTTCATCACTCTTAGAGTCGAACATCCCAATAGATTCACGATCTCTAAGAATATAACATTTTGCTCCAAAAGCCATAAAATATTTCACATTGGGTTTCTTACCATTCCACAATTCATAAGGAGTTTTTTAAGGTGTCAGGCCTAAGATAAACTCTGTTTTAGGTGTAACACGTTGTGTTCACCGCCTCGGCCCAAACATACCTAGGAACATTCCTACCATGTACCATAACATTGGCCATTCCCTAACTAACCCTATTCTTCCTCTCAACTACTCCATTTTTTTGTGGAGTTTTCGGTGCTGAAAATTCAAGTTTTATTCCTCTCTTATCACAAAACACTTCAATTTCTGAATTTTCAAACTCCCTTCCATGATCACTCCTTACTCTAGAAATCCAACAATTCTTCTCAGTCTGAATTCTTAAACAAATCCTCTTAAAACATTCAGGAGCTTCAGACTTTTCACTGAGAAACCAAACTCATGCAAACCTTGAATAATCATTCACCATGACAAAAATATACTTCTTTCCTCCTTTGCTCATTGTCCAAGTGGGACCCATTAAATCAATATGCAACAACTCTAAAGGTCTAGAAGTACCAATGACATTTGTCTTTTTGTGCTGACATTTGACTTGTTTACCCTTTAGACATGATCCACACATAATCCTTTTTGCATAACCAAGTTTAAGGACTCCCTTAACAATTTCACTCTTAGTAATTTTTTTTAATTCTCAAAAATTTACATGTCTCATCCACTAATGCCAAATTTCAACTTCATCAAGTTTAACTCTATTGCATGATAATTCAGAACTAGAGATAATGCAATAACAGTTATCAGTTGAACGCATAACTTCCATCACGTAATTCCCAGAAAAGTCAATGATCGAACACTTATTAAGTGAAAAAGTGACCTTATGATTGTTAACACATATCGGACTTATGCTTAAAAAATTTGCTTTAAGACCCTCTACATAAAGCAAATCTTCTAGTTTAGGTAGACCAGGAATCACAACCGTACCTTTTTCTTCAACATTTAACTTGTTTCCATCACAAAATGTTATTATCCCACCATAACACTCCTTGAGAAATCCAAAAAATGACTTATCTCTAGTCATATGCCTCAAACATCTACTATCCAGATACCAAGAAGTAGATTTACATGCTCTAAGAGCAGTATGAACGACAAGACGTTTTATCTAAGTTAGGAATCATAGAATCAAACTCACAACCACGCAATCATTGAATTGTCTAATTAAGAAGTTTTCCCCTACCTCTTGAAGAGCAAAGCCAATCATTAAGCAAGGCCAAGAAACCTTAGCTCTTCCCCAACACCAAAATCAAATGAGAAATCCGGTGAAAAACTTCACCATAGTCCCCTAACAAGGAATCCAACTCCAACACAAGAGGAGAACAAGAATTATCAAGAAACCCTAAACTAGGATTTGAAAGGAAACACACAAGGACGGAAGAACACTTACCCATCTTAAGCTCAAACCAAAGACAAGAATACCATGAACATCTTCTGAGTTGATGGCCAGACCAAACTCCCAACTTAGGGTGATTAAATGCACCTCTAAGTGAAGAAGAACCAAGAGGGAGAAAATGAGAAAAAATGGAGAGAAAACAATGAAGTCTTACAATGGAAGACCAAGTGATGTGTAGAGATTCTCCACTCACACCTCTCACCATCCAAGAGTCCAAAAGAAATATGGGGAAAAAGAAATGGATCCAAGGGCTAGGAATAAGTCTTGCCATGAAAGACGTACTACACCACTCACAAAACTCAGTAACTTGCCAAAAAAGGCCTTATCATCTAAGGGTTTAGAATAAGGCAATGGAAATGAATAAAGCATCCAAGGGTTGACATGAAGTCTTGCCAAATGAGAGACCAAGAATAATGGATTCTTGCATTTAAGTGTCAACCAAACATGGCTCTATGATCCAAGGGTCTAAAAAAAAGATGGGAGAATGAGATCAATGGATAGGAATACTACAACACCCAAAAGTGGGAAATTACCAATAACCTCTAAACTTATGGTTAATTACAAGATTGTCATAATGCCTCTTAATTACGCTTCTACCCCTTGTCATCCTCTCTATTTACCACTATGTCATTCATCCCCCAACACTTAGCCAAATCTCAACACTTTATACTAAGTGCTCTAAATATGAAAATACTCATTTACCCTCCGGTCATTTGTTTCCCAAAATTGTTTTCAATCATTTTCATTAATTACAAAATGAAAATATAACAAGCAATTCACATAAGTGATATCCCAGAACGTCTACAACAAACTAGGGTAACACGTTCGGGAATGCAATACGATTACTGAAGCTCCAACGAGAAAATATTGCACGAACCCACGTAGTCGCCAACGATAAATTCCGAAGCCGGAAATGAATGTTCATGATGTCATCCCGTTAAGTCCAAAACTCAAACACAAAAAATTTACACGTACCGAGAATACACAAGACTTCATGAATAAGTGATGTCACAAAACATTAACACTTGGAAAAGAATTCCTGAAAGGAGAAAGGAAAACACGGGGCATTACATTATTTTATTCTGAGTTTCGGTTATGATGTGGGTGTCTTGGTGCACATACATATTGGTGGTTTTCCTCGTCATGGGTGGATGTCCCTCCATGTTGATGAGATGTTTTGATTATTCTTTTTATTAGCATTGGAGTTTTATCCCATGCTTGATGTCATGGTCTTGTGTGGTCATTCCTGAGGGTAATGTTCACGTACCCTTCGTGGTTGAGTAACTATCCTTCCTTGTTCATAGTGAGGACGTTAGTGATTGAATTGATTCCCTTGTGAATGGTCTCATAAGTTTGATATTGTGGCATCAGTACTGATATTAAGGTGAGTGTGGTTCACCTTTGTGAAGAGATTGAAGTGTCGTATGCGTATTGTGTATATATATGCATTGACGATGATTATGTGGGTACGTAAGTACTTGAGAGTTTCCATAGTACTGGTTATGGATGTTCCTTCTTAGGGGCATCGTGGTGATTATAGTTCCTTTGGAGCCTATGGTTATTGTTGTAGCCATTAGAGTGATTGGTTATATTACGATAGCATATTGTGTACTTGGAGTACGTTTATGTGAATAGTGTAGACTACTAGTGTTGGATTGGTGGGTACCGGTTATAGTGTTCTCTTGTGAGATTTGAACCACATAGCTTGTACTTATTTGTTATCTCTATGTATATATATAGGTGTATGTTTACCATATGATATTATATTATGGTTTCGTTATGTGCTAGTTGCCCTTGATGATGCATGGTAGGGGACTAGAGGGATGTTTCAAGGGTCTCGTATTTGCATGAGTGCTATGTGGGACGTTTGACCAACCTAGGGTAGATGCATGTATACGGGTTGGTTTTCACTCAACTTGGACGGTCGGAGGATGTGACAGTTAAGATATTTTTTCCTACGGGACTCAATGAGCTCACCCCAGTATTGGTTTGCCCTGGTGGTTTACACCAATTTACAGGTGATATGTCAGCTAGGTATCTAGGTTTTCTTGCAGGACGGCTCATTGTAAGGTTGCTATTGCGGGTTTTCGGACGTTCGTACATAGTGTTGTTCCATTTTAGTTTCCTTTGATTATTCTCTATTTTGGGACCATTGTTCTCATATTTTTTGGGAGCCAATCTGTTGGTGCATCCCTTCCTTGTATTTTGTATCATTGCATCATTGTAGAGATGTATTCTTTTGGCACCTAGATGTTCCTTGTGTATCATTTGATTTAGCTTCTGCTTCATTATATATGGAATTATTGTTTTTAAGTATATTCTATTCATTTATTGGTATTAATATTCTTAGTTTGTCACTCATTTTATGGATCACAACCCCAGATTCCTCGGAAGTCCCGGTTCGAGAGTCTTTAGAAATTTGGGCTGTGATACTCGCTCTGCTCCATACTCTGACGGCTCCGCTTCTCAAATGGATCAAAGAAACCACATTGCACAAGGTGTGTTGATTTTTCAGCACCTAGGTCATTCAATTATGCATAGAGATTGTCGATGTAGAACCACAATTGAATAAACCCTAATCAAGAGAGAAGTAGAATATATAGAATTACTCAATGATATTTTCTCTCTTTATCTCTATCTCCGTAGATGAAAATGGATCCGTAGAAAAACTTGCCAAGATCCCTCAAAGTCTTAAAGCATACCCCACATGTGTAGAAGACCCTGGTATTTATAAACATAACTTAGGAGAAACCCTAATCTTGCCCTTTTCCGTAATTTCACACCAAACCAAGTCAAATCCTATATTCTAAACAATATAATGTGTATGCCACGTATCTCAATGTATAAAGTCACAGCCGCCTCAAAGCAAAACAAGTCGGGGTCAAAATTGTAATTTCTAAACATCACTTCGTAGCCCTAACTACGCGTGGCCCGTAGGTTCCCTACGCGTGGCCCGTAGGTGCCCTATGCGTGGTGCGTAGGCCTAGGCTACACGTGGTGCGTACGCTTCCTACGGGTGGCACATAGACCTCTTTTTATGGTTCGTAGATCGTCCGTCAAAATAGCATTTTCTAGCCACTTTTAGCTACTTGGTCCGTAGTTGGTGCATATCATTTTTCATGAAAACCACTTTTCTTAAGAATAGCACCGTTTGAACCCCCTCCACTTCGTTGGAATGTTTCTCAAAGTTTTGGTTCGAAAAATGACATTTCTGCCCTCCGGAAGGAATTTTTTACTCAATCTTGCTTCTTATTCACTTCTCATGTATTCTTCACTTGTTTAGGCTTGATTATATTTTGACAAAGCTTGTCAATGCCTATCAAACCTTACCAACTCCATAATTCACTCAACATGATAATTCACTAAACATGGTTATTGTCTAGAACATGTCAATCATAAATAATACTATAAATGTTCTTACACATACTATAAATGTTCTTACAATCTCTCCCTTGGCATTTCTGAGACAAAATCATATTTTACAAAGCCTCACGAATAACAACATAATATTTATACCTATGAATATACACCAACAAACACAGACATAGAATATCAGATTGTCCTCATGACGATCTTCCAATCCTGTAATCACAACACTAAACATACCCAAAAAAACAAGTGTGAAAAAACAGATATAAACCAATATAATGATCATACGAAATCATAACAAAAATGAAAGCATGATGATCATCATAGTGTACAAACACTCCTTCCTGAGAATATACTCCCCCTCAATCAAGAACTCTCTCCCTCTTAACCAAACAATCTCTCCCCCTCAATAAAAAACTCTCTCCCCCTTAACCAAACAATCTCTCCCCCTTATTTAATATTTCTCCCCCTTTTTGTCACTAAAATGACAAGAAAAAAAATAACAATCAAACCATATGAGAGATATGAAAAAAAAGCCTCAAAATGAAAACATAGGAAAAGCTCACAGAGGAGACTTTAGAGAATCTAAGCCAAGCACTAATTACTAAGATAAAATAGTCTATAAGATTAGATCTAGATCTAGAATAACAAAAATCTCTACAATGAATGAACTTAAGACTAATGCATAAATGTAAAATGCAAAACAAAACAAAAAATATTTTTGTTCTTAGAAACATGTGAGAAGGGAGTAGAGACAACGAGCTAATCATTAACATATCATATTTACATATTTAACTTAGTTATTATACACATGATAGTATAAAAAATCAGCACATGTACCTTGTAGTTATAAGAAGTCACAAGTCAAGCTTTACATAGCATTTGCATATATGAAAAATATTCAGGTGCAAGCAAACAACTAAGATAAAAGCAATACGTACTAATTCTAATAATATCCTCACTAACCGTGATGATACTTCAGTCCAAAACCTAAGCTAGAAATCAAATCTTTAACTTGGACCTTATTGCTTGTTTTTTTTAAAAAAAAAAACAATACCCCATTGTCACACAATTTATTCTTTTCAACTTTTCAACTTTTTCGCCATATCCCTTTTTATCTTTATAAGCTCTGGACTTTCCAGCGAGCATTTTTAGTCCGACCAATTGGGCCCGAGTTTATTCCATGGGATTTATGCTCATTAGACTTCTCCCCTTTTTACGCAAACACTTAATGCTTACTGAGGCAAGAAGCACGGTTACTCAGATCAAAGAACTACTTTTTGCATTTCTATATTTCAGACATCTCATTATTTCCTCTTTCCAACATCACCACAACATTCATAATCATGCAAAAGGTATTTCAAAGCACATATCAATCTAGCATAGCTCATGAACTTACACATCACTTCAGATTAGATGAGAAAGACTAAAAATTTCAACAAGTATTACAGTCATCTCCGAAGTAAAACAAGCATCCAAAGTTGATGACTTCCAAAAATAATACTTAAACATGTCAAGTGAATAACTTATAACCTCAGGTTAGACTACCACCTCCATTTCTCATAAGCATAATAAGATAAGTAAATATGAGAATAGACTAAAATATGACAACCCTTTGTACCTTTACCCAAGCTCAACATGCTAAGAATTTTTTATTTTATAACTTTTATGGCAATTTTTGTAATAATGATGCATGCATGAATAATCCTAATAGTAGCAAAACATGATGCATAACAAAATAAACATGCAAATAATACAAAATGCATGAAAATGTATCAATTCTAGGATAAAAGATAATGCAAGATATTCCTAGAATAATACATATGAAGACATATATCCTTCTGATAACATGCTACTAGATTTTCTAAGATGCACATGCTTTTTTAAATCAAATGGTTTTGTAGAGATGTCTGTTAATTGAGAATTTGTGGATATATACTTAAGACATTTCTCAGAATTAGAATCGCACGCTCTACATGTAGTATGAGCAACCAAACAATGTAGTTTATCTTTCCTAACCCACACTAGTTTAATTTTCGGTGCTCTATTTGTCAGCCTAGACAACCTCTTCACCTCTTCACTCAACACCTGAATTTGATTTTCAGCATTGGGCCTTTTTTGAGTTATATGCTTCCACTTTGATTTTAAACTTTCTCCTCTTAACTTTGAACACACAGGTCGAATATGGTTTTTCATTCCATAGTGATGACATATTGGGATAAACCTTTGAAAACCATTGTTCAAACTCTTATTTACTCTCAATAAGTTTTCTGACATAAGATTGAGCATTAAGATTCCTATCATACTTACCTTGAACTAGATGCTACTTGGGAAGCCTTAACAAAGGTTGTTTTAGAAACAATGTTAAAATCACTCATTCCTTTAAACCCCAACCCCTTTGTCTTTCCTACAGATTTTCCTACACTCAACATGTGATCAAGCTTAAGTGTTCCACTAGAGCATCTATGAATAATTGATTTAGCATCCATCAAATCCTTTTCGAATCCCTTAATCCTTGTAGATTTCTCACTCAATTCCAGTCTTAGAGTTCTTAACTCCTTATTGAGACCATCTACCCTCTTCAAAGCCTAAGTCTTTTCTTGTTTAGACTTAGTCAACTCTTCTCTTGAGGATTGTCTCTCCTTATCAACATTTTTCAATTGAACAATATATTTTGAGAAGACTTTTCCCATATCAACAGACATTTCATAAAGTTTATTGTATGCATCTTCATACGAGTCCCCACGATCTTCATTATCCTTAGAATCGTCATCCTCAGACATTGCCCAACTTGTAGTAATTTAACCAACCTCCTTACTTTGTGCAACAAGCACGATGAAATTATCAGACTCATCAGCCACGTCAGACTTAGCAGAGTCCCTAGTTGTTCCCTCATCTGATCCATCACTCCATGTAACAACTAAACCTTTTGTTTAATCTTCTTATTGGCACACTCAGCAGCAATGTGACCGAACCCTTGACACTCATAACATTGTGGTTTCTTTTTTTTAGGCTCAATCTTGTCATTATGATTAAGGACCTTTCGATTTTTAGAATCATTTCATTTATCTCCTAATTTTTGTCCTTTAATCAATTCTTGACCATGAGAAGATTTTAAAAACTTATGAAATTGCTTCATGATCATGTCAATCTGTCTTGGTCTACTCTCACCCTCCTCATGAGATTCACTAGGATCCTTCTAAGTGGTTTTAAAAGCTATAATTTTCTCTTTTGTTCCACTCGAGTTCTTAGAGAACTAAGCACACATCTCCATCTCATAAGATTTTAGATTTCTGATAGGTGTTAAATATTAGACATTTTGACCCCTTAACTCACTACTGTTACGTTCTTTCATTCCATTATTTAGTATTTTTATTGCGTTTGTGTGTTAAGGTATATTTCAGGAGCTTAATGAAGAAATGGAGTTAACTTTGGTGAATTAACTGAAGAGTATGTTCTTTCTATCAAAGAGGAGAGTCAAAAAGGCAGTCGTTTTGGTGCATTCACGGAGAAAACTGCTTTTTTCACAAAATACCTACGTTTTTAGCTACGCTTTCAGTTTTAAAAATTGGTTGGAAATCACATTTTTACGCTTGGAGGTACACTTGGGACCTACGCTTGAAGCGTAGGCCTGCTATGCTTGAAGAGTCCTATGCTTCAAGCGTAGGACATCTACGCTTGAAGCGTAAGTGTGATAACAATTGGTGGTTTTTCGTAGATCTTTCCTATTTTACCCCCAGCTCAATTGGAAGACGTGCCTGTGACACCAGACCTCTATATACAAGTATATACACTTATATATATGAGAAGTTAGGGTTTGCATGAGTTTTAGAGTGAAAATACTGAAAAGGGCCTCTCTATACCATTGTTTATATATACATGATCATATATTAGAGAAAAGAGAGTTCTGATTCTGAGATTCATTATTGAGAGTTGGTTTTGTGAGACATTCATAGAGGCTGGTTTAGAGGTTCATCCATTCATACTTCTTGTTGTTTAAGACCATTTTTTCAAACCTAGAGATCCGAAGAAGAAGACTATGGAGAGCGTTTCTACATCAACGATGTAGTCACCGTCTTCCATGGCTAACTAACTCGGTATCTAGAGTTTCCTAGCAAAGCCCTAGCCAAGAAATGTAATTATTTCATTGTTTTTAATTCTAAGAAGGGGAAATTGTTGACCATATTTTCATGATTGTAGTAGTTAAGAGACGTACTGATTTGCAATATAAAATTATATGTTTGTTCTAAATTCTTGTCTTAGAAGGAATGAATATATTATTTTACACAACTATGATTAGTCAATAAGAGCAGGAACTCGGATGTTTAATTATGGTTTTCTACACAATGGTAGTAATGAAACTTGAAACCCTAGGTTGACACAGGTCGTGCCTTATCGATTTAATATATACATGTTTTAGTTTATTTTCATGCATTATAAGTATATTAGAGTATCATAAATGGCATGTACAAGTTAGGTCAGTCATGAGATGGGTTGTCGCGATCCGGTTGATGGTACTCCTTTTTGGGGTCGTATTTAACTATTTGCGGTACGACTTGATTCACAGTTATGGATCGCCCTCGTACAATTGATACAGTGAGGAACTATATTATGCGGTCAGTGGTAGAGTGATTAAAACCCTAGTTTTCTCTCTCATCTGAATCACAAACCAATTTAATTTCTTTTTAAATAATATTAGTTAAAATAGATAATTTTGTCTTTGACCACCCAAACAAATAATTTTCATAAAATATAATTCATTGTTTTTGAATTGCTAAACTGAATAATCTTAGTCTCTATGGGATCAATATCCCTTACTCAAGCCATTTTCTATTCTATAATAGATATGTGCGCTTGTTTAGGGTAAAACCTAGAGTTGTTAAGGTGTTGTTTGTAACCACATATTTTTATACACCTGACGTCGCATTAAGTTTTTTGCACCGCTGCCGGGGATTGGTCATTGTTTAATAGCTTTAGTAGTTTATTTGCATTTCGTTATTGTAGCAGTAGCTAAATTTAATTTTTATGTGATTAACAGTTACACTGAAGAGCATAAAAGGTAAAAGCGGAGCTTTTAAAGTTGCGTCTGGAACTTTTGTGAGTTTTAGTTACCTAGATATTTGCATATTAATTCTTTCTTTATTTTTTGTAATTTAGAAGTAGTTAATTTAGTTAATTTTTATCGCATACACAAAAATAATAACTAAATAAATAAATTTTTGACTAGCGTATGACCGATAGATCGACCCGTTCTAATTTAAGAACTACGTTAGTCGAGTACGATCCTTAGATCGAAAAGTCTCTCCATCGTTTATTTCGATCTATTGAAGAGCGTCATCGTCAGCAAAAAGAAGCAATGGTTGACCAAAGAGCATACCAACAAAGGGCACCAGAGACATCACTAAAAGGATATTACGTGCCCGATGCGTACGACTCCTATGCTGATTTTCTGGAGGAAGAAGGAGTGAAGTACTTTGAGATCAAGACAATCATGATCAATATGCTTCTAAAATTTTCAGGCCTTAGGATAGAGAACCCATACCAGCACATCAATGATTTTCGAAATGTAACCTATACTGTTAGGTATAACAATTTGCCCAAAAATGACTTGCGAGTGAGATTATTCCCTTGGTCATTGAAAGAGATAGCTAAAAGATAGTACATCAAATTAGCAAAAGAAATTAAAATTGATTGAGAAGCCCTTAAGAGAGAATTCATAGAAAAGCATTATCCCATGGGAAAGACCTCAGAAGCAAAAGATGCAATCAAAAGCTTTAGGCAATTCCTTGGTGAGCATTTTCATCATGCATGGGAAAGATATAATGAAATTTTGTATAAGTGTCCCCACCATAGGTTTTTTCAACAAGATATTGCTAAAAATTTCTACATGGGACTTGGAGAGACACATAAGACTTTTATAGATCCGGCCACACAAGGTCAGTTTATTATAAAGCCAGCTAAAGAACTTTTGGAGATATTTGATAATATGAGTGAAAACACAATTCAATATCAATCTATGTTGAGGTCTAGAGGTGGACAATAGGATAGGAGATCTGAGAAATCATATATTGTAAAGCATGACGATGTGAGAGATACCATGGCATAGTTTGGAGAGAAATTAGAGAGAATTGAAAAGTTTATGCAACGAAGTCATTCCCCTCCTAGAGAGACGTTTGAAGTCGAAGCTGAGTATTCCCAACATGAGTGTTAGGAGATAATGACCGCTGATGCCAACACATCGTGGAACTATTCCAATAATGCTCATTTCACCAATTCATACATCTCTAATGCCAGAAATCACCCACTCATGTCTTATAAATCTACAAAGCTATAAAATCCACCACAAAAATTCCAATAAGGGCAATCATATAATCACCAGCCAAGAGTCACAGAAAGACAACAGTCATATAACCCACAACCGGGGTTCACTGAGAGACAACAATTATATAACCAACAACCAAGGTTCCGACAAAGTCAACAATCATTCGACTCAGAACGAATAATCATGGCTAGAAATTCTCAGTCCAATTACCAACCCAGAACATCCAATAATTCTCAACCTCTTTAGCCATTCAATAATTCCAAAGATCTTCAACCATTCAATAACAGTCAAGATATGCAGCCATATAATTACCAAACCCAACCTCCAAGATGCCAAACTCCTCCACCCAGTTTCCAAACTAATAGGTTAGAACAAGTTATACTGAATATTCATAACAAGCTAGGTATTCATACCCAATCATTAGCACAACTACATATGTAGATGGGCCAAATGGATAATGAGAGGAATGTCAGAGAGCCAGGGAGATTACCTAGTCAGCTAGTCACTAACCCAAGGCCACAACAAGCAATAGAGCTCGGGTTATTTGTCAATGAACCTAATGAAACGGTTCAAGCAATCACAACTCTGAGAAGTGGAAGGGAAGTGGAGAGTCGAGTTGAGGCAAAGCATGAAAAGAGGTTGCAAAGAAGAAAGGAGGCAGAATAAGAGCAGAGGAAGAAAGCTAAAGAAGAGCAGAGGAAAGATACTGGAAGGAAAGAGGCTGAAAGAGTGAAAAAGACCAACCATCAGTAGGAGAAAATATCGATCAGACATTACATGATGAGCCAAATAGGGCAATTTATGAGAAGGTAGCACCATTTCCTCAACGTCTTACAGAGCCGGCAAAGTACAAAAAGTTGAAAGAATCTAATATATTGGAAACATTTTGAAAATTCAAGATCAATTTACCTCTTTTAGATGTAATCGCCCAAATACCACCTTAGGCTAAGGTTTTCAAGGATCTTTGCACCCAGAAGCGAAAGAGCAGGGCAAAGAATCCAATAAAAATACTCTTAACTGAGCAAGAGACTTCATTGTTTTTAAGTGATACTCCACCTAAGAGGAAAGATCCCGGTGCTCCCACTATTCCATGTGTCATCAGTGACTAGGAAATTGGTAGAGCTCTTCTTGATCTAGGTGCGAGTATTAACTTGCTTCTTTATTCCATCTACCAATAGCTAGGGTTAGGTGAGCTCAGCCCCACTGAGGTCGTACTTTAATTTACTGATCGATCAATCAAACAGGCAAGAGGAGTGCTTGAAGATGTCATTGTTCAAGCGGGCAAGTTTTATTTTTCGATTGATTTTGTAGTCCTGGATATAGAACATGTCCCTGACTCAAAGAAGCACATTCCAGTAATACTCGAAAGACAATTCTTAGCTACGGCAAATGCATGCATTAATTGCAGAATCAGAGTCATGGATCTGACCTTTGGAAATATGAAACTCAGGATGAATGTGTTCGAATGAAGCCACCAATTGCCTGAATCTGGGGAATGTTTTCAGATTAATGAGTGTGATCAACTGGATGATATTATAACAGATTTTGCAACTCAAATCTTGGAGAAGGATGATCTAGAGTCATTTCATTGACTAGGGAATGGCCAGATGAGGAAGTTATTGATTGGGAGACATACTAGAGGCAGTAAAATGAAGAGCCAAATGCGATGGATAATTATTTATATACTCAACCATAGCGGGAGCTGGTTCATAGTTTCAAATATTCCACCAATTCCCTCCTTAATTACTCCTCCTACCTTGGAACTGAATGAACTACCTGAAAAATTGAAATATGTTTTTTTAGGACCCGATGAGTCTCTTCGTGCGATTATATCTTCAAAATTGAAAGAAAAATAGGAATCAAGTCTAGTCGCGGTTCTGAGTAAGAACAAAGAGGCAATACGATGGAGCATTACTGATTTGAAAGGCATAGACCCCTCGAGTTACATGCATCACATACATCTTAAAGAGGATACAAAGCCATCAAGGGAAATACAACGAAGGCTGAATCCAAATATGAAAGAGGTGGTGATGAAAGAAGTAGTGAAATTTCTATATGCGGGTATCATTTACCCCATTTCTGATAACACATGGGTAAGTCCAAATCAGGTGGTGCCAAAAAAGTCGGGCATCAAAGTGGTACCAACCTCAAAATGTGAGCTAATTCCAAAACGCATGACCACAGGGTGGCGTGTATGTATTGATTATAGAAAGCTCAACCTGAACACCAAGAAGGATCATTTTCCCTTACCATTTATTGATTAAATCCTGTAGAGGTTAGCCAGGTAGAGCTACTACTGCTTTCTAGATGAATATTTCATCTACAATCAGGTGGTGATTGATCATGTGGATCAGGAGAACACAACTTTTACTTGTCTATATGGCACGTTTGCTTATAGACGGATGTCGTTTGGATTGGTTAATGCACCAACAACATTCCAACAATGTATGATGTCTATCTTCTCTGACATGGTAGAGAAAATTCTTGAAATGTTCATGGATGACTTCTCAATTTTTGGGGAAACCTTTGAAGACTGTTTAAAACATCAAGAACTAGTACTTAAGAGATGCAATGAGATGAATCTGATCCAAAGTTAGGAAGAAAGCCATTTTATGGTTCAAGAGGAATAGTACTGGGCTATATTATAATGAAGCAAGGGATAGAGGTATATAAAGCAAAAGTTGAATTAATTTCAAAACTGCCTCCTCCCACATCTCTTAAGAAGATATACTCTTTTCTAGGCCATGTCGGGTTTTACCGAAGTTTTATTAAAGATTTCAACAAAATTTCCCGGCCGTTATGCAACTTATTGGCTAAGGACGCTACTTTTGTCTTTGACGAATAGTGTCTTCATGCTTTTGAGGAATTGCGTACTCAACTTTCATCAGCCCCGATTATCTGTCCACCAGATTAGTCTCTACTATTTGAGCACATGTGTGATGCTTCTGACTATGCCATCGAAGCTGTGTTGGGGAGAGAAAAGATAAGTTGTCGTATGATATTTATTATGCTAGTAGGACTTTGAATGAAGCTCAGATGAACTACACAACTACCGAGAAAGAGTTTCAAGCAATTGTCTTCACCTTGGATAAATTTTGATCATATCTATTGGGCACCAAGGTTGTTGTTTATTCAGATCATGCCGCTCTGAGGCATTTGCTGACAAAGAAAGACTATAAGCCCTGACTGATTCGGTGGATTCTGCCGCTACAAGAATTTGACCTGGAAATCAAAGATAAAAAGGGTTCAGAGAATGTTGTTGCAGATCATTTGTCAAGGATTATTGTCAAATCCAAAAAGAAAATTACTCTTCTTAAGGATCCTTTCCCGGATGAACATCTGTTCAGTGTGGATGTAGTGGAACAAATACCGTTGTATGCTTACATTATCAAATAAAAAGCCACAGGTCGAATCCCAAAAGGATGGTCTAAGAATGAGAAAGACCGATTCTTCAGCCAAGTCAAATTTTATATCTGGGATAATCCGCGTTTATACAAGTATTGCTCTTATCATATTATCATAAAATGCATCCCCAAGAGTGAGGTGAAAAGCATATTGACATTTTGTCACACGTTGGAGTGTGAAGGGCATTTCAGAGCTCAAAAGACAACCCATAAGGTGCTGCAGAGTGGATTTTACTGGCCTTCCATATTCAAAGATGCTTTCGAGTTTTGCAAGGCATGTCTGCGATGTCAAAAGCTTGGATCCATATATCGATGAGACATGATGCCTTTAACCCGATTCTGATTATATAATTATTTAATGTGTGGGGTATTGATTTATGGGACCATTTCCGAAAGCAGATCAAAATGAGTATATACTTATGGAGGTTGATTATGTTTCAAAATGGGTAGAAGAAATAGCCACAAAGTTTGTTGACCATAACATGGTAGAAGAATTTGTAAAGTAGAACATTTTCTCAGAATTTGGTATGCCAAGAGTTTTAATCAGTGATGGTGGAAGCCATTTTGACAACCCGTTTCTTAATGCTTTGTGTAAGAAGTACTGTGTCACTCATAGAATTGGTACGCCATATCACCCCCAATAATAAGGACAAGTGGAGGTTTCTAGTAGGGAGATTAAAAATATATTGGAAAAGACTATGCGTCCGGATTTGAAAGATTAGCCTCGAAGGCTAAATGATGCACTTTGGGCATACAGGACTACGCTTAAAACAGCAATTGGTATGTCGCCATATCATCTTATGTATGGTAAAGTGTGTCATCTCCCTGTAGAGCTGGAACACCGAGCATATTGGGTTATTTGAAGATTAAATTTTGATATAAAAAAAGTTGCTGCGCAGCGGAAACTGCAACTTCAAGAGCTTGAGGAGTTGAGAAATAATGCATATGAAAACTCTCGGATTTACAAAGCCCGAACAAAAGCATTTCATGATAAACATATTAGAAAGAAATTTTTTGAGCCCGGCAAAAAGGTCTAGCTGTTTAATTCGAGACTCAAGTTGTTTCGTGGCATGCTTCAATCGACATGGGATGGGCCATACAATATTACGAAGGTTTTCCCCAATGGAGTCATGGAGCTCGATGATCCTCACATTGGAAAGTGATTTGTCATGAATGGACAAAGATTGAAGCATTATATAGAGGTCAACCCAGCTGAGTCTGTGGTAGAAACAATTGATCTAACTAAACCACCACCCGAGCTGGATAAGCTTGATCCGGAGTATTGAGAAGCAGCAACGTCATATCAACGACATTAAATATTTGCACTAGGTTTAGAAGAGTAGCTTGTGAGCCTATTTTGTACTTGGAGAATGGTAATTTAGTTATTTCGGTATTTAAGATCGAGTCTATAAAAATGAGTCATAAGGCCATCATCATTTGAGTAGGAAGTCTAAATTGAGCTTTGGAAGCGTTGAGAATGCATAAAGTTGAATACGGGATGAGAAAATGAAAGAAAAAAATTTGGGCCATAGGGACCTATGCTTCAAGCGTAGGTCCAGCTACGCTTCTGTGCCTGTTATAAACAAGACCCGTTAGCGGTTTTTCCCCCCATTCCATTCAAACTCTTCTTTCTCTCTCAATTCTCCACCAATCTTTATGAGGTTTGATTCTACCATTTATTCATCTGATTCCTCATCATTCTTTGCCAGCGGATCGTCAGATTAATTGGTGATTTTGCCGGATTCACGTGAAGAATTCAAAAAGTCTTCGAAACTCAAATATTCAAAAATCATCATTTCTCTCGATTCGGTGAGTTTTGTTCCATTATTTTGATTTCAAATGACTTATTTATCTATTCTAAACTAGTATTGATGAACGAGTCCGATCAAAGTCATGTTTTGATCCTTTTTCTAAAAGTTGAGTTTTTTTACTTCGAAAGCGGATTAAATATCGATTTTTTTTTGGGATGATGCTTGTTTAATCATCATATTAGATATATTTAAATATAGTTTAAGTTTGATTCGGTGCCCAGTTCATTATCGCTTACTTTTCAAAAATTCCCTATTGTAGGCATGACACGAACCAAGTTGTCAACGAGACGAGTGGCTCAGGCTACAGTTGCGGCTGATCCATCGGTGTGACAGAGGTCTAGATCGTCATCTCCTACACCATCCCCAATTCCTCAACAAAGTACACGTTCCAGGAGACCACTATATGTCGAATCCGTATCCTCGTCTTCCTCGTCTATTGAGGCAGAGATGCCATAGAGTTCAAAACAGGGACGCGACATCCTTTTGCCACATGGTCACCTTGTTGTTGATCTAGTTATTCCACAGGCACCATCACCGCCACTTGTGTCTGAGCCGCATGCTAAGGAGATGGAGGAGTACACTAAGAGTGATAGTGTGCGGTAAGGGGATGATGTTGAGCAGGAGGAAGACGCTACTCAGGGCGATGATCGAGCAGATGAAAGGTTACCAGAGCCACCTATTGAGGGTAACCCCTGAGTTTTGACTACATTTTTACATGTGCCCCGAACAGCATCGGTAAAGGATTTACTAGACCGGGCAATCCGAAAGGGGTATTAGTAGGAGCGTACATACTTATTGTAGATATTTGAGGGATTACAACCTATCCCCTCCTGGACGATAGGCCAGTTGCGGGTTCGACGGTTATTACCTATTCTTGCCTCGGCTACTCTGCATATTTGTGAGGATATGATCCGAGAGTTCTGGCTACACATGAGCCATTTCAGCAGGGGGCTGAGACTACGGACAGTGGTCCGAGGTATTGAGATTGAGATTACTCCCCAGACTATTACTGAGGCGTGGGGTATTTCGAACGAGTTTCCACCCGAGCTAGCTACTGTGTTCCCACCTATGTCGGAGATACTCCCATCTATTTCTAAGATTGTTGCACTTCAGACTATGGGACAGTGGGCTGATACACATCGGAACTGCACGAAGAAGGCGAACTATCACCCGATAATTTGGTTTTGGGATGTGATAGTTCTATCCCAGATTCTGCCCCACAGCCATCCCACCATGTGTTATGCGCCATTTTTGGCCCTCCACTATGATTTCGGGTTCGAGCAATATGGAGATGCTATTATGAGGCAGAGACTGGGGTTCGGAATATTACCAACCCAAGATGCACAGGCCCAGAAGCAGGTTGATAATGCTGGTCAGGCTGATCCAGGTATTGTTTAGGATGCTGAGGCTGCTGATGAGGCTGAGATGCCACTGATGTCAGCTGCTAAGGAGGAGGTTGTGTTGCCATAGGCACCTGCGGGTGGTACTGTTACTCTATCTCAGGCACAGTTTGATGCTCTGATTACATGACTACAGGGGTTAGAGAAGAGACAGGCTCGGAGTGTGAGACAATGTGCTTTCGGAGAGGCTTAGTATATGGGTGTGCAGATTCCACTACACCACCGACCTCTAATGATGAGGCATAGTTTAGTTTTAGTTAGGTTTTTGTTTTATTTTATTTATTTTTACATTAGAGATAAATTATCGAGCGGATAATTTTGTATAGGGCTTTATGTGACCGCTTGAACGATTATTTTCTAAATGTTTTTGTTATTTTCTTAGTTTATGAAATAAAATTTTTATGATCAATCATATTGAGATTGAATATATCCCCGGATATTTACGCTTATTTTACATGTGCGGATAGTTTGATTTTTTTCAAGATGTTTTATCGAACTATGCGAACATTTGTGCGTTTAAGTTTCGGGGTGTATATGTGTTAGATTGATCAGAAGAGTGCATTTCATATATATATATATATATATATATATATTAGGCCAAGGCTACGCTTGAAGCGTAGGGTAACATGAGAAAATATTTTGAATTTTAAAAATTTGACCCGTTTGCGGGGTGTTTTGGCCTGGTTTGTATCCATACTTATATTAGGATTTGTTGTATATTTTCTGTAAACTTTTTAGCGTAATCCTAATGTAACAAGGAAAAGGAATGAAAATACAAGTTGGAGTTGGATTAGTTATTGCTTCCACATTCTTAGTCAGCTAAGGGTTGTAAATCTTTTTTCCTCTTTGATTCTACATCATCCATCTATAAATACATCCATAGAGTAAACACAATTCACAATTCACAATTCTTAAGGGTTGAGCATTAGAGTTAGATATTTTTCTTCTATTTTTCATCTATTCTGTCTATCTCGAGGGGGTTGGTATGGATAATGCTAACGAAGGTTATTATGATCCGGAGGAATTCATAGAAGGTATAGAACCATATGTGGATATGAAGAGCTCGAATGAAGGAGCTACGAGTCGGAATGGAAGTCGAACCACACCAAAATTGTTTTTGCAGTACAGATTGTAATTTGAATAGATATATTGTCCAGAGAGGATGAACCGAGTATTAATTGTACCCAGAAGGAAAATCTGTAAGGAACGAGGATTGAAAAGTTTAGAAAAACCGGCGGGAGAAAAGGTGTATCCGGGCTTGGTCCAAAACGTTTAAGAAAATATGACAATTTTGGCACCAATAGGTTTGAGGTTATGAAGGCTAAAGTGACTTAGTGGAGTGCTCCAATTGTGATTGGAAGAAAAAGTATTGTTGATGCGTGGAATATACCAATCGGTACTCCAGTAAACTTACAAGGAATATTGAAGGAACATCCTCAAGTACGGCCACATATGGATGAGGAGATGGTTACGGAATTGTGTGCAATATCAGATCCAGGAGATAGGACGTGTGATAATTTGTGGTTGAAGTCGGATCTGCTCTATTTGGAATGTGTCATTTTCGCTCAACTTCGGCCTAATAATCGAACTAGTGCATGGGTATGAAGTGTGTGTTGCAATGTTGATCATGGCTGAGATGTCGATTTCCCGAGCAATTCTGAGTAGAAAATTGGCAGGTGCCGATAAATTTGAACATTATCTTCTATGCCCATTTCTGTTATCAAATATCATTGATGAAAAATTGGGCGATATGATGAAATATTGCTGCTATTTAAGAGCCATATTCAAACCTAAAGATCCGTAGAAGAAGACTACGGAGAGTGTTCCTACATCAACGATGCAGTCACCGTCTTCCATAGCTAACAAACTCGATATCTAGGGGTTCCAAGCAAAACCCTAGCCAAGTAATGTAGTTCTTTCACTGTTTTTAATTATAAATAGGGGAAAATTTTGACCATACTATGATGATTGTAGTAGTTAAGAGATCGTAATGATTTGTAATATAAAATTCTATGTTTGTTCTAAATTGTTGTCTTAGATGGAATGAATTTATTATTTTGCACTACTATGATTATTCAATATGAGCCGGAACTCAGATGCTTTATTATGGTTTTCTACACAATGGTGGTAATGAAACATGAAACCCTAGGTTGACACAGGTCGTGCCTTGGCGATTTAATATAAACATGGTTTAGTTTATTTTCATGCATTAGAAGTAGATTGTAGTAGCATAATTGGCATGTACTAGTTAGGTCAGTCATGAGATGGGTTGCCACGATCCGGTTGATGGTACTCCTTATTGGGGTCGTATTTAGCTATTTGCGGTACGACCTGATTCACAGTTATGGATCGCCCTCGTACAATTGATATCATGAGGCTCTATATTATGCGGTTAGTGGTGGAGTGATGAAAACCCTAGTTTTCTCTCTCATCTGAATCACAAACCAATTTAATTTAATTTTTAGATAATATTAGTTAAAATAGATAATTTAGTCTTTGACCACCCAAACAATCAATATTCAGAAAATACAATTCAGTGTTTTTGAGTTACAAAAGTGAACAATCTTAGTCTCTGTGGGATCGATATCTCTTGCTCAAGCCCTTTACTATTTTATAATTAATATGTGTGCTTGCGTAGGGTAAAACCTAGAGTCGTTAAGGTGTTGTCTTTAACCATATATATTTTATACACCTGACATCGCATCAATTCCCTACCAATTCTTCAATCTTAATTTCTTTAAAACTCATGATTTCAGATATGATAGTAACCTTAGACCGAAATCATTCAGGTAGAGACCTAAGAATTTTTTCACTATGGTAGTCTTGGGAATGGGCTCTCCTAGATTTTTTTGACTATGGTAGTCCACTCCCTTGACGGTTTTACCCTAGATTCATTAGTGACAGCATCCTTCACAGTGGGAGGTGAGTATCCTACCTCTATGGCTAGCCAAGCTCTCTCATCTAAAGATTTCAAAAATGCTCTCATCATCGTTTTCCAATATGTGTATTTTGAGTCATCAAATAAAAGGCACCTAGATACGGATCCTCTTTCATGAGGTAAATCCATCGTCTAAGTTCAAAATCTAACCCTAGGTAGTTAACCTAAAACGGGGCAAGCACGCTCTGAACCAATTAAAATTACCTAGATGTGTTAGTCACTGATTAACCCTAGGGGGGGGGGTGAATAGGGTGTTCAACAATATTTCTAACTATTTTCAAAATTGGAACACACTATAATCAAAAATCAATTTCTCAATAAGCAAGTGGATGATTCAATTTAAACATCTCTAACAATTAATTTCAAGACAAATTAGCATACAAAATATTCAAGCAATTTTAGCATGCAAATTAATCAAGTAAAGAGAAAGAGATAGAGAGATTGACACCGTGATTTTTTCGAGGTTCGGTAACTCCTACTCCTTGGCTCAAGAACCCCTTCTTGAGACTTTTCCCGATCCTTTCACTATGGCTCTTCCTTCATAGGTGGAATGATAAACCTTTACAACACAAGCCTCTCGAGCTTGTCACCCAATCAAGAGAACAACCCTCTCTTGAACAATCGGTAGACTTCACTTCTCTGAGATTACAAATTCGTATGCAATCAATAAAATCACTCAAGAACAAAAACACTCAAAACCCAAAGGTTTTTATGGAAGATAAATAAATATAAGCTTAAGTGTTTTTGTCGATTTTACAATAGCTCTAGAAATGTATTCTCAAAGGATATGATCAATGAATGATATTTGCAGAATAAGAAGAGATACTAGAGGTTTTGATTTCAAAGAAACTTGGAGAAAATCAGATTTTCAAATCTTGGTTTCAATGGCATTTGTAGAGAAATTTCTGTAGAATTTTTGATAGTTTTTCTTTATCTTTTTTTTTCAATCTCTTAACATTCAATATACACATGTCATTCTATATATAGCATTGCATTAGGGTTATGAGAATGAGTATTGAATTATTTGAGTCAAGAGTCGTTTGAAAACCATTAAGCACAATCCACAAAACATGGAGAATGTTTTCTGTCAAATCTGCAGGTTTTGAGGTGCTTCTAGTCAACTACTTCTTTCTCTTAGTCTACTACATTGCTCCAACTAGTCAACTAGATTGAGTTCTAGTCGACTACTTCTTGAAGTCTAGTCGACTCAAAGTTCTTTTAGTCGACTACTTTGATGTAGATGAAAAACATGTAGCTTCTGATTGTTTTAGTCGACTACTAGAAAATACAAAGGGTTTTTCTAGTCTAGTACAACCTGAAAAACATTTAAAAAATATTTTTCTTTTCGTTTAAGTTCAGTAAAGCGTTTTTCATTCCTTTTGAGTTTTCTTCATTTTATACTTGAGCTTATACGATAAAATTGACACATAAAATTACCTTGTTACAATGATCGCTCCCCGACCTATCTACCCCAAGTCTTGAGTCTTCAACTTTTGCCTTTGCCGTTTGATTTTCCATTTTGCGCTTTAATTTCTTTTCACGGCTTTTCGATTTAAATCAAGCTTTCTTTCCGAGCTTCCTTTCCGAGTCGTTTCCTTTCCGAGTTTGTTTTCCGAGTCGTTCACCTATCTTTTGCTGAAAACATAAACTCGATAATTCATTAGTATCAACCACTTTTCAATGGTTTGTTATCATCAATTTTGGAATTGTTTACCGAAAGTAAATTTCAAAGCCAACAGATATATATAGATATGTAATTGTGTATATATATATATGAGAGAAGGTGAATGAAATTGAAGAAATTTAGTGAAGAAAATGGGTGGAGGATGATGGAAATGTAAAAGTAATGAAAGATTGGTGATGATTTAAAGGTAGAAATGGTAGTATGAGAAGTATTGAGAGAAGAAGAAATGAAGGTGGGTGAATGGTGAAGGAGGCGGATGAAGAAGATGAAAGGGGGTTTAGGTTATATAGTAGGTTGAGTCGACTAGGTCTAGGTGAGTCGGCTAGAGGCAAGGTTTAAGTCGACTAAGAGGGGAAAGTAGTTAACTAAGGCATGGTTCTAGTCAACTAGAATACCATTGAGTCGACTAAAGGGGCAAAATAGTCGTCTAGAGGGAGATGAAATGTCAAGAGTGAAGCTACTGACCAAAGTAGTTGACTAGATGGGTTTACACTACATATGGTGTAGTCAACTAAAACAAGGAGAATGTGGAAAATGATAAAAATAGGTGAAAAATTAAGAAATAAATAGGCAAAAATAACAAAAATATGAAAAATAAAGATTAAGAAAGAATTTAAGGCCAAACATCAAAATCCATGGCCATTCCAATTTCTCTACGAATTTTAGAAAATGATTCGTCCGCAAGTGGTTTGGTGAAAATATCCGCCAATTAATTTTTAGTGTCGATAAAAACCAATTCAACGTCACCTTTAGCAACATGATCACGTAAAAAATGATGCCTAATCTCTATATGCTTGGTGCATGAGTGATGAATCGGATTCTTTGAAATATAAATAGCACTCGTATTATCGCATTTAATAGGCACATGTGTGAAAATAAGACCGAAATCAAGTAGTTGTTGCTTAATGTAAAGAGTTTGAGCGCAACTACTACCGGGTGCTACGTATTCGGCTTCGGCCATAGATAATGCAACGGAATTTTGCTTTTTACTTGACCAAGATACTAGTGAGTGTCCTAGAAAATGACAAGTGCCGCTTGTGCTCTTTCGATCAATTCTACATCCCGCAAAATCGGCATCCGAATAGATAATAAGATCAATTGAAGTTCCACGTGGATACCAAAGTCCTAAGTTAATGGTACCACTTAGGTAGCGAAAAATACGTTTTACCGCAAGTAAATGAGATTCTTTAGGACATGATTGAAAACAAGCACATAAGCATACACTAAACATTATATTCGATCTACTAGTGGTTAAGTAAAGCAAACTACCGATCATGCCTCTATAATTAGTAATGTCAACACATTTACCATTTTCATCTTTATCAAGCTTAATAGAGGAAGTCATAGGAGTTATGGCATGTTTGGTAGCCTCCATACCAAATCGTTTTAGAAAATATTTAGTGTACTTGGATTGGCTAATGAATAAGTCATTTGAGCTTTCCTTAATTTGCAACCCTAAGAAGAAATTCAACTCACCCATCATGAATTCGTTTTGCGTACTTGTAGCAAATTCCCTACATAAAGAATTATTTGTTGAGCCGAATATAATGTCGTCAACATAAATTTGGACAATAAACAAATTATTCTTAATGGTTTTTGTAAAATGTGTGTTGTCAATTTTCCCTCTTGTAAATCTATTTTGAGTTAAAAACCCGCTAAGTCTCTCATACCAAGCTCAAGGAGCTTGCTTTAAACCATATAGAGCTTTAGCCAATTTGAAAACATGATTTGGAAATAGATTATTTTCAAAACCGGGTGGTTGTTTGACAAAAACTTCTTCTTCTATAACACCATTTAAGAAAGCACTTTTGACATCCATTTGATAAAGAGTGAAATTTCTATATGATGCAAATGCAAGAAGCATTCAAATTGCTTCTAATCTAGCTACCGGTGCAAAAGTCTCATTGTAGTCGATGCCTTCCTCTTGATTATATCCTTGAGCTACCAATCTTGCTTTATTACGAACAATTACTCCATTCTCATCCTTTTTGTTTCGAAAAACCCATTATGCGCCAATAATAGTTTGATTTTCGGGTCTAGGAACTAAACGTCAAACTTGATTGCATTCAAATTGATTTAGTTCCTCTTGCATTGCTACGATCCAAGAATCATCACATTGAGCTTTGTGGAAGTTCTTCGGTTCGATTTGTGATACAAAAGCCATGTGGATGCAAAAATATTTAAGTTGAGATCTAGTACTAACCCATTTTGATGGATTACCTATGAATTGATCAAGAGGATGATTGTGAACAACCCTCCATGCTTAAGGCATTGAGTTGGTCAAGTCATCATTGGATTGATGCTCAACTTCCCTCATTTTCTTTTGGCTACTTGATGAGTTGGAGATATTCAGAGTATTTAAATTATCCTCAATCCCAACAACCTCCTATTCTTCTAGGTCAATTCTAGGTGATGGTGATGACGGTGATTCATCAAAGACAACATGAATAGACTCAACCATGCTTAGAGTCCGTTTATTAAAAAATACGAAAGGCTTTACTCCTTGTAGAATATCCTAGGAAAATTGCTTCATCCGATTTGGAGTCAAATTTTCCAAAGTTATCTTTATCATTTAACACAAAACATTTATACCAGAAAACTTTGAAATACCCAATATTGGGCTTTCGAGCATTCCACAATTGATAAGGTGTTTTCCCCAACTTTATCCAAATAATGACACGATTAATTATATGGCAAGCGGTGTTTAGCGCTTCCGCCCAAAGGCTTCGGGGAAGGTTGTGCTCATTTAACATGGTTCTAGCCATCTCTTGTAGAGCTCGATTCTTTCTTTCAACAACACCGTTTTGTTGAGGGGTTCTAGGAGCCGAGAGATCATGAGATACACCGAGGTCATCACATAGTTTCTCTAAGTCATGATTTTCAAATTCTCTACCTCTATCAATTCTAATTTTCTTGATTTTCAAATCCTTTTCATCTTGAATAACTCTATAAAATTTATCAAGAATGGAGTGAGTTTCATTTTTATAAGCAAGAAAGTGAATCCAAGTATATCTAAAATAGTCATCAACTATAACAAGTACATAGAGTTTCCCGGCTAAGCTAGTCGTTCTCTCTGGACCAAAAAGATCCATGTGAAGTAACTCTAAAGGTCTAGAAGTGGTGATGTCTTTCTTTCTCTTGAAAGAGGACTTTAATTGCTTGCCTACTTGACAAGCGCTACATATTTTATCTTTAGAAAATTTTGTCTTTGGGAGGTCTTTGATGCATGAGTAGTATGTAATGTGATATTCTCATTCATGAGAGTAATGATTAGATTGAATTAGTGAAGAGGTGTGGTTTATATGGGTGAGTGAATGAGTAAAATTGAAATTAAGAAAGATGACTTTGACCTCTAAGCACAAGAACACATTCGTTATGAGAAATAGGTTGATTTTTTACTATGTAGTTGAAAAATAATTTTGCCACAGTAAAAGTGGAGATGGGGAGTTGTTTTGGTTGAAATGGAGAAAATTGAAAAAAATATGTTCATTGAAAAAAAAATGCAAAAAATAGTTCTTTGATCTGAGTAACCGAGCATTGGCATCACTAATATCATTGTTCGCGTTTAAAGGGGATAAGAGTGATGATCATAAATCCCATGGAAGAAGCTCAGGCCCAGTTGGTCAGGACTAAAAATCCTCGTTGGAAAGTCTGGAGACTTAGAAAGACAATAAGGGATTAAAAGTGGAAAGATGGAAAGATGTTTTTTTTTATTAAAAATGGCAAAGTTTGATCAATGAAATAGGAGAAAAGAAACTGAAATATCATAGTCGAGTGTTTATAAAAGCACATAAGGTTGTCTGGATTGAGAATAGAAAGTAACAAAATCATTCACTTTAGTGGGAACCATTCATGACATGAAGCTTGATATAATTATTGTTCAGTAGTGAGTGGGAGTATTTACATATGTGATGTCTTTTATATTATATGATGATTTAATTGAACTTGTGTGTGAACTCATGACTACGTGATTACAAAAAACTATGATGTTTGCAGGTACCATCACTGGAAACCTTCACGAGACTTCACTCGTCCACTAGGGGTAACATAGACATTTAAAAGGCTTGTTACACGTGCAAAGTGTAATAGTTGACCCTCACGAAAGCGATGGATTTGGTTAGATTAGTTACACTACTTAGAGTAGTTAGATTAAAAAGATCATCACATGAAACATTCCCTGAGTTTATTACTAAGGGACTAGCAATATGTAAGTTTGGGGATGTGATAGGTCTCAAATATTAGACATTTTGACCCCTTAACTCACTATTGTTATTTTTTTTCATTCCATTATTTGGTATTTTTATTGCGCTTGCGTGTTAAGGCATGTCTCAGGAGCTTAATGAAGAAATGGAGCTAACTTCGGTGAATTAAGTAAAGAGTAAGTTCTATCTATCCAAGAGGAGAGTCAAAGAGGCAGTCCGAGACAAAAATGACTCCCGGAGGGAAAAAACAGCATTTTCAGAAGCCGTCATCTTCAGAAAAAGGTATCGTGGGCTCAAGACGGTCATTTTGGTGCATTCACAGAGAAAAGTGAATTTCCACAAAATACCTACGTTTTTGTCTACGCTTTTAGTTTCAAAAAGTGGTTGGAAATCACATTTCTATGCTTGGACCTACAGTTGGAGGTACGCTTGAATCGTAGGCCTGCTACGCTTGAAGTGTAAGTGCCACAACTTTTGATGGTTTTTTGTGGATTATTCCTGTTTTACCCCCGGCTCAATTAGAAGATGTGACTGCGACTCCATACCTCTATATAAATGTATAAACACTTATATATATGAGAAGTTAGGCTTTGCATGAGGTTTAGAGTGAAAGGACTAAAAAGGGCCTCTCTATACCATTGTCTATATATACACAATCATATATTAGAGAAAAGAGAGTTCTGATTCTGAGATTCATTATTGAGGTTGGTTTTGTTAGATGTTCGTAGAGGCTGGTTCACAGGTTAATTCATTCATACTTGCTGCTATTTAAGAGCCATATTGAAACCTAAAGATCCGTAGAAGAAGACTACGGAGAGTGTTTCTACATCAACGATGCAGTCACCGTCTTCCATAGCTAACTAACTCGATATCTAGGGGTTCCTAGCAAAACCCTAGCCAAGTAATGTAGTTCTTTCATTGTTTTTAATTATAAAGAGGGGTAACTTTTGACCATACTGTGATGATTATAGTAGTTAAGAGACCGTACTGATTTGCAACATAAAATTCTATGTTTGTTCTAAATTGTTGTCTTAGATGGAATGAATTTATTATTTTGCACTACTATGATTATTCAATATGAGCAGGAACTCAGATGCTTAATTATAGTTTTCTACACAATGGTGGTAATGAAACATGAAACCCTAGGTTGACACAGGTCGTGCCTTGGCGATTTAATATAGATATGCTTTGGTTTATTTTCATGCATTAGGAGTAGATTGTAGTAGCATAATTGGCATGTACTAGTTAGGTCAATCATGAGATGGGTTATCGCGATCCAGTTGATGGTACTCCTTATTGGGGTCGTATTTAGTTATTTACGGTATGACCTGATTCACAGTTATGGATCGCCCTCGTACAATTGATATCATGAGGATCTATATTATGCGGTTAGTGGTGGAGTGATGAAAATCCTAGTTTTCTCTCTCATCTGAATCACAAACCAATTTAATTTACTTTTTAGATAATATTAGTTAAAATAGATAATTTACTCTTTGACCACCCAAACAAACAATATTCAGAAAATATAATTCAGTGTTTTTGAGTTGCTAAAGTGAACAATCTTAATCTCTGTGGGATCAATATCTCTTACTCAAGCCCTTTACTATTCTATAATTGATAAGTGTGCTTGCGTAGGGTAAAACCTAGAGTCGTTAAGGTGTTGTTTTTAACCATATATATTTTATACACCTGACGTCGCATCAATTCCCTGCCAATTCTTCAAGCTTAATTTCTTTAAAACTCATGATTTCAGATATCATAGTAACCTTAGACCGAAAACATTCACGTAGAGACCTAAGAATTTTTTTCATTATGGTAGTCTCGGGAATGGGCTCTCCTAGATTTGTTTCACTATGGTAGTCCATTCCCTTGACGGTTTTACTCTAGATTCATTAGTGACAGCATCCTTCACAGTGGGAGGTGAGTATCCTACCTCTATGGCCAGTCAAGCTCTCTCATCTAAAGATTTCAAAAATGCTCTCATCATCGTTTTCCAATATGTGTAATTTGAGTCATCAAATAAAAGGGACCTAGATACGGATCCTCCTTCTTGAGGTAAATCCATCATCTAAGTTAAAAATCTAACCCTAGATAGTTAACCTAAAATGGGGCAAGCATGCTCTGAGCCAATTAAAATTACCTAGATGATCAATGGAAATAGCCTAGAAGGGGGGTGAATAGGTTTTTTATGGATTTATTGACAAATTAAATTTAATTGCGGAAAAGTTAATATTAATCCAATTCATAAACAAGCTAAATTATGCAAACATCAATATAAGTGTAGAATATAAAGCAATAGAGACACACGATATTTTTACATGAAAAACCTTGGAAAGACTGCAAGTAAAAACCACGGATATGCTTTGGTATCGATGCACTATGAATCAAGCATTACACAGACTCTAATAAGTTTTAAACTTACAAATCCCTCCATATCTGCCTTTCTTCACTCGACATCTGACAATCTTGAATCACTTACGCTCAATGAGCTCTCACTTTGCTCCGTACCCTAACGGCTCCGCTTCTCAACGGATCAATGAACCACAAAGCCTCCTACTCCGATCTCAGCACTCACACGGCTTCATTTCTCAAAGGGATCAAAGCAACCACGTTACACAAGGTGTGTTGATTTTTCAACAACTAGGTCATTTAATTGTGCATAGAGATCGTCGATGTAGAAGCATAATTGAATAAACCATAATCAAGAGAGAAGTAGAAGATATAAAATCACTCAATGATATTTTCACTCTCAATCTCTATCTTTGTAGATGAATATAGATCTGTAGAAAAACTTGCAAAGATCTCTCAAAGGCTCAAAGGATACTCTACATGTGTAGAAGACCTTGGTATTTATAGACACAGCTTAGGAGATACCCTAATCTTCCCCTTTTCTGTAATTTCACACCAAACCAAGTCAAATCCTATATTCTGAACAATATAATGTGTATAGCACCTATCTTAATGTCTAAAGGCGCAGCCACCTTAGAGGAGAACAAGTCGGAGTCAAAATTGTAATTTCAAAACATCACTTCACAACCCTAACTACGCACTGTCCATGGGTGCCCAACACGCGGCCCATAGGCCTAGGCTATGCATGGCGCGTAGACCTCTTTTTGTGGTCCATAGATGGTCTGTCAAAATAGCATTTTCTAGCCACTTTTAGCTACTGGGTCAGTAGGTGGTGCGTATCATTTTTCATGGAAACCACTTTTCTTGAGAATAGCACCGTTTGAACCCCCTCAACTCCGTTGGAATGTTTTTTGAAGTTTCAGCTTCGAAAAATAACATTTCTGCACTCCGGTTGACACTTTTTACTCAATCTTGCTTCTTCTTCACTTCTCTTGTACTCTTCACTTGCTTAGGCTTGATTTGAATTTGACGAAGCTTGTTAATCCCGATCAAACCTTCCCAACGCCAAAATTTACTCGACATGACAATTCACTCAACATAGTTATTCTCTAGAACATGTTAATCACAAATAATACTATAAATGTTGTTACACATACTATAAATGTTCTTACACACAACCTATGAGAACACCTGGTTTTGAACAAGAACTTAGGACTGTGTTAAATGAGTTCAAAAATGCCACGGAACTCCTACATACCCATTCGCAATCTATCTCTAAACTTGAGACCCAAATTGGGTAGATAGCTAATTCTATGAATAGAAGAGAAGAAGGGAAACTACCGAATCAACCACTCATAAACCCAAAAGGGAAACATATGATTGAACATATAGCACCAGTAAGAGAACCAACAATAGAAACCATTCAAGCCATAACTACACTTCGAAGTGGCAACAAGGCTGAGGAACAATTCGAGGAAAGGACAAATAAGTAAAATAATAAAGAAACCAATCCTGAAGAGGAAAAAGAATTAGCTTCTAACAAGAAAGGAATAAATCTTAAAATAGATGTAGAAAAATAATTAGTTTCTAAAAAGAAACAAGAACCAGTTTTGGAAAGATAAAATTCTACACCAACAAAAGAAATAGGAGGAACCAGTTACAAACCTAAAGCTCCATTTCCACAACGTTTACAAGAGCATGTTCCTTACGGAAAACAAGGAGAACAGATTCAAGAAATGTTTGAGACATTCTAACAAGTAAAGATTAATCTTCCTCTCTTGACATCAATCAAATAGATTCCTCCTTATGCTAAATTCTTAAAAGATTTATATAAGCATAAAAGGAGGAAAAGAACTCATAACGCTAAGAAGATAGTGTTAACCAATCACGTGAGTTCTATAATATCCAAAAATATGCCTCTAAAATATAAAGATGTAGGTGCACTAACTGTTTCTTGCACAATAAGAAATCAAGAATTGGAAAAGCCCTGCTCGATTTAGGAGCTAGTGTAAATCTTTTATCGTATTCTGTATACTGGCAGTTAGGACTGGGAGAATTAACTCTATCATCTATTATTTTACAAATTGATGATAAATCCACTAAACAACCACGAGAAATAATAGAGGATGTTATTCTTCAAATTGATAAGTTATATTTCCCAGTGGACTTCATTATTCTGCATACAGAACCTATCTACGATCATAAAAGAAAAATACCGAGAATCCTAGGCCGTCCAGTTTTAGCAACTGCGAATGCATGTATAAACTGCAGAATGGAAGTTATGGATTTATCGTTTGGGAATATGAAAATTAGAAATAATATTTTTTTCGAATCAATCTCAATTACCTGAAGGATAAGAGTGTTTTCTTACCAACATAATTCACGAATTAGTGGAGGAAATGTCACCACAAATATTTACTAAAGACCCATTAGTGAGGGCGGTGAATAGCATAATTCTAAACGACTATGTTGAGTCTCTAAATAATTCGCAGTTACAAAAACTAGAAACAATAGCCATAATCGAGCAAGCATTCGAGGTACCACCCTGGAGAACACCGAAAGAGCCTTTGCCTACAATATTAGGTACTCCTCCAGTACCATCATTAGTATCCCAGCCAAGCTGGAACTAAAAGAATTACCCAGTCATTTAAAATATGTATTTCTAGGGCCAGACAAAACACTACCTGTAATTATTTCAGCATAACTAAATCCTAAACATGAGATACAATTAGTAAGAATACTAGGCGAGAACAAAGAAGCAATAGGGTGGAGTGTGTATGATTTAAAAGGAATAGATCATTCAATATGTATGCATCGGATCCACCTAGAAGAAGATGCAAAACCATCAAAGGAAATGTAGAGAAAATTGAATCCTAATATGAAATAAGTAATCAAACTACTAGATGCGGGAATAATATACCCAATCTTAGATAGCATATGGGTCAGCCTGACACAAGTAGTACCCCAGAAATCTGGTATTACAGTAGTACCAAATGCAATAGGGGAATTAATTCCTCAACGTATAACTACAAGGTGGCAGGTATGCATTGACAATAGGAAGTTAAATTCCCAAACTAGGAAAGATCATTTCACTTTATAGACCAAATCTTATAAAGATTGACAGGATAGAGTTACTATTGTATCTTAGACAGGTATTCTGGGTATAACCAAGTTGTAATAAACCCGACGGATCAAGAAAAAATGACTTTTACTTGTCCTTATGGTACATTTACATATAGATGAATCTCGTTTGGATTATGTCATGCACCAGCTACATTTCAACGATGCATGATGCCTATCTTCTCAGACATGGTAGAGAAATTCTTGAAAGTTTTCATGCATGATTTCTATCTTCTAGGGCATATTATCTCAAAAAAGGGGATAGAGGTAGACAGAGCAAAGGTAGAATTGATATCTAATTTTCCTCCCCCTACCACGGTTAGGCAAATACGGTCATTTTTAGGTCATGTTGGGTTCTACCGACGGTTTATTAAAGACTTTAGCAAAATATCAAGACCACTATGCAGTTTACTCGTAAAAGATGCACCATTTGAGTTTAATGCCGAATGTCATAAAGCTTTCGTGTTTCTTCGGAAATTGTTATCAACTGCACCAACTATGCAACCCCCTGACTGGACACTACCATTTGAGTTAATGTGTGACACATCAGACTATGCTATAGGAGCCATATTGGGGTAAAGGAAAAACAAAATACCCCATGTAGTTTATTATGCAAGTAAAACACTTATTGAAGCTCAAATGAATTACACAACTACGAAGAAGGAACTCCTAGCGGTAGTGTATGCCTTAGATAAGTTTAGGTCGTATTTACTAGGGACTAAGGTGATAGTGTACTTTCACCATTCTGCACTTAAATACCTCTTATCAAATAAAGATTCTAAACCAAGGTTAACAAAGGTATAGAAAATGTCGTGGCAGATCACTTATCGAGACTACTGGTAGAATCTACTAAAGCTGACATTCCTGTCAAAGATTCCTTTCGAGATGAGCAATTATTTCATGTTAGAATAGAATTGCCTTGGTATGTTGACATAGTCAACTACCTGGCTACGGGTAGGATTCCTAAGGGGTGGACAGGACAAGAACGAAATCGTTTATTTTCGCAAGTTAAGCATTATGTTTGGGATGACCCACTTCTATTTAAATAGTGTCCTGACCAAATTATTATTTGGTTTGTTCCTCACCATGAAGTTACAAGTACTCTAAAATTTTTCAATACTCTCGAATGCGTAAGGCATTTCGGAGCTAAGAAGACAGCAATGAAAGTATTACAAAGTGGATTTTATTGGCCTTCATTATATAAAGATGCTTACGAATATTGTAAGAGATGCAATAGGTGTTATCAATTAGGAGTTATATCTCTATGAAATCAGATGTCTCAGACCCCAATTTTAATCTTTGAATTATTCAATGTATAGACGATCAACTTTATGGGGCCATTCTTAAAATCAAATGAATATGAATATATATTGGTGGTAGTGGATTATGTGTCAAAATGGGTGGAAGCTATACCCACTAAGAAGGTTGATCATCAAGCAGTTATTAAGTTCTTACAAACAAACATCTTGTCTAGATTTGGCACACCAAGGGCTATAATTAGTGATGGAGGTAATCATTTTTGTACTCACTCTGTCCCAAAATAAGTGTACATCATCTGTTGACCAAGCCTTAATTGGTTTAGCCTATTAAACTTGGGTAATAAATAATAGTAATAATAATGTTGTGTGCAAATAAGCCCTTAAATTGACTTAGTTTTTCCTATCACAAGTGCACGAATCAATTATAGTATAGTATAGATGAGATAGGGTATATAGTATCCACAAAGACTAATGAATTCACAACTTTTTGTATATTTATTGTAATTAGGTTATAAAAGATAATTTTGTTTGTTTGGTTTTCTATAACTAATTTGATAAGAAATAAAATAACATAAAAGTAAAGATAGATTTTGGTTTTGGTGTTTAAAAATTGTGGAGATAAAGATCTAGGGTATTTCTAACTCCACCACTAAAAAAAAATGAACAATTAATCCATCATTGGCACAATCCATCTTTTAACAAGTATAACTAGTACATGCATCTACTCTAAACTACTCCTACTAACATAAATTAAAAACATGTCACTCATTATCCCTTCGAAGCATGGTTTGTCTAAATCAAGATTGCATGGTAATTAAAACCATTGTGTAGATAACCATGACTTAAGCATCCGAGTTCTAGCCCATATTGAATAACCATGATTGTGCAAGATAAAATATTCATTCAAGCTAAGACAAGACATAGAATAAATGAAGAATCTTATATAAAATCAAACGTAATCACTCATCTACACAATCATCACCTACGTGTCCTTCAATTTCCCCTTATACAATTAAAATATAAAAGAGTCTACATTACTTGCCTAGGGTTTCGTTAAAAACCCTAGATACCGATTTAGTTGTTCATGATCATAGTTGTCTGCATTGTTGATGCAAACGCACCCTCCATGGTTGTTCTTCTTGCACTAATCTCCCACAGCCACATATCAAGACTCCAATATAACATTATAATATAACACCCATAATTCTAATGGAGACCCCTCTCTTTGATAGAAAAAGAGGCGTCTTTGTTTAGTAATCTGATTACTTCATGGTTAAGTCAGAAATGTGTATCGTGATATTCCTTGAAGAATGGTGTTAAATATCATCAAATATGGTCAATATAGTGTCCAATTTAGCCTAGAGATCATCCCATATTGATCATCCCATATTGATTACGGCCAAAACGGGTCACACTGTTGTATATACAAGTTGCTAATGTGGCTTGGCCGTATTGGTCTTACCGAGTACTCGGTGAGAATTCCACCAAGTACTCGGTGACTGCACAATGGTGTGAGAACGCGCATATGTCTCTGGAATATTTCCCACTTTGGTACTACCGAGTACTCGGGGAAGGCACTACCGAGTACTCGGTAGTTCTTCACTTTGTATTTTCAGTATTCATCTTCTTTGCTCCGTTTCTCTTCTCAGTTTCATTCCTCTTCACTCCTTCTGCATCATTAACTTATTTTTAGTCCTTCATAGGTCTTTTATCCATAGTTTTGACTCTCGAACAATCTTGAGTCACAAATCCAGTTATTTCACCGAATTAAACTCGTTTTACATAACATTGCCTAAAACATCTTAAAACACAAAAATTGTATAAAAGTACTAATATAATGTTAAACATGAATATAACAATGTATAATTAGGAGCCTTAAATATATGATATTTGGCTCCTATCAAGCCCCCAAACTTAAACATTGCTAGTCCCTTAGCAATCAATTCAATAGAAACTTTTTCAAAAGTTGTGATGATTGTGGTTTTATTACAATAAATTAAAACTAACTAACTACTAAACTATCTAACTAATTCCTTTCTTTCATGAATGTGTACGGTTACACTTAGCACGCATAATAAGCCTTTTAAACCCCTCAGCAATATCGAGTGGACTACCCACAAATTCTTTCATTTTTCATTCTTGTATGATCATGAAATCAAATAATCAAAAATCGTGCAAATGTTATAATTTTTTCAGAATAAAATGCATACAAGTTATCCCTACTCACTCATACATAAAAATTATCATGAATTAAATTTAAAAGAATGGTCCCCACAGTGGTGAAATAAACTTGTTAATTTCTACAGCCGAGCCACATAGCTCTCCGTGTTTTTGTGAACATTCTCTATGGTAAACTAATCTCCCTTCCTCTACTTCATTGATTAAGTTTTTCCATGACATAACTTCAATATATATTTTTTCATTTTTATCGCTTTTTGTCTTTCTAAGTCTCCGGACTTTCGAGCGGGGATTTTTAGTCCCAACCAATTGGGCCCGAGCTTCTTCCATGGGATTTATGCTCATTACTTTTCTTCCCTTTTTACGTGAACAGTGATATTGGTGTTACCAAGGCCCGGTTACTCAGATCAAAGAACTACTTTTTGCATTTTCATTTTTTCATTTTTTCATATTTTTATTTTCTCCATACTTCTTTAAAAAAAATATTTTATTCTATACTACTCCTCTTCTCCCCTTGTCATTGAAAAAAAACTATTTTTTCAACTATAGAGTCAAAAGTCAACTAGTTGTTCCATAAAAAATGTGTGTGTGTGCTTTATAGTCCAAGACAATCTTTTTCGGTTTCAATTTCACTCAATTATTCACTCATGTGGACCACATCTTAAAAATCAATTTAATCAAACTATTACATACTTATGAGTGGGGTAGTTCCATACATAATATCTTTCTAGTTATAACATCTACACAAATCAACTCATATCAAATCTTAATCACATATTTCGAATGCAGAACTTAATAAAAAAATTCAAAATTTAAAATATTTTTATTTTCTCATTCCTTTAAAGTATATAATAACTAATTCCTCCCCCCCCCCCCCCCCCCCCCCCCCCCCAAAAAAATAAAAACTTAAAGCGAACCATGTCCTCATGGTCTAAAAATAAAAATAAAGTAGGGAAGAAATTGTTACCGCCCTTAAAGTGTACTTTCGGTTGTTTGTTGTATTGCTCATATCTCCCCCAAACTTGCTTTGGATGATCTATTCAAAAATAAAATACTATGCAATACTCAAGATCATATCCAATAGAGAGATAATAATTAAATAAATTAAAATATAAAACATGAAACACTTTTTCAAGGGAATGAAATTTTATTAATAAAATCACACTTGATTTGGCCTTAGGGGCCTACAATTCTATAAAACAAAATTGCAGAAAAATAAAATAAAAACAAAGATAAATCATATGATTTTAAAAATATTCTCCATCATGAAGCAATTTCATAAATTTTTAAAATCTTCTCGTGGTCAAGAATTGATTAAAGGACAAAAATTTGGAGATAAATCATATGATTTTAAAAATAAAAAAGTCCAAAATCGGAAAGACAAAATTGACCCTAAAAAGAAGAAACCTCAATTTTTTGAGTGTCAAGGGTTCGGTCACATAGCTGTTGAGTGTGCCAATAAGAAGAATAGGACAAAAGGTCTAGTTGTCATTTGGAGTGATAGATCAGATGATGGAACAGCTAGTGACTGCTGAGTCTAACGTGGCTGATGAGTCTGAGAATTTCACCGTGATTGCTGCACAAAGTAAGGAGGTTGGTGAAATTGTTGCAAGTTGGGCAATGTTTGAGGATGATGATTTTGAGGATAATGAAGATCGTGGAGACTCATATGAAGATACATACAATAAAATTTATGAAAAGTCTGTTCATGTGAGCAAATTCTTCTCAAAATATATTGTTCAATTCAAAAATGTTGATAAGAAGAGATAGTCCTTAAGAGAAGATTTGACCAAGTCTAGACAAGAAAGGACTCAAGCTTTGAAGAGGGTAGATGGTCTCAATGAGGAATTAAGCACTCTAAATTTGGAATTGAATGAGAAATCTACAAGGAATGAGAAATTGGAAAAGAATTTAAAGGATGCTAACTCAACTATTCATAAATGGTATAGTGGAACTCTTAAGCTTAATCATATGTTGAGTAAGGGAAAATCTACATGAAATACAAAGGGGTTGGGATTCAAAGGAATGAGTAATTCCAATATTTTTTCCAAAATAACTTTTGTTAAGGCTTCCCAAGTAGCATCTAGTTCTTCTCAGGGTAAGTCTGATAGGAATTTTAATGCTCAATCTTTTGTCAGAAAACATGTTGAGAGTAAGCTTCCCTTTACCTCTAAAGTCAATGAGAGTTTGAATAATGGTTTTCAAAGGTTTATCCAAGTCTGTCATCACTGTGGAGTGAAAGGTCACATTTGACCGGAGTGTTAAAAGTTAAGAGGGGAAACATTGAAATCAAAATGGAAGCATAGAATTCAAAATAGACCCAATGTTGAAAATCAAATTTGGGTGTTGAGTGAAGAGGTGAAGAGGTTGTCTAGGTTGGAAAATAGAGCACCAAAACTTAAATAAGTGTGGGTTAGGAAAGATGAACTACAGAGTTTTCCTATAACAATAGTTATCAAAAGACTATTGGTATGGCACCATTTGAGGCATTGTACGGTCGACCCTGTAGATCTCCGGTGTGTTGGCTGGAGGCTGGAGAGAACAGATTATTTGGTCCTGAGTTCATTAAGGACACCTCAGAAAAGATTCCTCTTATTCGGGACCGTATGAGGACTGCCCAGAGTAGGCAGAAGAGTTATGCTGATCGGCGAACTCGAACTTTGGAGTTCAGAGTGGGGGATCAGGTTTTACTCAAGGTGTCTCCTATGAAGGGAGTAATGCGGTTCGGAAAGAAGGGGAAATTGTCACCTCGTTTTGTGGGTCCTTTTATGATTACTGACAGGATTGGACCGGTGGCGTACCGTTTAGCACTGCCAGATTTTATGCACAGGGTTCATAATGTATTCCATGTTTCTATGTTGCGGAAATTCTTACGTGATGAGGATACGTATCAGCATATTGATGTGGGAGAGATTGAGTTAGAGCCGGATGTGACTTATATAGAGCAACCTTATCGCATTATCGATCGAAAGGAGCATGTACTTCGTAAGAAGATCATTCCTCTTGTGCGTGTTCAGTGGAGCCATCACAATGAGGCAGAGTCCACTTGGGAAAAAGAGGATGAAATTCGTGCAAAGTATCCAGAGCTATTTCGTTCAGGTATGTAGTGAATTCCGAGGACGGAATTCCTTTATTAGGGGGGGAGAATGTAATACCCCGTATTTTTATTATTTATATTGATTGGGTAAATTTAATTTAATTAATTAATTATAAGTTAATTAAATGGACTATAGTATATTTTTGAGTTAATTATTTGGGCTTATTAGCTAATGGGCTATATTATATTTTTGAGCCCATCGGAAGGATTAAATATATATATATATATTTATATAACCAAAGAAAAACCCTAAGATAGTCATACGTTTTCTGTCATCTGATTCTATAGAGGGAGAGTAGAGAGAGAGTTGCGTGAAAGAGGAGGGGAAACAACGGTCGATCTACGGTTGCGTGTGATTTGGTTCTTAAATCAGGCAAGTAGAATATTCTTCTCTTCCCCTTTGAACCTGTAATCGTAACATCAATATCCTGTATTTCTTAATGATTTAATGGTTGTGTATATATATGTTATACTTATATATGTATATATATGTTTATAATGGGTGTCTAGTTGATTAGGAATAAATTTGTACCAAAATTGTTACATTCTTAGGTCAAATAGTATTATTTTTATTATAACGATTTCTATTACAGTAATTGAGATAGAAAAATATAAAAGCTAACGTTTGCTTTGACAATGGGTATTGGATGTTTGACGTATTATAAGCGTGTATAAATCTGTATACATAGGAAACTTTTTGAATGGGTTGGCACAAGAAACTTAGTGCTAGATTATGTATATCTCTATATATATATATGCATGTGTAAGCGAGTGTAATTAGCAAGACTATGGTTGTTAGATTTGCAATATACAATTTAGCAATACAGAACCATGTTCATTCCTGTGCATCCATATATGATTTGTTATGGGATTTTCCTGGACGAGACATCACATTGTGGGCCACGCTCCATGATGTATAAGGTTTATGGGATTAAAATTAAGATATCATTAGGTTTTGATTTTGGTAGGAAAAATGGAACACCGAAGCTTTCATTCCTAAATAAATATATATATATATATAAATATATATATATAATTTTTAAATATATATATATATTGATAGCTTTGGGACAGATTAAATAAATAAATACTGATATTATAATAATGATAATATTTTGTTTATTGTGTATTTTAATTATTGAAATGTGTAAATATTCTGATTAGTTATGTATTTTATATATATATAAGAATATATGTATATGATCCATGGGTTCATTAATACTAGTAGCAAATTTATTGTATACGAATTAATAAATTCTTTATATGTGACATAGTTAGTAATATATATTTATATATATATTTTTTTTTTTCTATGATTGTGGAATGGAGGGAACCACGATGTACTGACTATTAAGGCAGTCTCATCTGTACCTTGACATGGAGATCGGGTACGTGGTTATGGTTTGGCATGGTTTAGTTGCCTATAGATTTGTGGTTTAGTTATTGTATTATTTTATTTGCTTTGCCTATTGACTTGTGATTTGATTTTGGTTGCACTTTATTTGTTTTGTTTATTGACTTGTTATTTAATTATGATTGCACCCTAATTGTTTTTCCTATTTTCTGGAGGATATATATTTAAGTGTGTTACTTAAAGTTATAGGAATTATATTAAAACTCTTATTTTTATAGTGGGTAGATGATGGAATTATTGGTACTCTGTTTGGGATCATGTAAAGTCTACTCTGCTTGTGGGTCTGACTCACCGTTGTTGTTTCAGGTTCTCAGCAGTTTCAGCCACAGGGTTGAGGTCTCTTATCATTTATTCGTGAGTTCTCCCATTTTGACTTCAATTCAGTGTAGGGACTCAATTTAGTTATATTTTTTTTATTAAGGTTTAGGGGTCCATAGATATGGATTTCCGAGTTGTACCCTTTGGGGTTTTTGATTTCTGAATTTGTTCATTCATGAGAATTAAACTTTTGACACTCTGTTATTCATTAAATATGTCTTTTGCTTCTGTGTTCATTTATTATCGGGTGTTGATGCGCCCTAGTTTTCGGTGTAGGACTGGCCAACCTATGCTTGAAAATTAGGGAGTATCACAGTATCATTCTAGGAATATCTTGTATTATCTTTATCCTAGAATTGATACATTATCATGTATTTTGTTTTGATTGCATGTTTATTTTATTTTTTATTATGCATGCATCATGTTTTGCTACTATTAGGATTATTCATGCATACATCATTATGACAAAAATTTCATAAAAATTATAAAATAAATAATTCTTAGCATGTTGAGCTTGACTGAGGGTACAAATGGTTGTCATATTTCACTCTATTTTCATAGTTAGTTTTCTTATTATGCTTATGAGAATTGGAGTTGTTAGTCTGACCTGAGGTTATGAGTTATTCACTTGACATGTTTAAGTATTATTTTTTTGTAACTCATCAACTTTGGGTGTTTGTTGTACTTCGGAGATGACTGTGATACTGATGTGATGTTAGGTGTGTAAAAATATGTGGTTAAAAATAAAACATTAATGACGTTATGTTTTACCTTACGCAAGCGCACGTATCAATTATAGTATAGCAATGGCTTGAGTAAGGGATATCGATCCCACAGAGACTAAGATTGTTCACTTTAGCAACTCAAAAACACTTAATTATATTTTCTGAAAATGGCTTGTTTTGGTGGTCAAAGACCAAATTATCTATTTTAACTAAAATTATTTAGAAAGCAATTTAAATTGGTTGTGATTCAGATGAGAGAGAAAACTAGGGTTTTCAACGTTCTACCACTAACCGCATAATATAGTTGCTCACTGTATCAATTGTAAGAGAGCGGTCCAAAATTGTGAATTAAGTCATACCGCAAATAACTAAATATGATCCCAAAAAGGAGTATCATCAACCGGATTTCGGCAACCCGTCTCATAACTGACCTAACTAGTACATGCCAATTATACTAATCTAATCTACTCCTACTACATGAAAATAATATAAAGCATGTCTATATTAAATCGCCAAGGCATGGCCTATGTCAACCTAGGGTTTCAAGTTTCATTATAACCATTGTGTAGAAAACCATAATTTAGCATCCGAGTTCTTGGTCATATCGAATAATCATAGTTGTGAAAAATAATACATTCATTCCATATAAGATAAGAATTTAGAACAAACTAATTTATATTGCAAATCAGTACAGTCTCTTAACTACTACAATCATTACAGTATGGTCAACAGTTTTCTCTCGTTACAATTAAAAATAATGAAAGAACTACATTACTTGGCTAGGGTTTTACTAGAAAATCCTAGTTACCGAGTTAGTTGGTCATGGTGGAAGGTGACTGCATCAATGATATAGAAACGATCTCAATGGTCTTCTTCTCGGGATTTCTAGGTTTGAATATGGTTTTTCACAGCAACACGGCTGAATGAACCTTTCTAAATGAACGTGAACCTCCACAACTGAATAACCCTAATGAACGTCTCCTCCAAAATCAACCACCCCCTCAAACTGATATATAATCGTGTATATATAGGCAATGATGTAAAAAGGTCTTTTATGTTGGGCGTCAAGTGTGTGCAAAATATGTGGTTAAAAACGACACATTAACGACACTTTAGGTTTTACCCTTCTACAAACGCACAGATCAATTATAAATAGTTTTGCTTGAGTAGGGGAATATCGATCCCATGGAGATGAGGATTATTCACTTTAATAGTCTAAAAACACTGAATTATATTTTTTCGAAAAGAGTTTGGTTTTGTGAATTATCTAATACTAATAAAAATAAAATGGAAATCAATAATGAATAATGGTTGTGATTCAGAGAGAGAGAGAAACTAGGGTTTCCTCACTCCACCACTAACCGCATAATATAGTCTAAATTCTATTTCAATTGCATGAGGGTCATCCATTGACTGTCAATCAGGTCGCACCGCGCTAGTAGTTTGACCCCAAAAATAATTACTCTCAACTGGATCACGACAACCCATCTCAAAACTAAACTGATTAGTGCATGCCAATTACTAACAGAAAATAAATGCAGAAAAATAAATTAAAGCATGAAAATAAACTAAAGCATGTCTATATCAGTTTGTCAGGGCAAGACCTGTGTCAACCTAGGGTTTCGAGCTTTATGACCACCATTGTGTAGAAAATCACATATTAAACATCCGAGTTATAGCCCATAGTGAATAATTGTGATTGTGTAAGATAAATACATTTGAAAAGTCTAAGACAAGAAGCAATTCAAATATATAAACTTGTATCACGAATAAAAACGGTCTCTCATCTAACACAATCATCACAGTATAGTCACAGTTTCCCCTCTCTACAATTGAATATAAAATTAGAACTACATTACTTGGCTAGGGTTTTGCGAGAAAACCCTAGATACCTAGTTAGTTGATCATGGATGAGAGAATCTACATTGTCGGTGTAGAAACGCTCTTTATGACCTTCTTCTCCGGATCTCTAGGTCTTTAATGCTGGTTTTTTTCAATGGAAGCAAGTCTGAACTTTGAACTTAAGAACTCTATGAATGAATGTGCGTCAAAATCAGAACCAGAACTAGCCTCCTCTCTAAACCTAACCCTCTAATATTTATAGACAAGTGAGGTAAACCCTAATGGTTGCCCTTTTCGGTAATTTCATAATACATGAATAATATCTATAAAATCTGATGTGAATATGTGTATAAGCCTGTATGTAGAGGTCTGGAATCACCATCACTTAAAATATCGAAGTAGGGAGGAAACTGAAAAATTCTGAAACAACTCCGAAACAACTTCAGCACATGAAAAGGTCACTTGGCCACAAGGTGGGACTTACGCTCTTGACATACGCTTGGGCGTATCTCTAAGGCATAGGCTACGCTCCTAACCTACGCTAGGGCATAGGTCTAGGGCGTAAGGTCCAAACCAAAGCGTAGATCAAGAGAGTAGCTCAAGTTCAATCTGCTTTTTTTCTCTCTGACGATGTAGGGTATGATACATCTTTTGCTGTAAAAACCTATTTTTTCATATTTGAGCTAGACTGGTCGCCTTTGACTCCCGATGCTTTTGATTGAAGTAATAATGTCTGAAAATAACATTTTTGCCCTTCGATGAGATAACAATTTCGGGAAATGACCATTTTGCCCTCTGGTAGCTCTTATTTGCTCTGGCACACCTCTTGATTCCTTTTTCGAGATAGAAACGAACATGAACTCAGTTAATTCACCGAGATTAGTTTTGTTTCTTCATTAAGCTCCTGAAACATGCTTACACACATAAACGGGATAAAAATACCAAGTAACGAAATGTAAAGACATATCAAACGTAAGATAGGGGCGAAAAATGACTAATATTGAGCACCTATCACACCCTCAAACTTACACTTTGCTAGTCCCTTAGCAATAAACTCAAAGAAAACTGATTGTGATGAGTCTTATTCTATCTAACCTATCTACTCTAACCTAAACCCTTGTTTTCGTGAGGTTCAACAATTACACTTAGCACGTGTAACAAGCCTTTTAAACCCCTAGGTTACCCCTAGTGGACGAGTGAAATATCGTGAAGGTTTCCAGTGATGCTACCTACAAACATCTCAATTCTTTTGTAATTACGCATTCATGAGTTCACACAAACTAGTCAAATAAGCTATAATACAACACACAAGATAATATGAATGAAAATATTCCCACTCACTACGAAATAACAATTATATCAAGTTTCGTGTTATGAATGGTCCCCACTTAAATGAATGACTTTGCTACTTTCTACTTAAAATCCAGACAACCTTCCGTGATTTTGTGAACATTCAACTACAATATTTCAGTTTCTTTTCTCATACTTCATTGATCTAACTTTGCCATTTTTAGTAAAAACGTACTATTTCCATCTCTCCACGTTCCATCCCTTTCTGTATTTCTAAATCTCCGGACTTTCCAGCGAGGATTTTTAGTCCCGACCAACTGGGCCAAAACTTCTTCCATGGGATTTATGCTCATCAGTCTTTTCCTCTTTAAATGCGAATGATATTGGTGATACCAAGGCCCGATTACTCATATCAAAGAACCATTTTTTGCATTTTATTTCTCAAAAAATAAATTCAATTTCCTCCATTTCAACCAAAAACAACTCCCCTTCTCCCCTTTCATTGCGGCAAAATTATTTTTCAACTACATAATCAAAAATCAACATATTTCTCATAGTGAATGTGTGCTTGTGTTTATAGGTCAAAGTAGTCCTTCTTAATTTCAATTTCACTAATCACTCACCCATGTAAACTATATCACTTCACTAACTTGATCTAATCATTATTCTCATGAGCAGGAACATCACATCACATAATATTCATGCATCATATACACAAACTTAATCAAACTGTAAATGCCAAACATTCATGCGTGAAAACAAAGATTTGTTCCAAAAAACAATTCTCAAAAATCTTTGTTTCTTGTAATACTATACCCTCACCCCCAAACTTAAATCAGACAATGTCCTCATGGTCAAAAAATAAATAGGAGAACAGATACAGTTACCCTTGAAGCTCAATTTTGGATTCCAAAGCAAAGCACAAATCCTCTCCCCCAAACTTGAATTGGATCACCTGGAGATATCATCAACAAAGCACACATACCCAACCATAGCAATGGAAAAGAAATTTCATCATAAATATCCAAAAAATTAACACATGTTTTCAAGGAATCAAAGATTCTTTTTTATTATTTATGACAAAAATATTAATAAAAATAAAACTGATTTGGCCTTAAGGACCTACAATCCTAAAATAAAAATAAAAATAAAAATAAAAGAAACAAAGACGTGGCATTAAGGGTCTATTGTCCCTACAAATAAAATAACCTAAAAAGCCTAAACATAAATCCTAGTCCGCCTCTTCTTCTTCATCACTTGACACGGCACTCTTCAACCATATTCGGTAATCTGCAGTCTCTTTCAACTTCTCTATATCTTCCTCCGGATATATTTTCATAATTATCCACTGCATCTCATCAAATTCCTTCATTGTATCACCCAACTGCTCAGCAATGATCTTTGACAGTAAAAATGGGTATAGAATATAATATTCAAATTTATCGACACCCGCCCATTCTCTACTCACAATTGCTAGAGTAAATGACATCTCAGCCATAATCAATGTTGGAACACACACTTTATACCCATGAGTTAGGGCATACAAAGTTCTAAGCATAGTTTGATCTCTTGCACTTCTTAGATTATTAGGCCGAAGTTGAGCCGCAATGACACAATCCAAATAAAGCAGATCCGACTTCAACCACCAATTATCACACATCTTATCTTTCGGATCTGATATTGCACACAATTCCCAAACCATCTCCTCATCCTTATATGGCTATACTACATGATGCTCCTACAATATTCCTTGTAAGTGTGTCGAAGTACCAATTGGTATATGCCATGCATCGGAAATACTTCTTCTTCCAACCACAATAGCAGCACTCCACTGAGTCACTTTAGCCCTTATCACCTCAAATTCTGGCCGTCCCAAAATTATCATATTTTCATAGAATTTTTTTACCAAGCCCAGATACACCTTTTCGCCCACCGGTTTTTCTAAACTCTTCAATCCTCTTTCTCTAAGGATTTTCCTTCCGAGCGCAATTAATACTCGATTCATCCTCTCCGGATGAAATATCTCTTCAAATTGCAACCGACACTAGAAAATTAATTTTGGTGTGGTTCGGCTTCCGTTCTGACTCGTAGCTTCTTTATTCATGCTCTTAATAGCCACATATGGTTCCATCCCTTCTATGAAATCTTCCAGGTCGGAATAATCTTCATTAGAACTATCCATACTAACCCTCCACGAAATAGAAAGAATAAAAGAAGAATACACAATCTAATGCTCACTTCTTGAGAATTGTGAATTGTGTCTACCCTATGGATGTATTTATAGATGGATGTAGTAAAATTAGAATAGAAAAAGGATTTAAAACCCTTAATTGACTAGGAAAGGAGAACCAATAACTAATCCAACTTCTATTTGCAGTCTGTCTCCTTGTCAGATTAGGATTACTCTAAAAATTCTATACAAAATCCTAAAAATAACTTAAACATATCCTAATACAAGTATCAGTACAAACAAGGCCAAAACATCCCAAAAACGGACAAATGTTTTGATTTTTTCTGGCCCACCCACGTACTACCCTACGCTTGGGCGTAGGGTAGGATTTAAAAACAAAATATTTTTTATTCTTTTTCATGACACGCTTTCCAATAACCAACGCACCCCCAAACTTAAATGCACACATATCCTCATAGTGTGAGAATAAAATCACACATACTCAATGTAATAAACATAGTAAGGCACGCATATCAGTAAAAGCGATCAAAAATTAACATTTTATACAAAAGCAAAAATATCACAAACAGTTAGAGATGATCGTTAAAGTGATCACAAAAGATTGAACACTGACTCTCCGCTATACAATTGATCTCTACTATGGACAGCTAAAACAAGAAAATCTAAAAAAATTGAAAATAAACATAACTAAACTACAACTACATAGCATCATCCGGACTCGATCTTAAAATTTTACAAAAATTGAATTAAACTACTATTTTCCAACTACAAACTAAGATCAAAAGCAACTCTTTATCACTTAGTACCAATATTTAACATCGTTGACTGGACGTTGCCGCCTCTCAGTACTAAGGATTAAAATCATCCGGCTCCGGTGCCGATTTTATTAAATCAACTGTCTCAACAACACTCTCTGTCGGCTCAACTTTGATATAATGCTTCAAACGCTGACCATTCACAACAAATCACTTTCCTTTGTCAGGGTCGCCAAGTTTCACCGCTCCATGGGGGTAAACCTTAGTAATTCTGTACGGCCCGTCCCATCTTGATTGAAGCTTACCGAGAAACAATTTGAGTCTTGAATTGAACAACCACACATTATGGCCGACCTCAAAGCTTTTTTGTCTGATATGTCTATCGTGGAATGCTTTAGTTTAGGCTTTATATATTCTATAATTCTCATATGCGTTGTTCCTCAACTCCTCAAGCTTTGCGAGTTGGAGTTTCCTCTGAGAACCCAATCTTTTGATATCAAAATTCAATCTTCTGATCGCCCAATATGGTTTGTTCTCAAGTTCCGCAGGGAGATGACACGCCTTACCATAGACCAATCTGTATGGTGACATACCAATCGGTGTCTTATAAGTGGTCAAATATGCCCATAGTGCATCATTTAACCTTCTCGGCCAATTCTTCAAATCAGGATCCACCATTTTTTCAATAATGTTCTTCATCTCCCTGTTAGAAACCTCCACTTGACCACTCATCTATGGGTGATATGGCATTCCAATCTATGAGTGACACCATACTTCTTGCACAAGGCCGAAAGAAACTGGTTATCAAAGTGGCTACCGCCATCACTGATCAACACTCGTAGCATACCAAATCTAGAAAAGATGTTGGATTTAACAAACTCCTCAACCACAATGTGATTCGCATGTGACGTGGCAATAGCCTCTACCCATTTAGAAATGTAATCCACTCCCACTAATATATACTACTTATCACCGGCTTTCGAAAACGGTCCCATGAAGTCAATGCCCTTGACGTCAAACAACTCAACCACCAAAATAGGATTCAGTGGCATCATGTCTCGTCAAGATATGGATCCCAACTTCTGACATCTCAGACAAGATTTTCAAAACTCGAATGCATCCTTGAATATGGTGGGCCAATAAAAACCGTTTTGTAGGACTTTGTGAGCTGTCTTATGAGCACTAAAATACCCTCCACACTCTAGTGTATAACAGAATGTCAGTATGCCTTGAACTTCACTTTCTAGAATATATTTATGAATTATCTGATCCGGATAATATTTATACAGTTGCGGATTGTTCTAGATATAAAATTTTACTTGGCTGAAGAAACAGTCTTTCTCATGCTTAGACCATCCATTATATGTTCCATAACAGCCATACTGAATAGATGTTCATCCGGGAACTCATCCTTAAGAGGAGTATTGTCCTTTGTGGAATCAACGATAATTCTTGACAAACAATCAGTTACAACATTCTCCATACCCTTCTAATCTTTGATCTCCAAATCAAATTCTTGTAGCAACAGGATCCATCGAATCAATCTGGGCTTGGAGTCTTTCTCGGTAAGCAAATTCCTTAGTGCGGCATGATCTAAGTACACGACCACCTTGGTTCCCAACAAATACGACCTGAATTTGTCCAAGACGAACACCACTACCAACAACTCTTTCTCGGTAGTTGTGTAGTTCATCTGAGCTTCGTTCAGAGTTCTACTCGCATAGTAAATCATATATGGAAACTTGTCTTTTCTCTGCCCCAGCACAGCTCCAATTGCATAATTTGAAGCGTCACACATCAACTCGAACGGTAGAGACCAGTCCAGTGGACAGATAATTAGGGTAGATGAGAGTTTAGCATGCAATTTTTCAAAGGCATGAAAACATTCTTTGTCAAATTCGAAGACTACATCTTTAGCCAGTAAATTACATAATAGCTGGGTGATTTTGCTAAAATTTTTAATAAATGTTCTGCAAAACCCGGCATGGCCCAAAAAAGAGCGTATCTGCTTAACAGATGTGCGAGGAGGTAATTTTGAAATCAACTCGACTTTTGTTTTATCAACCTCAATCCCCTACTTTGATATAATGTGGCCAAGTATTATTCCCTTTTAAACCATAAAATTGCTCTTCTCCCAACTAAGAATTAAATTGGTCTCTTTACACCTTTCAAATACTAGTGATAAATGCCTCAAATAGTCTTCAAAGGTTGCCCCAAAAATTGAGAAGTCATCCATGAACACTTCTAAAATCTTATCTACCATATCAGAGAAGATAAACATCATACACCTCTGGAATGTCGCTGGCGCATTACATATAGGGCTATTCAAACTGGTTCCGGTTCCGGTTCCTTCTGGAACCGGAACCGAACCGATTATTTTGGTTCTTGAAAAACCGGAATCGGAACCAAAATTAGAAGGAACCGAAAGGGTTCGGTTCCGGTTCCTTCTATATTTATTTATTTTTTAAAAAAATCTCAATTTTATAAAATAATATAATTATAAACTACAGTATTTGAATTAAAGCAAACCCAAAACCAAATATATAATTAGTGGAATAAAAAAATAGCTTGGATTTGTTTTGTTATTGAAATTAGTGGAGGTATATTGCTAGTCTTTTTGCTTAATAATAAAAAATATATATATATAAAAAAAAAAAAACCGGTTCCGGTTCCGGTTCCGGTTCGGTTCCGCAGGGACGGAACCGAAACCGAACCTAAATTTTTGGTTCTTGGATTTTTGGAGCCGGAACCGAACCGAATCGCCGGTTCCGGTTCGGTTTCGATTCCAGTTCGGTTCCTGAACACCCCTAATTACATAAACCAAAGGCATCCGTCTATACACGAATGTGTCATATGGACAAATGAATGTGGTTTTCATTTGTCACTTGATTATAGCCGGAATATCCATCGAAAAAGCAGTATTAGCTCTGTCCGGCTAATCTTTCCAGGATTTAATCGATGAATGGTGATGGAAAATGATCCTTCCTGGTGTTAGAGTTGAGCTTTCTGTAGTCGATACACACACGTCACCCCGTAGTCGTGCATTGATGAATTACCTCACCCTTTTTATTGGGCACCACTGTGATTCCTAACTTCTTCGGGACCACTTGAGTTAGGCTTACCCACTTACTATCAGAGATTGGGTAGATGATTCCCGCATCCAGCAACTTCACTACTTCTTTTCTTTCCACCTCTATCATGTTCGGATTCAATCTCCATTTCATCTCCCTTGACGGTTTTGCCTCATCTTCTAAATAAATCTGATGCATGCAAATTGATGGATCAATACCTTTCAAATCCGCAACATTCCACCCAGTCGCTTCTTTATTCTTGGTCAAGACCTCAATCAGACTTGATTCCTGTTCTGCCATCAACTTTAATGAAATAATTACAGGAAGAGTTTTGTCGGGTCCCAAGAAAACATACTTTAGCTTCTCTGGCAACTCCTTAAGTTCTAAAACAAGCGGAGTCATAAGTGATGGAACCGGGGGAGTACTTAAGACTATCGAGAGTGGTTCCACTAGCTCTTGCTTCCAAGGTTGTGTGTATAATGCAGTCTCAATTCTATCCAACTCCTTATTCTGCCACTCTATATATGCATCCCAATCTTCAATTTCTTCATTCGACACTTCATTTGCCAGAAATTCTTCAAGCTTGCCTTGCTCCAGAATTTGAGTCGCAAAATAATATATAATATCATCTAGTTCGTCGCGCTCATTTATCTCGAAATAGTCCATAGACTCAGGTAATTGATGGCTTCCCTTAAACACATTCATCCTGACTTTCATGTTCCCAAAACTCAGATCCATGGCTCCGGTTCGACAATTTCTGCATGCATTTTCCGTAGCCAAAAATGGTCTACCTAAGATCACTAAGATGTGTTTTTTCGAGTCCGGGACAGGTTCTATCTCCAGGATTAGAAAATCAATTGGAAAGAAAAAATTTGCCCACTTAAACAATGTCATCTTCCAAAATTCCTTTCGCCTGTTTGACAGATCGATCGGTAACTATAGTACAACCTCTGTGGGACTGAGCTCTCCCAACCCTAACTATTTATAGACTGAATAAGGAAGCAAGTTAATACTTGCACCAAGATTAAGAAGGGCTCTACCAATTTCCTAGTCACCGATAACACAAGATATAGTGGGAGCACCCGGATCTTTCCTCTTTGGTGGAGTATTGCTTAACAATAGTGAACTCACTTGCTCAATCAAGAGTATTTCTTCGGATTCTTTGCTCTACTTTTCCTCTTCAGTGTACAGAGATCCTTAAAAAAATTAGCATAAGGTGGGTGTTGGCCTTGAAATTTATTCTCGGACAATAAATCCTATTTTGATATTAACAAAACATTTAAAGCGTGTTTAATACTAATGAATTATCAAGTTCATCTTTTCAGCAAAAGACAGGTGAACGACTTGGAAAACAAACACGGAAAGAAAACGACTCGGAAAGCAAGCTCGGAAAGAAAGATTGAATAAAAGCGAAAAGCCGTGAAAGAAATTGAAGCGCGAAAATGGAAAATCAAATAATTCAACGGCGAAGGTGAAAGTTGAAGACTCAAGACTTGGGGTAGATAGGTCGGGGAGCGATCATTGTAACAAGGTAATTTTATGCGTCGATTTTATCGTATAAGCTCAAGTATAAAATGAACCGAACTCAAATGAAATGAAAAACGCTTTACCAAACTTAAACGGAAAGAAAAATATTTTTATTAAATGTTTTTCTTGTTATAGTCGACTAGAATCACCCTGTGTATTTTCTAGTAGTCGACTATTTCAATCAGTAGCTATTGGTTTTTCATCCACATCAAAAGAGTCGACTGAAACAAGCTTGAGTCGACTAGACTACTCATTGTAGTCGACTAGAACTCATTCTAGTCGACTAGATGGTCCAAAGTAGTCGACTAGAACTCAATCTAGTCGACTAGATGGTCCATTGTAGTCGACTACAATAGAGAAGTAGTCGACTAGAAGTTGCTTAAAATCTGCAGATTTTCAGAAAACAATTCCCATGTTTTGTGGATTGTGTTTAATGGTGTTCAAACGGCTCTTGTCTTTCAAATACTATAATCACTCTTCAAAACCCTAATGCAATGCTATATATAGAATGAGATGTGTATATTGAAGATTAAGAGATTGAAATACAAAAGAGAAAGAAAGCTATCAAAAATTCTGCAGAAATTTTCTCTACAAAAGCCATTGAAACCAAGCTTTGAAAATCTGATTTTCTCCAAGTTTCTTTGAAAATCAAAACCTCTAGTATCTCTTCTTATTCTCCAAATATCATTCATTGATTATATCCTTTGAGAATACATTTCTAGAGCTATTATAAAATCACCAAAAACACTTGAGCTTATATTGATTTATCTTCCATAAAAACCTTTGGGTTTTGAGTGTTTTTGTTCTTGAGTGATTTTATTGATTACATACGAATTTGTAATCTCGGACAAGTGAAGTCCACCGATTGTTCAAGAGAGGGTTGTTCTCTTGATTGAGAGACAAGCTCGAGAGGCTTGTGTTGTAAAGGTTTGCCATTCCACCTGTGAAGGAAGGGCCATAGTGAAAGAATCGGGAAAAGTCTCAAGAAAGGGTTCTTGAGCCGAGGAGTAGGAGTTACCGAACCTCGAAAAATCACGGTGTCAATCTCTCTATCTCTCTCTCCTTATTTCATTAATTTGCATGATATATTTACTTGAATATCTTGTATGCTAATTAGTCTTGTGATTAGTTGTTAGATAAATTGAATTGAATTTATTCATTTGACTATTGAAGAAATTGAGTATTGATTATATATTGTTCCAATTTCGAAAAGGAGTAGAAATATTTTGAACACCCTATTCACCCCCCCTCTAGGGTTATTTAGTGACTAACAGTGGGATTTGGACAATCACGTTTAAGAGCGGCAGATTATTCTAGACTTGTCAGAATGTATCCAATATATTATATTCTTTCATTTTCCCATACTTAGCCGGTTTTTTAAGACGTTGAGGAAATGGCGGTGCTTCCTCGTAGTTTGTCATTTCTGGCTCATCAAGTAATGTATGATCGACACTCTTATCTACTAGCAATTTATCTGTCTGAACTTCAGCTTCTCTGCTCTCAAGTTCTTTCTGCTGTGCTTTTTCCGCTTCCTTCCTTTGAGCTTGCTCAGCTTCCCTTTTTCTACACAACCTCTCCTCATGTTCTTCCTCCACTTTGCTCTCCACTACCCTTCCACTTCTCAGAGTCGTAATTACTTGAACAGGCTCGTATAGTTTAACGACGACGCTAGGTTTTACCCTACGCAAGCGCACATATCAATTATAGTATAGAAATGGCTTGAGTAAGGGATATCGATCACATAAAGACTGAGATTGTTCACTTTCTCAATTCAAAAACACTTAATTATATTTTCTGAAAATGGCTTGTTTGGGTGGTCAAAAACCAAATTATCTATTTTAACTAAAATTATCTAGAAAGCAAATTAAATTGGTTGTGATTCAGTTGAGAGAGCAAACTAGGGTTTTCATCACTCCACCACTAACCGCATAATATAGTTCTTCATTGTATCAATTATACGAGGGCGATCCATAACTGTGAATCAGGTCATACCGTAAGTAGCTAAATACCACCCCAAAAAGGAGTACCATCAACCGGATTGTAACAACCCGTCTCATGACTGACCTAACTAGTACATGCCAATTATACTAATCTAATCTACTCCTACTACATGAAAATAAACTAAAGCATGTCTATATTAAATCGCCAAGGCACGGCCTGTGTCAACCTAGGGTTTGAAGTTTCATTACCACCATTGTGTAGAAAACCATAAATAAGCATCCGAATTCCTGCTCATATTAAATAATCATAGTTGTGTAAAATAATACATTCATTCCATCAAAGACAAGAATTTAGAACAAACATATAATTTTAAATTGAAAATCAGTACAGTCTTTTAACTACTACAATCATTACAGTATGATCAACAGTTTCCCCACGTTACAATTAAAATAATGAAAGAACTACATTACTTTGCTAGGGTTTTGTTAGAAAACCCTAGATACCGAGTTAGTTGGCCATGGTGGAAGGTGACTGCATCAGTGATGTAGAAACAATCTCCATGGTATTCTTCTCCGGATCTCTAAGTTTGAATATGGCTTTTCACAGCAACAACCCTAATGAACGGCTCCTCCAAAATCAACCACCCCCTCACACTGATATATGATAGTGTATATATAGGCAATGATGAAAAAAATTCCTTTACAATCTTTTCACTTCCCTCAAGCAAATATTAAAATTGATATATATAAATGTATATACATGTATACAGAAGTCTGGAGTTGAACCAGGGGTAGAACAGGCAGAAATCATCGAAAAACCACAAACCATGCTACAAATACGCTTCAAACACTTTTTGAAACTGAGAGTGTAGGCAAAAGCGTAGGTATTTTATGAAAAAACACTTTTCTCTGTGAATTCACCAAAACGATCGTCTTAAACCCACGATACTTTTTGTTGAAGATGATGGCTTCTAGAAATGCCATTTTTACCCTCCGGGAGCCATTTTTGTCTCGGACTAACTCCTTGACTCTCCTCTTTAAATAGAAAGAACACACTCTTCAGTTAATTCACCAAAATTAGCTCCATTTCATCCTTAAGCTCCTGAAACATGCTTTAACACACAAACAGTGTAAAAATACCAAATAATGGAATGAAAAGACATAACAACAATAAGATAAAGGCTTAAAATGGATACTTTTGGGCACCTATCAAATACTTATTGAAACTTTTAGTTTTTTTCATATAATCCGAAGTGATATGTAAGTTCATGAGTTATGCTAGATTGATCTATGCTTTGAAATACATTTTGCATGCTTATGAATGTTGTGCTGATGTTGAAAGAAGAAAGAAGGAGATGTTAGAAATGCAAAAAGTAGTTATTCGATCTGAGTAACCGGACCTTTTGCCTTAGTAAGTATTGAGTGTTCGCGTAAAAAGGGGAAAAGATTAATGAGCATAAATCCCAAGGAAGAAGCTCGGGCCCAGTTAGTTGGGACTAAAAATTCTCGCTGAAAAGTTCAGAGTTTAGAAAGATAAAAAAGGATATGGTGAAAAGGTTAAATTGTGTTTCTTTATTTAGCAATAAGGTCTGAGCTAAAGATTTGACTTCTAGTTTAGGTTTTGAACTGAAGTATCATCACGGTTAGTGAGGAGATTATTAGAATTGTCACGTATTATTTTCATCTTAGTTGTTTGCTTGCAACTGAATTTTTTCATATATCCAAATGATATGTAAAGCTTGTCTTGTGACTGCTTATGACTACAAGGTATGAGTGCTGATTTTCTTCACTATCATGTGTATTAACTAAGTAAAATATGCGAATATGATGTGTTAATTATTAACTCATTGTCTCTACTGCCATACTCACATGTTTCTAAAAACAAAAAATATTTTTTTAATTTGAGCACTTTGCATTCATGAATTAGTATTAAGTTCATGCATTGTAAAGATTTATGTTACTCGAGAATCTGGATATAATCTTATAGAGTACTTTATCATAATCTTTAGTGCTTGGCTTAGATTCTCTTGAGTCTCCTCTATGATCATTTCCCTATGTTTTCATTTTGAGGCTTTCCCTATGCTTTGATTGTTTTATCTTTGCTTGTCATTTTAGTGACAAAAAGGGGGAGAAGTATTAAGTAAGGGAGAGAGGTTGTGTGATTAAGGGGGAGAGAGTTTGTTTGATTAAGAGGCAGTATATTCTCAGTGGAAGAGAGTGTCTATGATGATCATTATGATTGCATTATCGTTATGATTTTCTTATGATCATTATGTTGGTTTATATCTGTTTTTCATACTTATTTTTCATGGTTTGTTCAGTGTTGTGGTTGCATGATTGGTAGGTCATTATGAAAGTAAGGTGACAGTTTATATCTATGTTTGTGGTGTGTGTTCATAGGTATAAATATTATGTTGTTATTGGTGAGGCTTTGTAAAACATGGTTTTGTCTCAAAAATGCCAAGGGGAGACTGTAAGAACATTTATAGTATTATTTGTGATTGGTATGTTCTAGGCAATAACTATGTTGAGTGAATTGTTATGTTGAGTGAATTGTAGAGTCGAGAAGGGTTGATTGGCATTAACAAGCTTCGTCAAATTCAAATCAAGCCTAAAGAAGTGAAAAATACAAGAGAAGTGAAGAAGAAGCAAGATTGAGTAAAAACTGCATTCCGGAGGGCATAAATGACATTTTTTGAAGCCGAAACTTCGAGAAACATTCCGATGAAGTCAAGGGGGTTCAAACGACACTTTTCTCAAGAAAAGTGGTTTCCATGAAAAATGTTACGCACCACCTACAGACCCAATAGCTAAAAGTGGCTACAAAATACTATTATGACGGACCATCTATGGACTACCAAAAGAGGTCTATGCGCCACCCGTAGGAAGCCTACACGCCACGCATAGGGCACCTACGGGCTGCGCATAGTTAAAGCTGCATACTCATGTTGTGAAATTCTAATTTTGACCACAATTTGATTTCTCTTAATATAGTTGCGACTCTGAACATTGATATACGTGATATATACATATTGAAGACCAGATCAAAGGGTTTTGCTTAGTTTGATATAAAATTACGAGAAAGGGTAAACCTAGGGTGACTCATCAGCAATGTCTATAAATACCAAGGTCTTCTTCACATGTGAGACAGCCTTTGAGCCATTGAGAGATTTATGCAGGTTTTTCTACAGATCCATATCCATCTATAGAGATAGAGATAGAGAGATAAAATATCATTGAGTGATTCTATATCTTCTATTTCTCTCTTGATTAGGGTTTATTCAATTGTGTTTCTACATTGACGATCTCTATGCACAATTGTATGACCTAGTTGCTGAAAAATCAACACACTTTGTGCAACCTGGTTGTTTAGATCTGTTTGAGAAATGGAGCCGTCTGAGTGCGAAGATCAGAGCAGGAGGCTTCATGGTTCATTGATCCGTTAAGAAGCGAAGCTGTCAGAGTATGGAGCAGAGCGAGAGATTCGTGGAGCGCAAGTGATTCAAGGTTGTCATACATCGAGTGGAGAAAGGCAAATCTGAAGGGATTTGTAAGTCTAAAACTTCATAGAGTATGTATACTACTTGATTCATAGTGCATCGATACCCGAGCGTATCCGTGGTTTTTACTTGGAGTCTTTCCATGGTTTTCCACGTAAAACTATCGTGTGTCTCTATTGCTTTTATTCTGCACTTATATTGATCTTTACATGATTTAGCTTGTTTGTGAATTAGATTAAAATTAACTTTTCCGTAATTATTTTTAATTTGTCAATAAATCCACAAAAAGCCTATTAACCCCCCATCTAGGCTATTTTCATTGATCGTCTAGGTAATTTCAACTTATAAACTAAATTACTCTAAATATCAACATAAAATAAAGCTAAAATTATGCACGAGATTAAGCTAAACTAAAAGTCACAAAAGGTCCAACGACGCAACTTTCATTGCTCCGCTAAATCACTCTATGCTTTTCAGAGTACCTGTCAATCACACAAAAATTTCAACTTGAGATACACTACAATAATGCAATGCACTAAAATACTAAAGCTAAGAATAATTCCAAGTCGCCGGCAATGGCGCCAAAAACTTGATGTCTGCCCAGGGGTATTAAAAATATTCCTTAAGAACGATCCCTCAGGGCCTGTTTTGTAAACAGGTTTGGTGCCAAAAATATGGTTTTGGTGCCAAAAAATGGTACCAAACCATGTTTAGTAAAATGGTGCCAAAAAATGGTACCGTTACTGTAGCAAACCATGGTGCCAAATTTGTGAAGGATTTTGGAATCATCTTTTTGATGGTTTTGGATGGTGCGGGTACTGTAGCATACCACTGTAGCACTGTAGCAACCCAAATCACTGTAGCACCGAATATAATATTTATATTTTAATATTATAAATTTTAATATTAATATATATATATATATATTAATATTAAAATTTATATTAATATTAATTTTAAAATTTATAAATTTTAATATTAAAATTTATATAAATTTAATATTAATATATTATTATATTAATATTAATATAATAAAAATATAAAAATATAATATATTTTAATATAATAAAAATATATTAATATATTTTAATAGTATAATTTTTAATATTAATATATTAGTATATTAATATATTTTTATTTTAATATTAATATTAATATATTTTAACCCATACCAACTCTACCAAACATGGTTTGGTTTTTCAGCATCACTTTTTCTCACACCAAAACTATGTGCACCAAACATGGTTTGAAACCAAAATAAAACCACACCAAACCAAATCCAACCCAACCCAAACCAAAACCAAAAACTAACACCACACCAAACTGTTACCAAACGCAACCTTAGGATGGCTTAAGTTTTACCTATCGCAAGCACACGAGTCAAATTACAGTATAGTATAGCTCCACCACTAACCGCATAATATAGTTATCAATTTTCTCAATTACATGAGGGCGATCCATAACTGTGAATCAGGTCATACCGCAAATAGTCGAATACGACCCCAGAAAGGGTACTCTCCACCGGATTCTCTACAACCCATCTCCGGACAGACTATCACTAGTACATGCAAATTACTTTACTCTAATATACTCCTACAACATGAATTTAAAGTAAAGCATGTCTATATCACCTCGCTGAGGCATAGCATGTGTAAACGTAGGGTTTCAAGTATTAAGCACCATTGTTGTAGAAAATCACACTATTTTGCTAACATGATTATGTAAGAAAATATATTCATTCATAAGAATAAATAAAAGATCTAGTGTTAAGAATAAAAATGGTCACATATCTACAATCAATCATCACATTATGGTCACAGCTTCCCCTCAATACAATTGAAAACAAATTAAAACTACATTACTTGGCTAGGATTTTGCTAGAAAGCCCTAGATACCGAGTTAGTTGATCATGGCTGGGAGAAACTACATCGTTGATGTAGAAAGGATCTTCATTCTTTTCTTCGTCGGATCTTTAGGTCTTATATGGCTTCTTTCCTTGGAATGATATGAATCTCTAGAGGTTGCTCTAAAAATTATACGTGCATAGAAGCTCTCCAAAATCTGTAGTAGACCTCGGTATTTATAGACAATAGCTGAGGGAAACCCTAAGGTTGCCCTTTTTCATAATTTTACACCCAACTGAGTGAAACCCTATAATATGGTATATAATATGTATATATCATGTGTATCGAGGTCTTGGAGTCCCAACCACATCAAAGGAATTCAAGTCGGGGTCAATTTTGTCATTTCAGTACTTAACCACGCAAAACCCCCTACGCTTGGAGCTTAGGTCAGGCGTAGGGCCAAAAACATGAAGCATAGGTCAAGCGTCAAAATATCACTTTTTGGCCACTTTTAGCTACTGAAAGCATAAGTCAAGCGTAGAAAAACCCTTGGAAAAAAAATTTCTTGGGAATAGTGTCATTTGACCCCCCTTGACTACCTTTTTATGATTCTTGAAGTGCGGCTCAAAAAAATGACATTGCTGCGCTTTGAGAGACATTTTTCTCTTGAAAATACCTCTTTTACTCTCTTCTTGAATAGAAATGAACATGTCTTTAGTTAATTCACCAAATTTAACTATTTTTCTTCATTAAGCTCCTAAAACACGCATAAACACATAAACGGCATAAAAATACCAAATAATGCAATGTAAGGACATAACAATGGTAAGATAGGAGCCTAAAATGGTCAACATTTGGCACCTATCACACTTTTAAGAATTTCTCCACCATGTCAAAGAATATCGACATCATACACCTTTGGAATGTAGTTGGCGCATTACATAGACCAAAAGGCATTCTCCTATACGGAAACATACCATATGGGAAAAGTGGTTTTCTACTGATCAATCCCCACTTAGTTGTAACCGGAATATCCATCCAAAAACCAATAATTGCTCTGTCCGGCCAACCTCTCTAGAATTTGATCAATAAATGGTAATGAAAAATGATCTTTCCTAGTGTGACAGTTGAGTTTTTTGTAATCAATACACACACGCCACCCAGTGGTCGTGCGCTGTGGAATTAACCACCTTTTAGGTTTGGCATAACTGTGATACCTGATTCATTTGGTACCACCTGTGTAGGGCTCACCCATGTACTATTAGATATGGGGTAAATTATACCCGCATCTAGAAACTTCACGATCTCTTTCATCACCACTTTCTTCATGCTTGGATTCAACCATCGTTGCATCCCCCTTAACGGTTTTGTAGTCTCCTCTAAATGTATACGATGCATGCAAATTGAGGGATCTATTCCTTTAAGATCAACAACACTCCATCGTATCGCCTCTTTATTTTCACTTAAGACCTCGACCAGACTCAATTCTTGTTCTTCCGTCAGCTTAGATGATATGATTACAAGAAGATTCTTATCTTGTCCTAAAAAGACATATTTCAAGTTATCAGGCAATTCCTTAAGTTCTAAGGTAAGAGGAGTTATGAAAGATAGAATTGGTGGTGTACTCGAGATTGAAGGAAGCGGCTCAATTGGTGCTTTCCATGGTTGGCCATATAATGCAGTCTTTATCGTAGCAATATCCTCATAGTTCAACCTCATCTACTCATCCTAGTCATCAGGTTCATTCTCCAGCCTCACTCCAATTATTAAAGACTCCAACTCATCTTTCTCGAAGATCCGTGGTGCGAATTCCTCCACAATTTCATCAATACAAAATCATTCTACTGACTCAGGGAGTTGATGATTAGTATCAAAAACATTCATTCGCACCTTTAGGTTTCCAAATGATAGATCCATAGCCCCTATTCTGTAATTGATACACACATTGGCCGTGGCCAAGAATGGTCTTCCCAATATTACAGGGATATGTTTTTTAGAGTCTTGGACAGGTTTTGTATCAAGGATTATAAAATCTACTGGAAATTAGAACTTGTCCACCTGAACGATGACATCTTCCAGAATCCCTCTCGCTTGCTTAATTAATCTATCCACAAGTTGAAGCACTACCGAGGTAGGATTTAGCTCTCCTAATCCTAGCTGCTGATAGATTGAATATGGAAGTAAGTTAACACTCGTACCTAGATTAAGAAGAGCTCTGCCAATTTCCTGGTTACCAATAACACAAGGAATAGTGGGAGCACCGAGATCTTTCCTCTTAGATGGTGTGTTACTTAATAGCAATGAATTCACTTGTTTAGTCAACAGGATTTTCTTCGGAACCTTTGATCTAATTTTTCGCTTTTGAGTACAGAGATCCTTTAGAAACTTAGCATAGGCTGGAATTTGGGCTATGATATCTAAGAGAGGAAAGTTGATTTTCACTTGTCAAAATATGTCCAAAATATCAATCTCTTTATGCTTACCATACTTGGTCGACTCTCTAAGAAGTTAAGGAAATGGCACTGCCTCCTCATAACTTGCCCTTTCTAGCTCTTCTGGTAATGTCTGATCAATATCTTCCTCCACATGAGGTTAATCTTTCTCAACTTTTTTAGCCGCCTTACACTTGTTCACCCTCTCTTCATGTTGCTGCTCAACTCTGTTCTCCACCTTTTTTCCACTTCTTAAAGTCGTGATGGCATGAACTGTCTCATGGGTTGGGTATTTTCAGTAAAAGATCCAAGCTCTATCACCTGTTTATTCTTTGGATTGGCCACTGGCTGGCTAGGCAATCTCCCTTCCTCTCGTTTATTTAGCGCATTAGCTACTTGACCCATTTGGGTTTCTATCTTTGTGATAGCTTGGGAGTGAGAGCTTATCATGTTTTGCAAGTCTTTTAAGGTACGTGCCAGATCATTGTTAAAGCCCTGCGGTCTAGGTGGAGGGGTTTGACTTCTTTGAGGTTAAGACTGGTAATTGAAAGGTCTAATGGCTTGAGAATTAGGCTGAAACTTATGAGTCACGATTATTGGTTGAGAACTGAATGATTGTTGGTTCTAAGGGAATAGTTGAGGATTTTCCACATTTTGGGAACGATATGATAGATGTGGATGATTTTGCCAATTTGAATTAGATGTATTAGAAAAATGAACATTATTTTAATTGGTCCATGCTGCATTTACATCATCGGCAACTGTCTCATTACCTTGATACTCATTTTGGGAAAAATCAGGTCATATTGCTAAGACTTCTCTTGGGGCTGACTAACTCAGATTTATGAACTTATCGAGTTTTTATCCTAATGTCGCTACTTGTTCTCTGACATCATCATTATTTCTATCTATTATAAACACTTTTTCAGATCTTCTTTTGAATCCATCTCTATCACGCATCTCAGATTCATGCTGAATCGAGTTGTCACTCACGTTGTCAAACAGCTTCAAGATTTCGTCTGTTGGCCTCAATGTAAACTGACCTCCCACTGCTGCATCAATCAGATTTTTATGTGTGGCACCAAGTCCAAGATAGAAGTTACACACTATATCTTGGTCCATGAATTTGTGATAGGGACACTTTAGTAGAATTTCATTGAACATATCCCAAGCATCATGGAATTGCTCACCAAACAATTCTTTGAAGTGGGTAATCATTTCTTGTGCTTCGTGGGTTCAACCTATGGGATAATATTTCTCTAAGAATTCAGCTTTTAGGGTCTCCTAATCGATTTTTACCTCCCTCTCTAAAATGACATACCATCTTTTAGCTTTTTCTCTTAAAGAGAAGGGAAATAAGCGCAGACGCAACGCGTTAGGGCTCAGATTCTCTATTATGACTGTCGAGACCATCTCTAAGAAATCATTAATATGTTGATATGGGCCTCATTCCTAAGTTCATAAAACTTAGGCAATATATTAATGACACTAGATTTGATCTCATAGTGTTTGACTCCATCTTCTTCTGAAAATTTAGCATACGATTCATGAGTCGAGGGTGCATAATACCCCTTCAAGGACGTAGCTGGTGCCTTTCGCACATCGGCATTCCGATTGGCCATCCTTTCAAGATCCAGCAGTCGTCGACGCTCTAATTCCCTAGGTAGACGATTTCTACGAAAAGTCTTTTCGATCTCAGGATCAAAAGATACTAATGTAGTGTTGGGATCAAAAATTGGTTGCCTATCGGTCATGCACCAAATAAAAACTTTTTTGTTTGTTCCTTTTTTTTTCTTTTTTTGTGGAAATAAAACTAAACTACTTCTAAACTATTCTAACTATTCACAGAAAGTAAAGCTAAAATTATGTGTGAAATTAAGCTAAACTAAAACTCACAAGAGGTCTGACAATGCAACTTTCAATGCACCGCTAAATCCCTTTATGCTTTTTTAGAATACCTATCAATCACACAAGAATTCCAACTTTAGATACACTACAATAATGCAATGCAACTAAACTACTAATGCTAAGTCCCCGGCAACGGTGCTAAAAACTTGATGTCTACCTAGGGGTGGTAAAAATAATGGTTAAAAATAGCCCCTTATGACAACATAGGTTTTACCTATCGCAAGCGCACGAATTGTATTGTAGTATAGAATCGGCTTGAGAAAGGGAATATCGATCTCACAGAGACTTGGATTATTCACTCTTGTAATTTAAAAGTATTAAATTATGTTTGAAAAAAAAGTTTGAATTGTTTTGAGATTGATAACTAAATTAACTAAAAATAAATAATAAATAATGATTGTGATTCAAGATAGAGAGAAATTAGGGTTTTCATCACTCCACCACTAACCGCATAATATAGTCCTCTATTTTCTCAATTGCAAGAGGGCGATCCATCACTATGAATCAGACGTACCGCAAATAGTCGAATACGTCCCAAAATAGATATTCTCAACCGGATTCGCTACAACCCATCTCCGGACATAGTGTAACTAGTACATGTCATCTACTTTACTCTAATCTACTCCTATAATATGAAATTAAACTAAAGTATGTCTATATTACCTCACCGAGGCATGGCCTGTGTAAACTTAGGGTTTCAAGTGTTAAGCATCATTATGTATAAAATCACGCTATGTTTAATATAACATGATTGGTTAAGATAATATATTCATTCAATCTAAGACAAGAATTTAGAATAAATATAAAACCTTGTATCACGAATAACTTCGATCACTAATCTACACAATCATCATAGTGTGGTCACAGTTTTCCCTTATTACAATTGAAAACAAATATAAAACAACATTACTCGGCTAGGGTTTTGGTAGAAAAATCCTAGATACCGAGTTAGTTGATCATGGTAGACGGTGACTGCATCGTTGATGTAAAAACGGCATACATGTCCTTCTTCGTCAGATCTCTAGGTCTTGAATGACTCCTCCCTTTGAATAATATGAATCTCCAGAGATATGGCTCTGAAAATTCTGTAAAAAAAAGCTCTCTAGATCTGTAGTAAACCTCGGTATTTATAGACAAAACTGAGGGAAATCCTAATTTGCATTAGACTTCTCCAATTGAGAGTAGGAGTCCCATTTGTGTGATTCCGTCCCAAACTGATCAAAACCCTTCAATCTGATGTATAATACATATAAATCACGTGTATAGAGGTGTTGGAGTCGGAGTCAAGCCAAAGAATTTAAGTTGGTTCAAAACTAGAATTTCACAGCTTTCCACGCATTAACCCCCTACGCTTAAGCGTAAAGGTTGTTACGCTTAAGTGTAGGTTCTAGCTATGCTTAAGCGTAACCTCTTTTTGGGCCTCAATCCATAAGCGTAGTTTTAGCACTTTCTAGCCACTTTTAACTACTATAAGCGTAGGTCAAGCATAGCAAAATTCATGAAAACCAGTTTTCTTGATAATTGTCCCGTTTAAACCCCCTCAACTCCTTTAGTATGTTTCCTGAAGTTGTGGCTCCAAAAAATGACATTTTTTCCCTCTAGGAGACATTTTTCGCTTGAAAACACATATTTTGCTCTCTCGTTGGATAAACACAAGTACTTCTTTAGTTAATTCACGAAAGTTAACTCGTTTTCTTCATTAAACTCCTGAGACACACTTAAACACACAAATTACATAAAAATACCAAATAATGGAATGGAAAGACATAACAATAACAAGATAGGGGTCTAAAATGGTCAACATTTGGCACCTATCAGTAGTCTTATTGGTAATTATCCATAAACGAGAACACTTAAAAAATCACTTCCTACGTTTTGTCCTACAATCAAGGGAAGTGTGGCAAAGATGAAAGAAGTTGGATAGTTTATTTTTTGAAGATTTCTTGCCAAAGATGGTAAATATTGGCACTGGAATTCCGGACTTGTATATTAGGTAGATTTTATTTTATTTTTGAATGGTAAGGATAAAATTTTATAAATAAAAGACCAAAGGCCTACAAAATACTTAGGGTCATACCCCTAGTGATAAAAAATGAATATGGTAACCAAAGAGCCACCAAAGGAAAATAAAAGAAAATAATGAAGAAGAATTAACACACCAGCTTTCCAACCTATCAATCTAAAGTAGACAACACAAAATCATGCAAGCAAGTTTCTCAACCCAATGTTGAAGTCTCTAGTCGATAATCCCAAAATCCCAAGCCTGCATAAACGTACCCAAATGGACTACCTTGCATTGATCACCCAATAAAGAATGAGATGCATCAGTAACTCTCCACTCCAACCAACTCTGCAGCTTGAACTGATAAGATAGCCACAGTTTACGAACAAACCTTGAAGACCAAAAATTAGCAACATGAAAAGGGAGCTTCCACAATCGAACAAATGCAGAATCAGCAACTGATGCATCAAATGTAGCACCCAACAGAAGACCTTGAAGACCTGCAGATAGCATTATGAAATTAGAAGAGAAGGAGGGAGCCTCCACAACTGAACAATAGCAGAATTAGCTACTGATGCATCAAACTTGGAAAGAAAAACATTTTCAATCTGACAACTTGAATATTCTTAAAGTAGATGTCTTCAATGGAACAATATTCTGATTTGAAAATGCATCTATTTCTCTCCATCCATATTTCATGTAGGGTAGCAGCAAAAGCCAATTTATTCAAGGTGCATGAAAGAGACTTCCCGTGGAGAGAACCACTAGCCCAGTCCATCATAACTGCCCAATGCCCATCCGGCCAAGCAAGCAAACCATTGTGAACAACCATAGACCATAACCTTCTTGTGAAACTACACTGAAAGTATAAGTGATCTATATCCTCCATACACAGCCCACAAAAGATGCAATTGGCACTGGACACCAACCCAATTGATAATAGAAAGTAGATGGTGTTAAATCTGTTGAGGTGAACCAACCACAAGAAGAATGAGTGATTAGGGATATGATGTTTAAACCAAATTACCTTAAACCAATCCACTTCAGGCACTTTGTATCTGATGGAATCCCAAGCTGAATGAATAGAGAAATTGCTACCAATGGGAGACCAAATGATCCTATCTTTTCTAGATAACTCAGGTCTAAAATTTGTGGGGAAAATTGGTCTTAAAATCTAGCCATTCTTGATATTTTAGTGTAGGAAAATGCTAGACAGAGGCACTAAGAAGCCTACTAACAGTAGCATTTAAACCTATACCAGAAGCTCTTATTAGAGAAGGGCTAAAGATAGAGTCCAAAGTACCATGAGGGTGCCAATTATCAAACCATAACGAAGTTTGCCTACCATCCCCAATGCAATACTTGATCATGTGCTTAAAAACAGGTCTAAGTTGGAGAATTTTCTTCCAAGTCCAAGAACCTATACCAGAAGCTCTTATTAGGTAGATTCTTTGTTTTTCATATTTTGGCATGTTTTATGATTTCTTTTTGAGGAATGTTTTATTTTTCTTTAGGTTTTGAAAATTTACTCACTTTTAATATTTTGAGAGTGTGAGCTTGATTGTTACTCACTCGGTTCGCATTTATTGTTTTTACTTATCCCTTTATAACAAAAGTTATTAATGAAAAATATATATTTGGTTTATACTGCGTCTTTCGAGTTCCCAAAAATTAAGTACATATTCTTATGAGCTGAAGGGTATTTTTAAAAATAAGTTTGGGGGAGGGTTTTTATTTTTAAAAATATATATATATATAATAATAAATAAATAAATAATTTTTTAATAAAATTTGAAAGTTCTTTCAAATATATATATATATACACAACAAATAAAAATAATAATAATAAATAAATAATTTTGTTTTATTCTAATTTTATATATTAGTATAATTTTACTTATATTTTTTATTATTTATTTTTCTTATTTTTGAGTTATTATTATTTTAAATATCCTAGCTTTAGGTTGTCATTTTTAGTTATGCAAATTTTAATTCTTCAGATTATAAGCCATTAAGGCCAAATCAATAGTTTTTTTATATAGTAAAAGAATTGTCATCCACTATATTTTATTGTTCTGCATGAATTTCGAAAAAAATTATGAATTGTTTCTTCTTCAATAATTGCTATGATCTTCGTATGTGCCTCTTGATAAGATGAACAAATTATACAATTCAAGTTTGGGGGGAAAATCGAGCACTCTAGAGTTCAATTCCGGAATTGCGATTCAAGTCGGTAAAATTGTTCTACCCTAATTTGTTTTGTGAACCATGAGGACATGGTTTATTTCAAGATTGGGGGGATGGAATAATAGTGTCAAACATATCAATATGTGGGAATGTATAAATAAAAGTGTTTTTAAAAAAAAATGCAGTTTTGCTACTCTTTTCGTAAAAAAGGGTATCACCGATCGATCGATCGGTTGAATAAGAAAATATATATATATAATAAAATAAATATAAAAAATATATGTTATAACTAATTATATACATATATGTGTAATATAATTTATATACACATGAATAAATAAATATATATTATACTATTAAAATAAATTATTTTTATAAATCTTTATTTAAGCTTATTTATATTTAAACTTGTGACTTAATCAGGAAAATGAGACTAGTTTATAAATTAGATGTATGTGATATTTTCTGCTTATCTAAATAATGATTAAATTAGAGCAGTGAAGAGATGTGGTTCTCCATAGGTGAGTAGACTGGTGAAATTGAAATCGGAAAAGATAATTTAGACCTATAAACATATCCACAAGATCTCTATAGTTTCATTTATGATCATAAAAAGTATTATCTGTTAAAAAAAAAAGTATACGTAAACATTCTCTCCCTGGACAACTGGATATCTTACCAATAAAGAACACTCACATATAAAAGGGTGGAGAATGGCGTATAGAAAAAATGAGTGGAAAAAACAAATAGGAGAAGAAATCCTTCTCTAAGAAAATATATATATATATATATATATATATATATGAGCGGAAAAAGCAAAAAGAGAGAAGAAAACCTTCTCCAAAAAATATATATATATAAAGATATACTATAAAATGAGAGTAAATATGCTATAGAAAAAGTTCACAAAAACACAAAATATTGTTGGCTTTGAAAGAAGAAATTAGCTAAGTCTAAACACTAGTGGAGACCACTCTTAATACTAATCTGAGATAATTATTATTTATGCATCAGTAGAATTTATTTGCATGCATTTATTATATGGATTGTATCATTTCCTGATTAATGAATGAGAATACTCATGAATATGTGCAAATCAAGATTATAAAGAAGTTGTGGGTAGTCTATTTAACCCTCACGAGACTTCACTCGTCCACTAAGATTTTTCCTAGGGATTTAGAAGGCTTATTACGTGTGTTAAGTGTAATCATTTTCACCCTCACGAAAGGAAGGGATTAGTTTAAGAGTACTTAGTTAAATTAAAAGTATTTCTTGTTCATGTAATTCTTTAAGTTATTTATTGTTAAGGAACTAGCAATACATAAGTTTGGGGGCTTAATGAGACTAGAATATTCATTATTCTGGGCGTTAATTAACCTATTGTTAGTCTCTTTATTTTATTAATTAAATATTTTTATCCAAGTTGCGTGTTTAAGCATGTTACAGGGACTTTAATGCGAATATGAGTTAATTCCAGGATTTTAGAAAAAATGCCTTATCCGGGATGACACTTAGAAGAATAAAAGCACTCAATTTAGAGTAAGGTACAAGTCAACTAAGCAGAGTACAAGTGGTCAAAGCATAAATTCGTAGAAATACAAAATATTAAAATTCAGGAGCCACCGATCGATCGATGAGCTTCCCTAAACCAAGTCAAACTCTTGTATTCTGACTCATTGTACAAGTACAATGAAGGATAGATTGGTCAAAACACAGCTATTACTTTATCCCTAAACCAAGTCATCTTGGAGTACAAGCAAAGACATGACATAACTACACCAACTTTTGTCTGTAAATATGTGAAGATTTCATGAAGAAAATGAGGAGTCTGATCATTCAGAATATTCAAGTCATCTTGACAATATACAAATTTTCTCTCTAAGAGAGAATACTTCTTTCAAGAACTCAAGAACCAACCAACTAATCATGGAGATGATTTATATATCATTGATGCAGTTTTCTCCTTTCATGAGCAGCTAAGTCGGTATCTAGGGTTTCGTTAGAAACCCTAGCCGAGTAATATAGAACTTTAATTATTTTTATTGCAAAAAGGGAAAGCTAAAGAACACTTATATAATGATTATGTACTGAGAGAATGAACGTATTACCTAAATAAGATTCTTTATTGATTCTTTTCTTGTCTTAGATTGAATTAATAATTAATCTTGAACAACTATATTTTATCACTAGGGGCTGGAACTCCGAAGGTTTAATAATAGTTTCTACATAATGGTTTTTAATTGGCATGATAAAGTCTTATGTTTACACAAGTCGTGCTAAGAGAAGATGATATAGACATGCTTTTAATTTAATGTTTTAAGAGTAGTTGTAGAATAGATGCATGCACTAATAATACTTTATTCGAAGATGGGTTGTAGTATACCGGATCGATTGCATCTCTTTGGAGATTAGGAAACTGTTTATAGCATTACTAATCTGATTCATATAAGTTGTATCTCCCTCTTGCAATATTATGATTAAGGGACTACATTATTAAGCTAGTGATGGTGTTGGAACAAAACCCTAGACTTGTTTATCTTGAATTTAAATAAAACAACTATCTGTTTATTTATTTTATATTTAGTAGATTATAAACAATGAACCAATCAAATAACTTTTAAATATAATTCAATTTACTAATTTACAATTATTTGAAATACGACTTTGATCTATGTGCTTTGATAATCCTCTCTACCCAACTATACTATATATTACTCGCGTACTTGTGACTGAGAGGTAAAATTAGATCGTGTTAATTCTTCATATTAAAAACTTTTATTTTCACACGACTTGAACCGATCAATGGTTGGTATCTCCTCTTGGCCATCCTTTCTGGTAACATGCTGAGAGGATTTGACCTGCTCCTCCTCAGTTCTTTGGGCTCCTCCGGTCTTTAGCCGACGATTGTCTTCGGATTTGCCATTTTTCTCTTGCCTTTGAAGGTGATTGGAAGCTGTCGGCGGAACCTCATGGTCTGCTACGATTGGTATCTGGGCAAGCTTGCCCTGGAGATCGGCATTCTGTCTTTCGAGGACTTTGTTTCTCTCCTCCAGAGCCTCCAATCATCGTAGGATCTGGTCATTGGCTTGGAAGGTCTTTCCCTAGGTTTCACCGTTCGGAGGAAGCTCGGAATGGGATCGGGTGACCACCATCTTTGAAGTATATGATGCTCTCTCTCAACTCAGAACAAAAAGATGTGGGAATGGATATCAAGTCTAAGAGAAACTTTTCACAGACGGCAGACGGCGCTAGTATGTAAATGCAAAAAAATGCACCAATTGTGTGCCTCTTTTTAATTTACCTAAAAAAAAAAAAGAATGCCTCTTTATGGAGTCCTTGGTCCTTTTTATACACATAATAATGGGCTTTCAGGCCCATTACGGGATGAGAATGAATCCCTTAACTTAAGGAATTGGGCCGAATCAACACTAGGCCAAAAAATATTCCATTTTTTAATACTTTTAAGAGGCCGAAATATTAATGGGCTTTCAGTAGAAGCTAGGCCCATGCGACTTCATATTTGGGTTGAGAATTTGCACATGTACAGTAGGCCACCCATTTCTAAATAAATATGCCACCTATTGTACAATTATTTAACCAACGAAGCCTAGACACTGCCATTTCTTGGACAGAACAGTACTTTACTATTCTTTTATATATCCCATGCATATATAAAATATAAAGAATAAAAACATAATCAATTTTATAATCTGAAAATTATTTGCCCACTGAAAAAAGATGATTATCAATGAGTTTTTGTATCAATGTATTGTATTTGCATGGAAGGGGCTGTTCCTCACCATGAAGATTCCATTTGAGCTGTTAATGTAGTATAGACGTTTCTTGGAAAGCTGTCCTTAATTTGCGTATTATAATGACTTATTTACCATGAGGTTGGACATGAATTTTATGGTAAAAAGTCCAACTCCCAAATACGATCTTTTTGGAACCTAGATTTCAAATAAATCATTCTTTGAGAATGTTACATAAATCGACCTCATAACTCGTATAAAGTTAAGTCTTAGACTTGCGGAGAAGTGGGGATTCGAACTCATATTCGGTATACTAGATACGATTTGTCCAGGTATCGAAATTTCACGGCCTTACTCATACCAAATAAACGATCACTTTTTATTTTATTTCTCTAAAAGTAACTTATATATTTTATAAAAGTATATATGAGAAAGGCTATGAAGATGAGACACTTCGTATCAGACACGATCCAAACATGTGTAGGACACGATTAGCAGTATCCTGAAATTTAAATATTTGAAGTTCGGTTTGGACACAATGGAAACACGTTTAGGACACAATCCGATGATTTAATAAATAAAAAATTGTAAAATAAAGCTTAATGTAATTTGAAATTAAATTATAAAGTAGTTAAAAAAATAAATTAAATAACAGTGATCTTACCTGAAATTTGAATAAATTACACATAGATATAGAGTTTGACCTCCCTTAATCCGTATGTAATATTTTTTTTACCTTTGATCCAATGGTTGACTTTATAAATCTAATATCATAATAATAGAATCAAAATTGAATATATATATATATATATATTTGTCTATCGATTTTAGATAGAGAAAATTACAAGCAATATAGGTCATTATAAGGACATGCCTATCAAAAAGGATCAAAATGTAGCCAATAACAAACGAGTAAAATAAAAAATAGTAAAGTCATGAAAAACAAATTGGTTTAAAGAGATAAAATAAAGTATAAAAAAAAAAACAGAAAGAATGAAAAACAATAAAGAAGAAGGAAAAACAATAACGAATTTACTGAATAGTTAAACCAATAGCAAAGTGACAGCGCTACGTATTAATTTCAATTTAATTTTAGAATGGGAGTACAAAATTTCCATTCCAAAATAAAAGTACAACCGCAAAAGATTATTAGAAAATCATTTCTCTCCCTGACACACACTCTCGATATATGTAATTTTGTTTTTCTATCTTTTGTTTCTTTATTTTATTTTCTCAATACGCTTATTTTCCTTTAAATACTGATCCACAATACTAATCCTTGTCGGTGAACGGACTCCAGTTGAATGCTCTGTCGGCTCTTAGTTTATTTTGGTCAACAGTGTCACGAAAAATATATGTAGTGTAAATAATTTGTTCAAATCACATCAAATACAAAATTCTATTTTATAAGTAATTACTCCGTTCCAGTTGAATGCTCTGTCGGCTCTTAGTTTATTTTGGTCAACAGTGTCACGAAAAATATATGTAGTGTAAAAATAATTTGTTCAAATCACATCAAATGCAAAATTCTATTTTATAAGTAATTACTCTGTTGATGTTTTAAAATTTTAACAAACAATCCCAAAATAGATTTTGAATATATGAATTGTAATTTTTATTTTTTGAATAAATAAGTTAATCAATTAGTAAATATCTTATTTTTTAAAATACGACAAAACCATTTCACTTAAATGCATTATACACCGTTCATTTTAAAATTTTATATTTTGCATGCAATAATTGATATCCCTCGTAACAGTCACTTGTCACTCCCTTGATTAAAAATAAAATGGGATTGAATATATTCTTTTGATTATCGTAACATTAAAGAAAAAATAGAATATTTTGTGAAATAAATTAAAAAATAAGAACTAATTAAGGTGTTATTTCTTCTTCTTCTCTTTTTTGCATTAAAATTATTATACATTTTATAGGAACCACATTCTTGTTGAACCACAAAAAAAAAAAAAAAAAAAATAGAGAAATGAAAAACTATTTAAGTTGCATAATAGGAAGTATCATTGATTTTAGTTAGTATAATTGATTGAGTGTTTTAGGATTCTATAAGTGTACGTGTGGGATTTTCAGGCCCATCGGGTCTTTAGTCCACGAACCTGATGGTCCATCTATAAAGATCTATTAACCGAAATGTTTTAGAATAAATTTGAAGAGCAAGCTAGTGACGTGGCAAAAGGACAAAATAATAACGTAAGCAAGAGAATGTTATCCTAATGGGCTCAAAGCCCAAGAAGGGAATGTATAAGGAAAGCCAAATCTAAATAAATGATTCTATTCTTGTGTTGTGCATTTTTTGTCATTTACACATTAACGTCGTCTGTGGGAAGCTCTTGGAGTTCTTGATTTTTCAGATCTGTTCTTCCGGATTTGTAAATCATCTCATTCTTCCCATCTCATTAAGCTGAGTTTGTTTTATTCAATCTGGAGATCTGTGGTGGTGCCCTGGCCTCCCAGATCTGAGAGCGTGTTTCTATTCTTCACCATCTTCTAAATCTCCATTCGCAATGACCTACTACTTCCTAAACAACCATGTCGGTCACCCGTTCGCAAGCGGACGTTCCGACCACCGGGGATAGCTATGTAGGAGGTCCGCAAACCATTGAGCAAATCCAACAACGCCTGATAACCGCTGAGAAACGTAGCCAAGCTCTTGAGAAGCAGAATACGGAGCTCATGGCTAGGTTGGCTCTACAACTGCCTGCCCCTCCGGCAGCGGCGCTCAACCATTCTCAGAACTAGGAAGATGGCGACAGGCTGGAAGAGCACGTCAAGTCTTCCCATCGCTTAAGAAAGGCTCCCGTCACCGACGAACCCCCCAAAAGCTTCAAGCAATAATGGCCGAGTTCCAAAGGAAAGTCCTCGGGGACTTGAGAACCCAGTCTACCGATGATCTAGCCATCCAGGCGTCAACCGAGTTGATACAATCGCCCTTCGCCCCCGAGATAACCCGGGAACCTTTTCCGAAGAAGTTTGTTATGCCTCGGTTTACCCCCCTACGATGGAGCCAAGGACCCCAAGGAGCATATTTATCAAATCCACCATAAGATGACCATGTACGCTGAGAACGAATCCTTGCTTTGCAAGGTATTCTCCACAAGTCTTGTTGATCCAGCTCTACTATGGTTCAGGAAGCAACCACCCCGATCCATCGGCAGCTGGCAACAGTTGACCAGGCTCTTTGTTGCCCAGTACTACAAGAACAAGAGACAAAAGAATACCATATCCTACATTTTCACTATGATCCAGGATAAAGGAGAATCCCTGAAGAGCTTCCTATCCCGATTCAACATTAAATCTTCTTCTATTGATAATTATGACCAGCACTCTGCTTTTGAGGCCTTCCGGATGGCCCTTATTCTAGGGACCAAGTTTCATCAGTCTCTGGTGAAACGCCCCCTATCGGGTATTGGGGAGTTAAACTTTAGAGCCCAAGGGTACTTGCGGATTGAAAAGGAGGAGACCATTAGGTAGAAGAGGGCGGCCTTGGTCAGCATTGAAGCCCAATCAAAGGATCAGGCAACCGATCGAAAGCGTCCAAAAATCATCGGGACCTTCAGTTCATTCAGGACCTCAAGCCCTGAACCTTTTCAAACGTTCCAGATCTGAAAAGAGAGTGACCCTCCTGAGAATAAGGCCAAAGGGATCTTCCAACCACCCCCAACCATTAGGCAGCCGCTGAATCAAAGGGACAAGTCAAAACATTGTGCTTTCCATGGTGATTTTGGGCACATCACAAATGAGTGTCGTAATCTCAGACGACAGGTGGAGGCACTGGTGCTTCACGATGAGCTCCGGGACTACATCCAACGGGACAGACCGAGGGCCAATCAACAAGCTCCCAATGCCCCTCGGAACCCCGCAGCCGCACAACTGGTCAAGATCATCAACATGATTCTTGGAGGCTCCGCCTCCAAAGAGAAGGAAGGATCCAGCCGGAGCCAGCTGTGAAGAGCCCGAAAAATGAGAAAAGTCAACGAAGTCAGTGAATTCCACCACAGGACATGAGAAGCATAAATTATTTTCTCTACATCAGACCGTCGGAATATTCAGACCCCACATGATGACCCTCTAGTTGTGACATTGATGGTGGCCAACTGTCTTGTTAAGAGAGTCATGATCGACCCCGGGAGTAGTGCAAACGTCATTACCAAGTGGGCTTTTGAAAAGCTTGAAATCAACCCGAATGAGATTGTGGCATCCCAATGTCCTACTGTCGGATTCGATGGAAAGCAAATCGAATCGATCGGGGAAGTCCAACTACTAGTATTTGCTGCACAAAGGACCCTAACCGAGACATTTATTATAGTGGATGTGAAGCCTTCGTACAATTTACTTGTGGGAAGGGAATGGATTCACCGGATGCAGGGCGTGCCTTCAACCTTTCACCAAATGATGAGATGCATAAGCCCGAACGGTTTGGACATCATTGATATCAAGGGGGACCAGGTGGTTGCCAAGGAATGCTATGTGGTCACATTGAAGGAGATTAGGAAGGGAAAAGGCCCAGAGGTGTCCCATTCCAAGGAACAGAGTCCAGGCCCCAAGTAGTAATCAAAGGAGGGAGATTCGGGTACCCCGATCGTGGTCGAGCCGTTACAACCAATCTCTATAATACCCGATGGCCCCAAAAAAGTTACTTTACAGGTACAAATCTCACCGACTGTGAATTGAAAGAACTGACACAGTTATTGCAGGACACTCTGATGTCTTCGCATGGGAATATACAGACATGCCAGGTATCGATCCTATTATTGCCCAACACTCATTACACGTTGACCTAAATGTGATACCAATCAGGCAAAAATAAAGGCACATGGGAGCTCATCAGAACCAGATCATAGGGGACGAAGTGTCCAGATTGCTCTAGGCTGGCTTTATTAGGAAAATCAAGTATCCTGAATGGCTCACCAACGTAGTAGTAGTCCAGAAAAAAGAATGGTAAGTGGAGGGTTTGTGTTGATTTTACTGACCTGAACAGGGCATGCCCGAATGACAACTTTCCACTACCAAAGATTGACCAGATGGTAAACGCTACCGCTAGCTACGAACGTTTAACTTTCCTGGATGCTTATTCGGGATACAATCAGATAAGAATGAACCCGACGGATGAGGATAAGACATCCTTCATTACTGAAATAGGTACTTACTACTTTAAGGTTATGCCCTTCGGTCTGAAAAATACAGGTGCCACTTTCCAGAGGCTGGTCAACAAGATTTTTAAGGGAATGATGGGTATAGTGATTAAAGCTTATATTGATGACACTGTGGTCAAGAGCAGAGGAAAGGAAGATCATCTTGCACATCTACACTTACCAAGTGTTTGGCACCTTCAGGAGGCATGGCATGAAGCTCAACCCGGAGAAATGCTCTTTTGGCGTGTCATCCGGATAATTCCTGGGACATGTCGTGGACCGGACCGGGATCCAAGCCAGCCCGACACAAGTCAAGGCCCTGATGGAAATAAAAGAGCCCCGAACATATAAAGACGTTCAAGACCTAACTGGAAGAGTGGTTGCCCTTAGCAGGTTTATTTCAAAACTCACTGATCGATGCAAACCATTCTTTCAGGCAATCAAGGCAAGAAAGGGAGAAGTCTGGGGTCCTGACCAGTCTGAAGCCCTAGCAAAGTTAAAAGGAGTATATGACCAAACCCCCGATCCTATCCACACCAGGTCTCGATGAATTCTTACATCTGTATCTAGCAATATCCTCCGTCTCAACCAGTGTAACCCTCATAAGAGAGAATAGGAACCTGCAGATGCCAGTTTTCTACACCAGTAAATCCTTAGCTGAAGCGGAAACCTGATACAACAGACAAGAAAAGTTGGTTCTATCACTAGTAAATGCCAAAAGATGACTAAGGTATTACTTTGAGGCTCATCCAATCATTGTCCCGACCTCCACGCCTATTTGGGTGATTATGTCGAAACCTGACCTTTCAAGCAAAATCTCCAAATGGGCCATCGAGTTGGGCATATATGACATAACTTACAACCCCGGGTTTCCATCAAGGGATAGGCGGTGGCATGTTTCTTACTTGAAGATGAAACTGAAGAACCCAACCAGAAGACTGAGCCAGACACTTGGAAGCTTTTCGTGGACGGATCAGCTAGTTCTACTGGATCGGGAATCGGATTGGAGATCCAAACACCCGATGGGACAAACCTCCACATGTCAGTGAAACTATAGTTCCCAACCACTAACAATGAGGCAGAATATGAAGTGATCGTATCTGGCTTAAGATTAGCCCAAAGCCTCCAGATCCAGGCCCTAGCAGTGCACAACGACTCTCAACTAGTCATTTGACAAATTAAAGGAGAATAGGAGGAAAAAGATCCCAAAATGGAGTCTTACCGGCCACTTATGTTGAAGGAAACAGAGAGCTTTCAAAAAATAACCTTCACTCAGATCCCAAGAAATGAAAACTCTGTAGCTGACCATCTAGCTGGTCAGGCGTCCTCAGCTGGAGAGGACCTGACCCGGGTTGTGTTGGTGGATTTTATAACCAGACTAAGTATTCAAGAACCCGAACAAGTGATGCTTATTCCATGGGAGCCCAGCTGGATGGATCCCTTGATGAATTACCTGAGGAATGGGACGCTCCCGAAAAACAAAGCTGAAGTTCACAAGATCAGGAAGAATTCAGACCGATATTCAGTTATAAATGGGTAACTCTATCGAAAGTCCTTCTCGGGTCCTTATTTAAAGTGTATTACGCCTTCGGAATCAAGAGTAGTGATGCAGGAGATCCACAATGAATCTTGCGGGAACCACTCCTGGGGAAGATCCCTTGCCCATAAAATACTTTCCCAAGGATAGTTTTGGCCCTATCTATCACAGGATGCCGAGGATTACGTCCGGAGGTGCAAGCCATGCCAGATGCACGGGGACATTATCCATCAACCACCCGAGTTCCTATACCCAACCATAGTCCCACATCCATTTGCCCAATGGGGAATGGATATCGTAGGACCTTTCCCAAAGGCAGTTTGATCAAATTCCTATGTCTTCTTAGCCACTAATTACTTCACTAAATGGGTGGAAGCTAAAGCCTACCCAACCATCAAGAGTAGCCAGGTCATCAAGTTCATTTTGATCTACATAATATGCAGATTCGGGCTACCAAGGATAATCATGATGGATAACGGGATAAATCTTGACAACAAGGAGGTGAGGGCGTTCTTTGCCAAACATGGTATCAACCAAAATACATCCTCTGTCAGGTACCCACAAGGGAATGGATAGGCTGAGAGGACAAATCGAACCATATTCGACACCCTGGCCAAAAAACTTGAGGAAGCCAAAGGGGCCTAGCTCGAGAAGCTATCTGAAGTGCTCTCGTCATACAGAATGACCCCCAGGCAACCCGCTGGGGAGACCCCCTTGCCATGGCGTATAGCGCTGAGGCTGTGATCCCCACAGAGGTTAGGGTTCCAACCCTCCAGAGCCAGGCCTAGTTGGAAGGCCCAAATAACCAACACCTGGCTCACGACCTTGATCTACTAGATGAAAGAAGGGAGGCAGTCGGGATCAGGCTGGCCGCCTACCAACAGCGTGTCCGAAACCAATTCAACCAAAAATTCAAAATAAGAGAGTTCCAGATCGGAGACATGGTCCTTAGGTGAAAAATTGGACTCGTGGACAAGCTTAGGGAGCCTTGGGAGGGCCCGTACACCATTACTGAAGTCATCGGGTGCGAAACATACCACGTCCGAAGGAACAAAAATGGTAGAATGGAACCGAACTCCCAGAATGCCTCTCGCCTGAAGAGGTATTACCCATAATAGACCAAGTATACTTTTACTTTGTTCACTTTTGTACAAAAGGCCTTAGCGATAGATCAATTAAAAACAAGCATCAGTAAAATTATTTTTCTTGGCAAAAACAACTTACAAATGACTACTGATGCAAAAATAAACCAAGTATTGTCATATCTCTTGTATGACCTCAAGTGCCCAAAAGATATCAAAATTTTGCAAAAAATAAACCAAGTGTTGTCATGTCTCTCGCATGGCCTCAAGTGCCCGAAAGACACAACATTGATCCAGAAAAGATCAAAATTTTGCAAAAAATAAAATCAAGTATTGTCATGTCTTTCGCATGGCCTTAAGTGCCCAAAAGACACAACAATAATCCAAAAGAGATCAAAATGTTGCAAAAAATAAACCAAGTGTTGTCATGTCTTTTGTATGGCCTCAAGTACCCGAAAGACACAACACTGATCCAGAAGATATCAAAATGTTGCAAAAAATAAACCAAGTGTTATCATGTCTTTCGCATGGCCTCAAGTGCCCGAAAGACACAACACTAATCTAGAAGAGATCAAATATTTGCAAAAAATAAACCAAGTGTTATCGTGTCTTTTGTATGGCCTCAAGTGCCTGAAAGACACAACACTGATCCAGAAGATATCAAAATTTACAAAAAATAAACCAAGTGTTGTCATGTCTCTCGCATGGCCTCAAGTGCCCGAAAGATACAACACTGATCCAGAAGATATCAAAATTTTGTGAAAAATAAACCAAGTGTTGTCATGTCTCTCGCATGGCCTCAAGTGCTCGAAAGACACATCACTTTTTGGCAAAAGTAATCTAAGTATTACATAAATAAACCGGACAAGAATCATGTTTTTCATTCAAAATATGGGCCCAGTGGCCAAGGCCTACAATAGCAAAATACAAAAATCCCCGAAGGGTATAGTGTCAAAAAACAAGGAAACTATGTTTTCTGCCCCATATACCTGAACTTAAGTCTAAACTCTTCAATCATATCACTAGCCCTGGTAACAACCCCCTCCTAAGCACTTGCATCTGTTCGAGAAGGTTCAGGATGATTAGTGGGATCAAGATCCTGAACCAATTTAGAAGAGGCAGAGTCAGTGATAAAATTAGACCTTGGAAGGGGTTTAGTCAAAAACTCGCAGAAAAGAAGGTCATCCGGACCAGCTTCTGAATCCTCATATGGGTGTGCTATTCCAAGGGATTCATCCAATTCCTCCACTGAATTGTAATCCCTCCCCTCGACAGGCTTTTGAAAATCCAGGAAGCATGAACTCTAGCAAAATGTAACCCGATGGTCGAAATTTTTAGTGAAGCGATTGTACATCTGGTTAAAACCCCGATGACACATCTCAACTGTAGACCATTCCATTGCCAATAAGTTCTCAGTTTCAACCTTCTCCTCCACAAAATTTTGATTTCAGGCCTTCAGGGTCTCAGTTTGGGCCAAAAGTTCTTGATTCTGGGCTGTCAGAGTCTGACGGGCTTCCTCCATCTCCTTCAGCTTTTGTTCAGCTGCCCGGAGTTGTTGCTCAGCTGATATGGCCTGCACCGTTTGAGCCTCCAACTTATCATTGGCAGTCACCAATAGAGCAACCACCTTCTGTCTGGCCTCCTCCTTCAGCTTCAGGGCATCTGCCATGTTCTTTAAGGCTTTGTTGTCACTCTCCATCTTAGAGTTATAAGCCTCGGTTAGATACAACATCTACTATAAAAGTGCAAGTAACACAAGATCAATCTCCAAATCAAAAGGGAGAAGAAAGATACAAGTTAAAAAATAAAGGCAAAAAGCAACCCACCTTCATAGCTATCTCAAGGCCAGACAGGCTCAGTTCACTCCTCGACACCCGTTACATAGCCTTTCAATCATATGGAGTCCACACCTGAAGCGCCATAGCCCGAAGGGCCTCAGGGTTGCTGATGGTCTCACTTCCCCTGACCATAAAGTCACCTCCAGGAATCTTTATCGTTGGGTGCCAAGGAACGAGTATTTATTTCTCTACAACTTCTCCCGCCCCTTCTCGCACACTCGGGGAATCTGTAGTCTGCAATCAAGCTCTGATCGATCGTCCCGAATGGTCATCCTCAGATCGGGGACGGGATGCACCCGCCAGAGGCGAAGATGGTAGAACCCCCCCTCACTTGCCGATGTTGAAGTTGTGCTTGAAGGGGTCTGAGGAGGGATGATAACGTTCTCCTCTCCCGAAGGAGGAGGTGGGATAAATTGGGCTTTTTTTGGAGGGGGAGGTGGTGTCGATTCATTAAGGACCTAAGGGGTGGAGCTTGAAGGGTTAGCTGGGCTGGCTGAGAGGCATGATCCCCTCATTTTCCTCATCTGCAAGCTAGGTTGAGGAATCCTCAACATTATCTTCACTCCTTCAAATGATATTTCCTGCAAAGCACCATCAATCAGGAAGTCAGGACACATCCTTAAAGGTTTACCCCAAACTTTGGATTTCAGAAGGTCAAAACAGGATCTTATATGAGTTGGGGTTTTTTGGTTAGCGGGCGCCTTCAATCCTAAAACGTGCATCCCCAAGTTGTCATGACATACCTCACAGAAGCATGCCCCTGAATGATAGGGTTTGAAAGAAGGGTGCTGGCTAAAAGTTTTGGGGATCAAAAAGTTTGCACCGGGATGCCTTCAGTTCCCGCTCACCACAACCATTCTTTTCTTCCCCCTTATTAGATTTTTGAACTCCATCACACATCTTTTTCCCCTTGATAGGGAGAAATATTGAAACGCCCCTTACAGTCCTTTTGATCATACAGCTTGTAAGAAAACAAGATCTCGATCAGACCTAAGTCCAGACCCAGATCCCGATTGAGCAACAAGACTATGGTCAATATTCTAAAGAAATTTGGCCCAACTTGAAGTGGGGCCAGACCTAAGGTAGACAAGGCGATCAGGAATAAAGGATGAATTGGAAATCGAAGGATCTGCAGATGGTAGGAAGAAAGTAAGATCTAGTCATCCCTAACCCCCTCCCCAATCCTGAAATCCTTATCCTTAAGGTAGTGCTTGATAACTACCCCATTAGGGACCACAAGCTTTTTCAAGACTGCATCTACCCTTTTCTCAACTATCAACGGGTCAACAGTAATTTGTACTCTGGATCCCCTAACAGCCTCACCCCCAACTGAACCAGTGGCAACGAGAACTCTACCAGCACTAATACGTTGGGAGACCTCTGGAGGATTGGACCTAACTGTCCTAACCACTTCAACTGATGGGGAACTGAGAGAGGTATCTGGGTCAACAGAGGAAGGAAGACGATCACTACCTGATCGAGTATCATCACTATCAGACAACTTTAGAAGAACGAAAGAACAGAGGAAATAACTTACACTCAAAGAGGATTTCGGCTAGTCTCCGATGAAAATCTCTGAGTTCTCCCGGAAGCAAATGCAGTTTCCGACAAAGATGATTTGCAGAGAAAAGCTTTTGCTGCGAAGGCAAGACAACGAAGTGAGAAATTTGTAAAAATACAAATGAAGGATATATATAAGAGTTACTGAAAGAGACCAACCGCCCTACTCTCACGCTAAACGGAGATCGAGCCGTCTTCTCAGCCACTATTACAAAAATCAAGGCCACGATGACCGTGTATTTCAAATTCAAATGATTAGGGCAACTACCTTCATTTAATGACATTTCCACGTCACCTCATAAAGGAGATGCATCTACCTACCACATGTGTTACTCTTGATTATGGGCTTTAAACGTTTGAAGGCCCAAAATCAAGAGGGGCCTGTGTACATGTGGGATTTTCAGGCCCACCAGGCTTTTAATCCACGAATCTGATGGTCCATCTATAAAGGCCTATTAAACAAAATATTCTAAAATAAACTTGAAGAGCAAGCTAGTGACGTGGCAAAAGGACAAAATAATGATGTAAACAAGAGAATGTTGTCATAATGGGCTCAAAGCCCAAGAAGAGAATGTATATAAGGAAAGCCAAATCTGAATAAAGAATTCTATTATTGTGTTATACATTTTTTGACATTTACAATAAGACACCCAAGTCTGGAGCTTAAAATTGTTAATAACATAGTATAACGGCCTCGTTGAATTTTTAATTAATTTGATCTAATTTTACAATTTCAAAGTAGACCATTTAAATTTTACAAAAATATAAAGAATGGTTGACTTTTAAAATTAGTTTGCAAATAAGAATCCACTCACACAAAATCTTTAAAAGAAAACAATTTAATTTAATTTTTATTTTTACAAAAAGTCTCTATATTAAATATAAGTAAAAGGACATTATCTTATTACCTTATGAATGACAAAATTATCAAATTACACTTCTGGAGATTGATTGTGTAAAACCAAAAAAAAAAACTTGCATGTGACTCTAATTTAAGAAATTTAAGATAAGGATACTCACTTTTTCTATTGACCGTTAAATATAATTTTTAATTTTTAAATAATAATTTCATTATTTATGTCAATCACATCTAATGGCCAATATAAAAAGCAAGTATGCGAGATCATTTTCGTATATATATCATATTATGTGTGTGTATATGCATCTATTCGTAGAGCATATCAAAGCTTACCTTTAGCAAATAAAATTCAAATACTTAATTATTAGTTGAAGGGAAAATAGACAAATATTTTCTCTGTCTATTTTTTCCTAAAAAATATTTGATTGTCAAGAAACATCTACATTATCCTTTATAAAAAGGGCAATTATCATAAAACCCTCTTATTATTTCAAAATTATTTAAAAAAACTCTTGTGATTTCAAAACCCCCTTTATGGTTTCCAATTTGATCAAATACCCCGTGTCCGTTATAAGATTCCAAAATTACCCTTAAAATTATGTAAAATGATCAAAAATTGCCCTCATTTAAAAATTTAAAAAAACCAAAATGCCCTTGTCTCCTACATCTACCATAATTCCATATCCTAAAAACAAACCCGAAATTCCAGTTTCATTTTTATCACTATATATATATATTTATTTATACGTACAATTAAATATACTAATATATATATATATATATATATATATATATACGTAATTGTATATATATTGATATAGAGAGAGAGAGATTAGAGAGAGAAAGTGAGTGAATTAGTTGATGTGTTGAAATTGGAATTTAAAATGAAATTGGGTTGTCTAAAATGGAAGGAATTAGAGTTTTGGAGTAAATAAGTAAGAAATACTTGAATTTAAAGGGTTTTCATAGTATAGACTTGAGAAAATGGAAGTGGAATTTAGGAATGTAGAAGATAAGGGCATTTTGATCTTTAAAAAATTTAAAGTAAGGATAATTTGGTTATTTCACATAACTTTAAAGATAATTTTGTAATCTTATAACGGGCAGGGGGATATTTGATCAAATTGAAAATCATAAGGGGGTTTTTGAAATCACAAGGAATTTTTGAAACAATTTTGAAACCGGGTTTTATGATAATTGCCCTTAAAAATTACAATTACAATTGTATGTTGTTACTCTTATTATAAATAGTTTCAACCACTAATTTTGCTAGCAAGAAGTTGTAGAGAGAAAACCTGAATCGAAATTCTTTATTTTAGGTGTCCAATCTTTAAAATGATCTACCATTTAAAATAGTTATTCTATGTTAAATAACAAAAAAAAATCTTCTATTTAAAAAACACTGACCATTTTTGTGATATTGAAGTTGTAATTACCAAAATGCACTTAATTAATTAAATACATATACAATCTTTCCAAATCAAGTAATTAAGTGAATTATGAGAAGCAATTTATTAAACTTTACTCCAATAGCACCATTTGCCATGTTTAATCTACAGTATTATTTTTTGATTTCTTATTTTACATTAGATACTTGATGATAAGCCAAGAGTGAACAAACTAATGGCATCAATTTATGAAAAATGAAAATAATTACGTGAGATATGTTTGAAGCACTAAATCACATATCAGAATTGAAGTTTGAACACTTTAAATTATGCAATTAACCTATGTATTATTCTTTGACAGTGATCATATCCTACATTATTTATCTCGAGTCCTTTTTAGAGCAAGATTGAATGGTTAAGAAACATTCACGTCATCACTTAGCAAATTTAAAAACATAATAATTTTATGATACACTTATCAAAAAAATAAAATAATTAAATGATATGACATATTTTTAACCAAATCTAAGGAGATGATCCAAATTCATATTTAAAGTGAATGAATAACAAAAGGAATGTATATAAAAATAGATGAAGAAATCTCCATTTGTAATAATTAATGCATTTACTTAAATTTGACTGTAATTTATCGTATTTGGTAAGTAATTTACTCAGAGCTATAAATGTTAAATGACTAAAACATGATCTGTACATGTTAAATAAATTTATGATTTTAATCTTGTTTTGAAAAATAAAAAATGCAATTATAACCATTTTAACTTCAGCATTGCAATTGGGTGCATAACATTAAATTACATTGCTTTGGATTATACAAACTTGGTAAATAATGGCACGCAAGTTTATTTAGATTCATGACCGATTCATTTTCATTTTCAGTTCATGCACCACATAAGTAATTGGTGTAAAATTTCAGATTTTTAGTGTATATGCATGCATATGTTTCAAATTCTGATTTCTGACCTTCATGTGATTAAGTTGCTTGATCATTTAATTTAATAACCATGGCTTGGGCATGGATTTTGGTTGCAGTTGTGATAATAGTGTAACGGAGTCCAATAATATTGATTTAAAGTAAATATCGAATGAGTATCGGAGTTATGTAATAATATCGAACCCTGTAATAAAAAGATTATTTATATTGACATCCCTTAAAATTTGAAAAAATTACAACTAAATACAACATTTGAAAAGTGTGTTACAATCGCCGCATGAGGTTTGAAAGAGTTGACAAACACCCCCCTAACTACCCAATCACCCATTCGACACAATGAAAAGTCATTTTTACCCTTTAACTTTTGTCTTCAACCACACCATTTATATGTTGTCTTTTTTTACACTTGGTCCTTATTTTGATGAATTAAAATAATTCTTCTATAAAATTAATCAGTTGGACCTGCTATTATATTTGTCTGTGCAAACAAACAATAATAATAATTTAATAATTAAGTAATTAAATACAAATTCTTAATTTTTCAATCTTTATTGGGTCAAATACATAATGATACTAATTTCATCATGCAACTAAGAAAAAACAACTCAAATATAGAAATAACATACAATGTTGAATTAAATCAGTTACATGCAACTAAATAAAAGTCCTCAATTTAATAATATCTATTTGTGTCAAATTTCAACAATTTATTACAATTAAATAAAAAAATTCAAACTATCAAATCTAATCGGGTCAAATTTCATTAAGACAGTAAAATTATGTGTAATAAAATGTAAAATTCTAATATAAAATAAGTACATAGGGCCAAATTTTATTTATTAGTTTATTAATTAAACAAAACTTCTTAATTTGTCAATATTAATTAGATGATCTATTTTAACCCTAATTGCAATAAAATAAAATAAAAAATAATTTCAAAATATTAAATAAGATCAAATTAGATCAAGTGCAAACGTTTTCATTCAACTTTTTATTGGATATGGCAACAACGAGTGGAATTTCCGTAATATATATATTCCCGCCATCTTGATACGTCTACATTACTAATTCAGCGAATGCTCAGATTTAAATAAATAATCTTAAGCTATCAATCAGGTGGATAAAAAAATAATTAATTATTCTTAAATAAAAATCTCAATATTACAAACCATAGTCCATCTTTTTTAAATAAGTAAAATTATATAAATAATTTCCCAAACAAAAAATAATATATAAGGCAAAATTTAATGTATTAAGTGTAATAACTTTATAAAAAAAATCGAACATGCCAAATTTAATCAAGTGAATTTTTTTCAATTAATTCCTAAAAAATCAAATTCCCAATTTGAAAAATAATAGAGTACTTCGATTAAGGTCAATGAATTGTGTAGTGTAAAGTAATATAATTGAGAATGTATATTATAGACATTTAACGCACCTAATATTTTTATAGAGTAGTTCTTTCATTAATTTTATTTAATGGTATTGTTGATGTTTCATGTAGTTAGGGAGGTATTTATAAACTTCTCCAAATCTCACGAATCGATCAAAACATACTTTTCAAATATTCCATTCAACAGTAAATTTTTAAATTTCAGTGGGTGTCTGTAATGGTTGAAATATTTGGCCCAATTATAAATGGGCCAAAGACTGATGGGCCGGAAGGCGGATGGGCTGAAAACAAGCTGGCCGAAAACAACAATGGGCCCATGGAAAAATCTAGAAGCTAAAGTGTGGTCCACAAGGCAAGGAGTAATCCAGTTATAGAATAAAGAGTCCAAAAAATGGTAGAGTTTATCAAATCCCTTGATTTGAGGGATTGATAAACCTGGGTACATGGGTTTGACCCATTTATCACAATTGTGTATAAATAGAGGACTTTGATTAATGAGAGGGGGTCAAAAAAAATTTCCGATTTCTATTGTGTAACTTTTTTGCATTTACACAATTGGCGCCGTCTGTGGGAAGACTTCCCTATTATTGAAATATTTTTCAATAAGCTTCCCACCCTCTACAAAAAACCTAAGAACGGTACCATCAATGGCGATCACACGATCACAACAGACCGATTTGCCTCCAAACGGAGGCCAACAACCAGAAGATCCGATCAGGAGAGCCTTTGAGGAGAGGACTGCCGAATTAGAAAGGCAGAACGCTGAACTGGTAGCAAAATTGGCTCAACTGCAGAACCCACAGGAGGCCCATGATGATGAGCAGTCCGGCCAACGCGAACAATCCATAGGCCGCCAGACAGACAAAGATGACCCACCCGCTAAGGCCCACAACGATCGCGAAGAACAGGCAGAGTCATCCCTACAGGTTCTGGGGGCACGAAACCCCGAGGAGGTCCTGACCATGAAAAAACTGGAGGAAATCATGTCAAGATTTCAGCGAGACGTGCTTAGGGATCTGAAGGTACAGACCCCAATCGATCTGGCATCCGAGGCATCCATAGACGCCGTTCAGACACCATTCACTGTCTCGATCACCAGCGTGCCCTATCCAGAAAGGTTCAGATTACCGAAGTTCACCCTGTTCGATGGCACAAAAGATCCAACCGAACACATCTATCACGTTCATACCAAGATGAATGTTTACAACGAGAACGAGGCCTTACTCTGCAAAGTTTTCCCCACCAGCCTGAACGAAGCAGCCCTCCTGTGGTTCAGAAAGCAACCGCCCCGATCGATCGGTAGCTGGCTCAGACTCTGCGAGTTATTTATTGCACAATACTTCGGCAATAAAAGGCAGAGGAAGACTATCTCCAGTCTGTTCACCATGATCCAAGAGAAGGGCGAATCCCTGAAAAGTTTTATTTCACTGTTCAATGTGTAGATGTCTTCAATTGACAACTGCGATCAGCATTCAGCCGTCGAAGCCTTCAGAATGGCCCTGATTCCTGGAACCAAGTTCCACCAATCCCTAATCAAAAGGCCACCAACCGATATTGGAGAGCTCAACTCCAGGGCACAGGGGCACCTCCTAATAGAAGAGGAGTTAGCCATACGACAAAGAAGGACTGCCTTTGCAACAGTAAAAGCCAGAGCATCCGAGCCTTCCAGGGTAAAGGATCGGGCACCAGAACGGAAGAGACCGAGCGCACTTCCAGCTCCATCCCCAGCCCCAGAGAAACGACCAAGGTTTGAGGAAAAGGTCACCCCCTTAAAAGTAACCTTGGCAAAGCTATACCAAGAAACAAAGAGCAAAGGAATCTACCGGTCACCACCTCCCATTAGACAGCCGATGGACCAAAGGGATATGTCGAGGCACTGCGCCTTCCATGGCGAATACGGGCACCACGCTAACGAGTGCAGAAGCCTCAAAAGACAGGTGGAAGCCATGATTACAAAAGGAGAACTGACCGAGTATGTTGCCAGGGAAGGAGCCCGGCCAGATCAAGCGACGCATGCTCCTGCTAAGGGAGCTATGGGACAACCCGTGCGGGTCATTCACATGGTCCATGGAGGGCCCAGTCGGTCAGAAGTGGAAGAAGCCCGTAGATCACAGATGCGGCAAGCCCAGAAGTTACGAAGGGTTGGCGAAGTCACCGAATTCCGAAGCCCGAAAGAGGACGCCCAAATTACTTTCACCTCTGCAGATATGCGGAATATTCAGACACCTCATGACGACCCCCTGGTTATCTCCCTCATGGTCTCCAACTGTCTGATCAAGAGGGTAATGGTCGATCTAGGAAGCAGTGCCAACATTATCACCAAATGGGCCTTTAAGAAATTGGAAATCAGCCCCCAGGAAATAGTCCCATCCAGAAGCCCGATAGCAGGATTCGACGGAAAGAGAGTGGAACCAGTGGGGGAAATCCAACTACCAGTAACGGCAGCAAGGCGCACACTCCGAGAGACTTTCGTGGTGGTGGATGTCAAACCTTCCTATAATCTCCTCATGGGAAGGGGATGGATCCATCGTATGCACGGAGTCCCTTCGACCATGCATCAGGTCATGCGGTGTATTGATCCAAACGGATTTGACGTAATTGATATAAGGGGTGATCAGGTAGCAGCAAAGGAGTGTTACGCAGTCACTATGAAAAGCCTAAAAAGGAGAACGGAACCGGAACAAAAGTCGCAGTCCAAGACAATACTTGATACCAAATAGCAATTACAAGAGGGCGGTTCGGGATCACCGGTAGCAGTTGAACCACTACTGGAAGTTCAAATTTGTCACGATCGCCCTGAAAGGTTTACCTATGTTGGTTCGGGCCTCAATCCACAGGAAAAAGAAGAAATGGAATCCCTTCTCCGATCCAATGCTGACATATTTACGTGGAGCCACATGGACATGACCGGTATTGATCCATCAGTTTCCCTGCATTCTCTCAATGTGGATCCCAGCGCGAAGCCCATTAGACAGAAACAAAGACGAATGGGAGCCCATCGAAACCAGATCATAGCCGAAGAGGTTGATCGACTTCTGCAAGCAGGATTCATAAAAGAGGTCCAGTATCCTTCCTGGTTGGCAAACGTGGTGGTGGTCCAGAAGAAAAATGGCAAATGGAGGGTATGTGTTGACTTCACTGATCTGAATAAAGCATGCCCAAAAGACTATTTCCCTTTACCAAAGATCGACCAGATGGTAGATGCCACCGCAGGATTCGAACGCCTGAGCTTTCTGGATGCATACTCTGGCTATAACCAAATCCGAATGGATCCGGAGGATCAGGAAAAGACTGCGTTCATCCCTGAGTCAGGTACATTTTGTTATACAGTTATGCCTTTCGAACTAAAGAACGCAGGTGCTACCTATCAGAGGTTGGTCAGAAGGGTGTTCCAAGGGATGATGGAATCCACCATCGAAGCCTACATCGATGACACAGTGGTCAAAAACAAGGAAAAAGGAGACCATCTAGCCGATCTGCAGCAGGTATTCAACACCCTCCGGAAGTACAATATGAAGCTCAATCCGGCCAAATGTTCTTTCGAAGTATCCTCAGGCCAGTTTTTGGGGCACATAGTTGATCAGACGGGAATACAAGCTAGCCCTGCACAAGTCAAAGCTCTCGTAGAGACAGTTGAGCCAAAGTCCCGGAAAGAAATCCAGGTGCTAACCGGGAGAATAGCGGCCCTCAGTCGTTTCATCTCTCGGTTAACCGATCGGTGCAGGCCGTTCTTTCAGGCAATAAGAGCGGCACAAGGAGAGGTCTGGGGGCCCGAGCAAATGGAGGCCCTGCACAAACTCAAAAGTTACATGGCGAAGCCCCCGATCCTGGCAACCCCTGAAGCCGATGAGACGCTGCACCTGTATCTGGCCATTTCGGTAACATCTACCAGCGCCGCTCTAGTCAAGGAGGGTAAAGGGTACCAGACACCAGTCTTCTACACCAGCAAATCCCTTGCTGATGCAGAAACCCGTTATTCAAAGCAGGAGAAGCTGGTACTATCGTTCATCAATGCTAAACGACGTCTGCGGCATTATTTTAAAGCACACCCGATCATAGTACCTACTGTAACTCCAATCAGATCCATAATGGCGAAACCTGAGTTATCTGGGAGAGTATCAAAATGGGCGATTGAACTGGGGATTTTCGACATAACCTATGTCCCCCGAACGACCATCAAAGGATAGGCAGTAGCTGACTTCCTGTTGGAAACAGAAACCACTGACTCCACAGAAGAAGGTGAACCTGGATTGTGGGTCGTGTTCGTAGATGGATCATCCAACATCAACGGAGCAGGGATTGGAGTAGTGCTCGTAACACCGGATGGTACTAAAATCCAACAATCCGTTAGACTGGAATTTCCAGCCTCTAACAACGAAGCAGAATATGAAGCCATCCTTGCAGGAATTCGGTTAGCCCGAAGCCTTCAAGTCCAAAGAGCAGAGGTACGAAGTGACTCCCAGCTAGTCGTTCGACAGTTAAATGGGGAGTATGAAACCCGAGAGACGAAGATGGAAGCCTACAAGAAACTGGTTCTAAGGGAGGCTGAAGAGTTCCAGCAAATAAACTTTGAACAGATTCCCAGAGGGGACAATTCTGCAGCAGATCATCTAGCTAACCAAGCCTCCGCCACAAGAGAAAGTATGACTCGCACTGTACCGATGGACTTCATCGCCCGATCCAGCTTGGAACCCCCCGAAGAGGTAATGGTTATCCCATGGGAACCAAGTTGGATGGATCCGATATTAGATTATCTGAGATTTGGTACATTGCCTGAATCAAAGTCAGAAGCCCGGAAGATAAGAATGAAGGCAACCAGATACGCCCTATACAACGGCCAGCTATACCGAAAGTCTTTTTCCGGACCACACTTGAGATGTCTCACCCCCTCCGAGGCATCGGCAGTTATGGAAGAGATTCATGCAGGAGCTTGTGGCAATCACTCCGGAGGAAGGTCCCTAGCTCATAAACTCCTCACCCAGGGGTATTTCTGGCCCTACCTGGCAAGGGACGCTGAAATTTATGTCAGACACTGCAAAAACTGTCAGTTTCATGGGGATGCCATTCACCCACCGCCGGAGTTCTTAAACCCAACTATTATTCCTCACCCTTTTGCCCGATGGGGTATGGACATTGTAGGTCCTCTCCCTCAGGCAATACAATGTACCACACATGTTCTCCTGGCTACCGATTATTTTACCAAATGGGTGGAAGCGGAGGCATACCCCACCATAACAGGCAGCCATGTTATAAAATTCATCTGGAGCCACATCATCTGTAGATTCGGCCTACCCCGAACCATAATGATGGACAATGGCACCAACCTGGACAATAGAAAGGTTCAAGCATTCTTAGCAAAACATGGGATCAATCAAAACACTTCTTCCATCGGATACCTGCAGGGAAATGGGCAAGCCGAAAGGACGAATAGAACCATTTTTGACACACTGAGGAAAAAACTTGAAGATGCAAAAGGGGCATGGTTAGAGAAATTGCCTGAGGTGTTGTGGTCCTATCGGACTACTCCAAGACAGCCAACTGGAGAAACCCCTTTCGCCATGGCTTATGGGGCCGAAACAGTTATCCCGACCGAGCTAAAAGTACCTAATTTAAGGAGTCAAGCATGGGAAGAAGGTCCAAACAATTAGCACCTAGCCCATGATCTTGACCTCCTGGAAGAAAGACGGGAAGCCGCCGGAATAAGACTAGCTGCCTATCAGCAGCAAGTCAGAGCGCGGTTCAATCAGAAAGTCAAAAGAAGAGAGTTCCAAGTGGGCGATATGGTGCTCAGAAGGAAGATTGGTATTGTAGGCAAATTACGAGAGACATGGGAGGGACCTTACACAGCGGTTGAGGTAATTGGACGCGGTGCTTATTGGGTTCGGAAGAACGAGACAGGCCGCCTCGAGTCCAACTCTCAGAATGCTTATCGCTTAAAGAGGTATTATCCTTAGATAGTTGATTTTCTTGTTAAGAAATAAGACTGTGTCTTTCTATGACACCTTTGTTACGAAGCATCTGTGCCCGATATCGGCACCTCTGCCTCATGATTTTCAAATTCATCTCAATAAAGATAGATTCTACTTTTATACAAGTACTTCATGTTTGTTAAAATTTCCTAAGTGTTTGAGTTCAAACCTGATTTGAACTAACCAGAGGATGAAATCAAGCCTCAGGGGCCAAATGCCCGAAGGCTTCATGATTGTTAAAATTTCCTAAAGTGTTTGAGTTCAAAACCTGATTTTGAACTAACCAGAGGATGAAATCAAGCCTCAGGGGCCAAATGCCCGAAGGCTTCATGTTTGTTAAAATTTCCTAAGTGTTTGAGTTCAAACCTGATTTGAACTAACCAGAGGATGAAATCAAGCCTCAGGGGCCAAATGCCCGAAGGCTTCATGATTGTTAAAATTTCCTAAAGTGTTTGAGTTCAAAACCTGATTTTGAACTAACCAGAGGATGAAATCAAGCCTCAGGGGCCAAATGCCCGAAGGCTTCATGTTTGTTTAAAAAAAAAAAAAAAAAAAAAAACCAACACAAAGGACGAATAATCACTGGAAAAAGGAATAAAAAGTTCTTGTTCATTAAAAAAGAAGGAAGTTACAAGAAATTAGCCCATTGGGGGAAACTAAATATATATAAAATTGCCCTAGCTACTGTTCAGGAGGATGGTATTCTTCCCCCTTCAGGATGGCGGCGAAGCGCTTCTCGTTCTCAGAGGCAGGAGGGTTTTCATAAGGAAAGGATACTCCCATATGGGCATCGAATTCCTCTGCGGTCTTGAATTCCCGGGATTCCAGAGGGATATGCTCCAATTCATGCCTCCGCCGCCAGGCCCTGACCGCTCGGATGTCGCAGATGGCACTGTATCTTTTGAACATGTCAAGCCCTCCCAAACGGCATACTTCGACCTTTTCCCGCTCAAGGGACAGAAGCCTTCCTGATTCTACCAAGAGTCTATCAGACTCAGCTTTTTCAGCCGCCATCTTCCTGGCAGCCTCCTTCGTTTTTTCCAGTTCGGCAACCAGAACCAGTTTTTCGGCAGTCAGGGTTTGCCTTTCTGCTTCACCAGTTTCCAGAAGAGTCTTCTGTTCAGAAACGGTCTGTCGGATACCGTCCGCCTCCTTAACCAGAGAAACCCGATGGATCTCATTCTGCTTTATTTGGGCCTTCATACCGGCCATTTCTTTGACATCAGTCTCAAGGAGGCTGTTGTAGGCCTGAACACCGTAGAGAAGCTGCACAATAAAGATTGAATTATTACATAAATAGCGATCAGACAAACGAAATAGAGAACACAAAGGTTAAACAAAGTCTTTTTACCTCCATAACCATTATCGAAGTCCTCTTAGCCAGATCAGTTCTGGTGATTTTTGTCTGAGCCACCCTATCAGCTGGTGTCCAGATCCCTTTGGCCATAGACCGAAGAGCTTCCGGATGATTAAGAGTGATTTGATCAGCACAAACTGGAGTCCCATCTGGCAGCAGAAACTTAGGCTCCCAAGGAACCAGAGCTTGGGATGATTCAGGGGCAGCAGGAGCTTTGCTTGAAAAAGCATTTTCGGCTTGTGTCCTGGCCCTTTTAGTACCCACTCCACCAGTTGCACTGGAGCGGGTCCTCACAGTCGGAGCATTAGCAGGAGGCGGAGGAGGAACCGATGGGTTCTGTACTGGTGGCGCAGTCGGGCTCTGAACAGGTTGAGGTACCGAAGTTGAAGGCGGTGCTGTTGACAATGGCACAGCATCAACAAGCGTGATCCCTTCGGGAACTTGAGGAATTCTGGCAGACATTGGTTTGTCAGGCAAGTCCATCCTATCAACACCAACGCCCACATTAGAGATCGACTCAAGATTGTCCAAGGTCAGCAGGTCAGTAGCCGATCGGGTTTTGCCCCAGACATGGGTTTTCAAGAGGCCTATCCGGTGTTTTATAAAGGTAAGGGGAAGGTCCTTGTCCTCATAACCTAGAAATTTTAAGGCATAGTCCCCCCGATGAAGGTCACAGTGGTCACAGAGGCAGGAAGCCTTATGAAGGGGGCGGTAGACAGGCAGACGAATGGGACCAAACTTGTTAGGGATCGGGAATATACGAGAAAAGGGGTATGACCAATTGCCACTCACTACTACCATTCGTTCTTTCCATCCCTTGTCCGATTTTTCAGTATCGGTGCATATGCTGCGGCCTTGAAAGGGGAAAAGGTTGTATCTACCCCTACTCGCTCTGGCATTTTGGAAAAAATAACAAAGGAGGAGGTCGGCTAGACCTAAGTTCAGATCCATATCCCTGTTATACAACAGGAGCATGGATATGATCCTAAAGCTGTTCGAGTTCAGTTGAAGAGGGTGCAACACTAGCATGAAAAACACATAGTGAAAAAAGGGATGTAGAGGAAACCTTAGAACCCTAAGATGAGATGCCGATAGCAGAATGCTACCGGGAGCTAGGCCCTGGCTCTGGGTAAAATCTAGGTAGCCAGGGTAAGGGGACACATCAACGTCCTTGGGAACTTGGGTCTCAGCCCGAAGATGTTTAACGTCCACTTCAGGTCGGGTCCTCTTAAGTGGGGCCACAACGAATGGTTCAGAAGGCTTAGATATCACAGGATCGGTCGTTGAGGAACCCGGAAGGTCAGTACTTGGAGGAATGGTCTTTTTGGTTCTATTGGGAATGGGCTGGGGATTGTCACTGCTAGTGGGATCGGTGCCGGAGGTAGAAGATAAAACGACTTCCTCTACTGACCGGGTGTCGTCACTATCAGACATGATTCTAAAGAAATGTAGAAGAGACAGAAGGGGGCAAAGATGAAAATTAAAAGAAAGGAGAAGAAATGACTGGTCAACTTACTCGGTTGGCGAACGGAGAATCACAGGAGCTTCGGGTAGCAGCAGGGTTCTGTCCTACTAAGTAAATCCGGAACGATTGACGGGAAGGATTGCGGCAAGAACAAGAAAATAAAACCCAAGGATGAAAAACTAAGGAAGAAAGAGACTAGAGCAGAAAATTGCAAAGTGTGAAATAAGAAGTGAAATGGAGAAGTGTGGATTTTATAGAAGGGGAGAAGGAGGCCAAAGGGTTGCACGAAGCCCGAAGGTCGCGCAACCCACGATGAGCCGTCATGGTGCGGCAATCAAGGGAATGGTGGCCGCACATTTCAAAATGCCAATAAATGCTCATAATTGGTTGACAACTCACCATACCTCATTTTCCCCTAAAAAGTGCATGAATGTATATATATATCTAGTATTGTTTGAAATTTTTCGGTCATGGGCTTTTTACAAAAAACCCATAACCTCAGGGGCCTGTGTAATGGTTGAAATATTTGGCCCAATTATAAATGGGCCACCAGACTGATGGGCCGACGACAGATGGGCCAAAGACCGATGGGCCGGAAGGCGGATGGGCTGAAAACAAGCTGGCCGAAAACAACAATGGGCTCATGGAAAAATCTAGAAGCTAAAGTGTGGTCCACAAGGCAATGAGTAATCCAGTTATAGAATAAAGAGTCCAAAAAAGGGTAGAGTTTATCAAATCCATTGATTTGAGAGATTGATAAACCTGGGTACATAGGCTTGACCCATTTATCACAATTGTGTATAAATAGAGGACTTTGATTAATGAGAGGGGGTCAAAATTTTTTTCCGATTTCTATTATGTAACTTTTTTGCATTTACAGTGTCACTATAAATAATCTTATTTTTTTTTTACAAATTCGATAAGTTGTCGATATTACGTAATGGAGCCTTTAAAAAAAAGAATACAAACAAGAGGATAGCCAATGTATGACACTATACGAAGAATTATGCTAATAACAAAACAATCACCATCTTTAAGTAAATCAAGTTATTATATACGAAATTGACAAAACATGTAATGAATGAGATATAACAAAAAACACGAAATGATGATATTCAACTCAGATATGACCTTTTGTAACCAAAGTTATTAGCAGTAATAATTTAAGGGCATTCATATATTATTTAAGAGTGGCAAATTCGTAATTTCATGGAGATCTGAATCCAATACATAGCCGAACCCATCACATGAAAAAGCCCTAGATGGGGAAGGCGTGTGCTGAAATCACATTGACCACAGTGTCGGTCCGTCCGTCCTCTCCTCTCACTTTCTCTATCTAAAAATCACTCACTCACTCGCTTTCTCTCTCCAAAAATCATTATCAACACAAGAAACACAGCTCTCCATTCAGTGACCTTCCCTGGAAATATGAGGAAGGGCAGTTCTCCGGCCACCGTCTCCGGCAACCCCGTCGGGAAGCTCTTCCTCTGCTTCGAGAACAAGCCCTTAGTCGCCACATTGCTCGCCGTAACCCTCGTCATGGTCATCTGGAACCTACAACCTTACTACGACAACCTCCTCTCCTCCACCTCCCGCTGCTCCGCCGCCGCCACCACCACCACCGCCACCGTCGCCGCCGCAATTCTTAACTCCACCGTCACCGTCGCCACATCCTTGCCCATCACCGCCACCGCCTTGTCCGCGAAAAAGCTAGTGACCCCCACCACCGCCGACCCCAACAAACGCGTCTTCCGCTCCTACGGCAACGCCGCCGCGCTCTTCGTCCAAATGGGCGCGTACCGCGGCGGCGTCAGAACGTTCTCCGTCGTAGGCCTGGCGTCGAAACCCATCCACGTCTATGGCCGCCCCTGGTACAAATGCGAGTGGATCTCCACCAACGGCTCCTCAATCAAAGCCAAGTCCTTCAAAATGCTACCCGATTGGGGCTACGGCAGAGTCTACACCGTCGTCGTCGTCAATTGCACCTTCCCCGTCAACCCCAACGCCGACAACTCCGGCGGCAAGCTCAACCTCTACGCCTACTACTCCGAATCGCCGAAGCGATACGAGAAGATCACAGCGTTAGAGGAAGAACCCAATTCGTATAACGAATCCAAGTACCATCCACCATACCAGTACGAGTACTTGTATTGTGGGTCGTCCTTGTATGGGAATTTGAATCCCCATAGAATCAGGGAATGGATGGCTTATCACGCCTGGTTCTTCGGACCCAGTTCGCATTTCGTCTTCCACGACGCCGGCGGGGTGTCGCCGGAAGTTATGGCGGTGCTGGAGCCGTGGGTCAGAGCCGGGAGAGTGACGGTGCAGGACATCCGGGACCAGGCGGCGTTCGACGGCTACTATTACAACCAGTTCCTGGTGGTGAACGATTGTCTCCACCGGTACCGCCATGCCGCGAATTGGACTTTCTATTTTGATGTGGATGAGTATATCTATCTACCAGATGGGAACACTCTTGAGTCGGTGCTGGGTGAGTTCAAGAACGTGACTCAGTTCACGATTGAGCAAAATGCCATGTCTAGTGTGCTCTGTGTCAACGATTCCACTCAGGACTATCCAAGGTATATACACTTTTTTGATGGATACTTTGATTTCTCTTTTAAATTATTGCAATTTTGGTCTCAGTTTTGATAGACAATGACTCTTCCACTCATTTTTCATCTTAATTTGGACTTAAAAAACGACGTATTACTTCAATTATTGTTTTCAGATGGAGATTGATGTTTTCTAGACACACATTTGTTTCTTGGGTACTTCATTATAGTTTTGTGCATATAGATATATGTATATATATGGTTAGGGATATGATGCAAATTTCCCAGTTCATAACCAATTACTTCTGTTTCCTCTAATTAGGATGTATGGTGATGGGGTTTGGAGATTTTATGTATTATGCCCATATATATATATATATATATTGTAATTGGCTTCAGAGGTAGTTTTATGGTAAACTTTGAAGATTTTCTGCGTCGATTGCCATATATATATATATATTGTGTACATTTGGCTTCAGAGGTGGTTTTCTGCTTGATTTTGAAATGCTGAATATGGTTATTATGGTAATGGGTTTTGAAGATTTTCTGTGTTTTGGTTGCTATATATTGTGTATTTAGTTAGCCTCAGTAGTTGTTTTTATGTTTAATTGTGAGATGCTAAATTTGATTGATATGGTGAATGGGTTATGAAGATTTTCTGGGGTAATGCCTATAAATAATGTAGAATGACCTCGGAAGTCGTTGTATGTTGTGTTTAATTGTGAAATGCTAAATTTGATCAATATGGTCAATGGGTTTTGAAGATTTTATCTGTTTTGGTTGCTCTATATTGTGTATTTAGACTCGGAAGTTGTTTTATGAATAATTGTGAAATGCTAAATTTGATCATTGGCTTTGAAGATTTTCTCTGTTGATGCCTATAAGTCATATACATGGGTTCAGAGCTTGTTCGTGTCAATGGTAAAATGCTGAATCTGAATATGAATAATTTTTCAGGCAATGGGGGTTTGAGAAGCTACTGTTCAAGGACTCCCGGACTCGGATCCGGCGAGACCGGAAATACGCAATTCAGGCGAAGAATGCGTTCGCCACAGGGGTGCACATGTCGGAGAATGTGGTGGGAGGTACATTGCACAAGACGGAGACGAAGATCAGATACTACCATTACCACAACTCCATTACTGTCCACACTGAACTTTGCAGACAATTTGTGCCCAAGGAAGGTGTCACATGGTTAGAAAAAACCCCATTTGTCTATGATGACAACATGAAGAAGCTAGCAACAAAAATCAAGCAATTCGAGCTCAACACAATTCGATCAACCAACACACATGTTCATTCTTAATAGTCATCTTCAATTCTATCTTCTTTTTTATACTTATTTTTTTTCAAGGAAAGTTAATATTACCACAAGCTCCTCTCCTATGTTGTCAACTTGTCATGAAGAAGAATAGAGAATGAGTTGTGAAGTGGAGTGATTGATTTGGTGGTTGCTGAAGGGTCACTCTTCCAACCCCTTGCCGGAATCTGACCCACCGGTGGCCCCAGTAATCTTTGGCATTAGTGGTGGAGACTGGAGAGAGTAATGATGATAGATAGTGAAAAAAAGGAGGTGGGCATTGTTACTTTATTTCGTCTTTGTAAAGATGACTGTTGTATTGTTTGTTTAATTTCTTCTTTTTCTATTACTTTTATATATTAAATTATTTAATATATAGTTTACAATGTGATATAAAAAAATCATTTTATTATTGGAGTAATTAAGTTGATGTTATATTAGTTTAATCAGAATGAGAATGAATGATGAATGGTAGCATGTGATTATAATCATGGAGGTGTGAATATATGATTAGTGTATAGTATGCTTTTATATGTATATGGAAAAAGGGTAAGAGATGCTGTATGTTGAATGATGATGAATGCACATGTCTTTATCTGGCGACCACTTTCTTTGTAAAGAGTAGTAATAAAAAGAGGAACAACCACTGAATCCTAATGGAGTGGTCCCATTGCAAGCCACTCCCACTAACAAACACATCTAGCTAGGGATGGCAACAGCGGGTGAGGGCTCCACCCCCTTCTCTATTATTTGTATTAGGGTAAATTATACTTTCACCCCTCTATATAGGATTTATTATAATTTGACCCCTCTATATTGAATAATTACACTTACACCCCTTAAAGTCATCGGCAGCTCATTCCTGTGACTGAAAAATTGAAATTACGCAATTGCCCATTATATTTTATTTTAATTTTATTTCAATAAACCTAACTTAATTAAATTTAACCTAAACTAACTTATCATAACCTTGAAAAATAAGTTGTGCCTAATTCTACAAACCCTAAATTAAATCCTAATCTCCAAAACCTAATTTCAATTCCAATTCTTAAACCCTAAATTCTACTCTTATTCAATCCCTATATATATAGAGAGAGAGCGAGAGAGAGGGAGAAAAATACAGATATATGTATATATATAGATCAACATATACATAATAGATATATCCTCTCTCTCCCTCTGTAAATTGGGAAAATCATACTATCGAATCATCTTCAAAGAATCAAAACGGTATGGATTCGGCGAAGCTGGAGTGGTCGCGGCTGCCGAACTCGGGAGGATGAAGTGGACACCTTGACTATGAAGTGATTGAGAATTAGGTTGTATGTATATATATATATATGTATGTACACTTTTGTGTTTCTGATTACACCTATATACATATATATACATATACATATGTATATATACATATACATATGTATATATACACATTTATACACATATGTATATATATGTATATATGCAGAAATTGGAAAGAGTAGAAATTCCTTGAGAAATCTTCTGTTTGAACCTTGAGAGCTTGGATTTACGTTGATTCTTTCATAATCTAGCTGAATCGGGGATTCTCGGATCATTGCTTACGATTTCTTGGAATTGAAACTTGAGAGCTTGGTTTGCGAATCTAAGGTTCAAATTCTTGTGGGATTTTCTGTTGCTTTTCTTGAGGGAGTATTGAATTGCAAATTTATGTTGATTTGGACCTTGATTTCTACATCACAACCTCTCTTTCTCTCTCTCTCTCTTTCTCTCTCTCTATATATATATATATATATGAATGTTCATAAATATAGATCTTTGTATATATATATGCATATTTATATATATATAAAAAAAAATTGAGGGTAAAAAGGTAATTTGATTGAGTCAAGGGTAACATAGTCATTTCTCATCTAAAAAATGGATGACTTCATCTTTAACCGGAGTTGACCCTGCTGGAATAATGAGGGGAAATTGTTAAAAAAAACCAAATTAAAGGGGGTGTAAGTATAATTATCCAATCTAGAGGAGGTCAAGTTGTAATTAATCCTATATAAAAGGGATGAAAGTGTAATTTACCTTTTGTATTATTAGGGGCGTGTTTGTCATAATTTCAGTCAGATTCATTGAGGTTTGCAGAAATGCACTCAGACCCCTTATTTTATGTGACACGCATCATTTACACCTTTTATGTCACTTTTAAATCAAATCAGTCATGACATTACTATAAATTTTTTATTTAATACCTAAACTACCTTATGTAAAGATATCTTATTATTTGACAACTAGTTTAGTCATAGTGCTTTACTTTAATTTATCAGTACGACTCCCCCAAGAACATAATATTGTATGGCATTTTGGCACCAATTGGCTTGTCATTTTGGTGTCAATTTAATTTCTTTAATTTATAATCGTCACCCCTCCCTAATAACATACACCATGCATATCTGGCGCCATTTCCTTTCTTTATTTTATCATTTTGACCCCTAATGTTTGAATTTACATTATAATGGTCACAATTTCTGATGGTCATATGTTTTGGCTTTATATAGTGTTGTATTTTGGGTCATATTGTATCACAAGCACTATCTATCATTCTATCTCTTTGCTCATTTTTCAAACCACCATCTCCCTCTCTTTCTCTTTATTTATTCATGTCTAAAACAAGCCATGAAAGTGGAGGTAGGGGCTACATTAGGTACAATAATTTGAGGTGTCATTGTTGTAATTTTGTTATAGTCAAAATTACATAAAATGACAAAAACAACAATAAAGGAAGATTTTACTATGCTTGTGAAGCTAAAAAATACATAATATGGGGATGGTGTAATCCCATGCATGGTGAAGATTAGATATTTAATCATGAAGACCAAATTGTACTTTTTGAAGAGGTTGCAAAATTGAAAGTTATAATAAGGATTACAAAACAGGGATGTATGATCCCATTATGTGCAAGCATGTAAGTGTCCTTGCTATAACAAGGATCATAAAACAACTTCACATTATCTCTATTCCACAAAATGGCTCCAAGAACATGTCTGCAAGGTACCCCTGAAATCTGTCATACTCTACATGAGCATACCCTATGTCCAAGATTAACCACACTAACAAGTGCATCCATTTCATGCACCTCAAACTCTCCGTTTTCAGCTGCATTCACTCTACACCCTTTTGATAGTTGGATTGCATTGTTTATCTTTTTCCTTATTTGGGGTGTCACCATCCCTGTCCATGCAACTGCTTTCTAGTATCTCTTTTGGATTCTGACCATTAGTTTAATCCTAATCCAATTAACCATTGTCAATATGGGCTTAGACATATGTTGACCTACCCAATTTTTAAAAGATTCTATCAAGTTGTTTGTTATGTGGTCACTCTTGGATGTTTCTGTCACGGCCCGAAATTCCCGAGACTTCAACCTGGAGAATTAGCAAATCCCGAGGGGTGACGTCAGTCTGAGCAACCACTAGAACCAATAATAATCATGATACAGTAGATAAAATCATAGCTGAATAATGATGTCCGCTGAATGAAGAATAAGTGTTTATACAAAGAACAATATATAGGGGCACATAACGGTGTTGAACAAAATACTGTACAACACTAAGTAATAATGTAAAGGTATAGAGATACAAAAAAAAGGATATGCCAACAAGCTGGTGTAACAGATGGATGCTTCGCGGTTCGACCCAAAAGCTTAAGCTAATGAGTTAGGCTAACATCCACCCATTTAAACCCTTTCAATTTCCATCTTTATCCAATGTGGGACACAAATGGGCACCCTGTGACATTCTCCCCTATCCGAACCTGCACAATGCCCTCATTGTGGTTGGACCACCTTGCTTACCCGACCTTGGACTTGGACTCCGGCCTGTGTGCGGAGGACCAAAGTGAGCACTTGGCGTGACACCGGATGAAAGACTAGGTTTGGCTCTGATACCAACTGTAACGGGTGGATGCTTCGCAGTCCGACCCAAAAGCTTAACTGATGGGTTAGGCTAACATCCACCCATTTAAACCCTTTTCACTTCCCATCTTTATCCGATGTGGGATACAATTGGGCACCCTGTGATAGTTGGCTCCCGCGATAAATACAAGAAAATCCCATACAATATGGGTAATGATACGATGTGATAAGATAGATAAAAACTAAACAGCGTCCCAATTAACTCGAGCTACTACTATGCCTCCTTTTCTGAAAACATCGGTATAAAACATCGGGGTGAGCTATGAAGCTCAGTAGGGAAAATCCTAACTACCACATCCTCCGGTCGTCCAGGGAGTGCAAACCAACCCGTGTGCATGCGTCTACCTTAGGTTGGTCTGTTGTCTCACATGACACTCATGCCAATCCGAGACCCCTAAATAAATCTCATTAATCACCTACTATGCTCAGGTAAAACAAGACATACATCTCACACAACAAGTCTCAGCATAGAAGCACATGGTACACATACATCCATATAAAAGTAAGTATATAAGGATATATATATACATATACATACATAGGTACTCAACACATGCTCCTAGGATCCAACTAAAGCTCGTACCCTAACTCCAATTTTAGCGGCTAAAGTCACACACAAAACCGCATACCAAAAATTTATAACTCAAACTTTAAACCGACATTACCATACTCACAACTTGACACCTAGAAATCGAAAGGGGTCCTAGACCACCTCTAGAGCCAAAGGGAAAAAATAGCATAACTCCCATACGAGTGCACCCACGACTCATTAATAAGAAGCAAAGACCAATAAAATTGCTAAAGGTCACTAAAGGACTCTGATTGGTTCTAGGGCAAGGCTTGAATAATGATTAAAAATAATAGTGAAAATAAACCCTTAAAGTTGACATAATTTTACACGTCGCAAGTGCACGAATTGTATTGTAATATAGTATGTTCTTGGGACAGGGTTATCGAATCCACGGGACTAAATATATCTCAACTCTATATTTAATTATTATAACTAAATTATGATGCAATATTTTATGCAATAGTTATAGAGGTATTTCTAACGCTACCACTAGTCGCATAATATAGTATTATATTAATTCAATTGCAAACTGTGGTCCATCATATGTGAATCAGATATAGGGTTGCAACTCTGGCAAACCCCAATTCCAAAAAAAGAATAATTCATCCGACTCAGCTACAACCCATCTTCGGAAGAGTGTGACTTGTGCATTCTATCTATATTACTCTAAACTACTTCTGCAGTACGATAAAATAAACTAAAATATGTCAATTTCACCTCCCCTTAGCATGACCTGTCCAAACCTAGATTGCGGGCCCGTTTGAAAAGTGGTCTGGTCTGGTTTTGTCTGGCTATATTGGTCTTCATTGGTTTTGACTAGTTTTGCTTGGTTTTGTGTGGTTTTGTAAAGAGTAGTGGCCAACGGGGTCCACCATGAATTATATATATATATAGAAAGATAGAGTAAATAATAGTGGTCAGCGGGACCCACCATGAATTATATATATAGATATAGAAGGATAATTTGCACTAACACCCCTTAAGATTTGATTTTGTTTGCCATGACACCCCAAATGACCAAAATACCCTTCATAAAATTCGAAAATATTAAGGATAATGTGAAATGACCTTTATGCCCCTACCCCAAATATATAAAATTTTGAAAAACATATATATAAATTCGAAAAAATATATAAAATTCAAAAAAATGTATAAAATTCGAAAACAAATATTTAAATTTTGAAAAAATATATAAAATTAGAATAAAATATATAAATTTCGAAAAATATATATAAATTTCAAAAAATATATATAAAATAAAAAAAATATAAAATTCGAATATATATATATAAATTGAAAAATATTTAAATTCGAATATATATATTTCAAAAAATATATATATAATTCAAAATATATATATTTTCAAAAAAAAAAATTCAAAAAAATATATAAAATTTGAAATATATATATAATTCGAAAAAATATATATAAAATTTGAAAAATATATAAATTCGAATATATATATATTTCAAAATAAAAAAATTCAAAAAATATATATTTTCGAAAACAAAATTCAAAAAATTATATAATTTCGAAAAACATATATAAATTTCAAAAAATATATAAAATTTGAAATATATATATATAATTCGAATATATATATATATATAATTTGAAAAATATATAAATTCGAAAATATACATATTTTTTGAAATGATTATATGTTTTTTGAAATTATATAATTTTTTGAATTTTATTTTTGAAAATATATATATTTTGAATTTTATTTTTGAAATATATATATTCGAATTTATATATTTTTAAAATTTTATATATATATTTTTGAAATATATATATATTTCGAATTTATATGTTTTTGAAAATATATATAGATGCAAACCTCAGGGGGTCTTAGTGAAAATTATCCTATATAGAAAGAGAGAGAGTAAAGAATAGTGGCCAGCGGGGTCCACCTTTCATTATATATATATATATATATATATATATATATATAGAAAGAGAGAGAAAAAAGATGATGTGTAGTGGAATGCAGGGCCCACCTAGGAAAAGCATTTGGTCTTAAATTGTAAAAATCAAAGTCCATTTGGTCTTTAAAAGAAAGCAAAAACAAGACAAGACAAAACCAACCTAAAAATCAAACAAGCCCTGCATGTCAATGAGCACCATTATGTAGAAAATCATGGATTAAACATCCGAGTTCCAGCCTATATTGAATAATCATGATTGAGTAATATTAAATATTCATTCAAGCTAAGACAAGATATATAATAAATAGAGAATCTTATATTAAATCAAATGTATTCACTCATCTACACAATCATCACATATGTGTCATTCAGTTTCCCCTTTTACAATTAAAATAAATAAAAGGTCTATATTACTTGGCTAGGGTTTTGTTAAAAACCCTAGATACCGGTTTAGCGGCTCATGGTTATGGTTGTCTGCATTGTTGATGTAGACACCACCTCCTTCTATGGATTGGTGCATAATTCTGCACTGGCTTGGTCTTTAATGGCTCTAAAAACCTTCTCTAAGCTCTTCTAAAAAAACTCCCTTTCTGTAGGGGAGACCCCTCTCTTTTATATAAGAAGAGACATCTTTATTTGGTATGTTAATTGCTTCACCATCAAGCAAGGGCTTCTCATGAGTGTATTCTTTGAAGAGGAATGTCAAATCTAGTCAGTTATGATCAATAATATGTCCTAAAAGTAGTCTGGAGTGCCTATCAAGTCAATTCTAGTCGAAGCGGGTCCCATCTAATAAATTGAAGTCGTCTAACTTCGAGTTCTCGAAGTTGCAATATCAAGAACTCGAAGGTCAAAACTTCGAGTACTCGGTGATAGTCTTGATAGCGCACCATAGCGTGGCCATGGCATGAATCCTCAAGGTTGGATTGTATTTGCTTATCCCAATCTGTATTTGTAAAGTCTTCCTTCAGTCCAATCAAGTCATCCTCTAATAACATCTCTTGTGCCACATCTTCCACTAGTTCATCCATCTCATCTATGGTAAAACATTCATTTGTTTTTGGAAGTTGGCTATTAGTATTGAATATATTCAATCTTAATTTCATATTTCTAAAAGATATATCCATAATCCCTATTCTACAATTAATGAAAGCGTTAGCTGTAGCTAAGAATGGCCTTCCTAGGAATACAAGTATATGTTTCTTTAGACTATGGACATATTCTGTATCTAAGATTATAAAGTCAGCAGGAAAATAGAATTTATCCACTTGAACTATCACATCCTCAACTATTCCTCTTGGTTGCTTGATTGATCTGTCTGCCAATTGAAGCACAACCTTTATAGGGTTTAGTTAACTCAATCCCAAATGTTGATAAACTAAATATGTTAGTAGATTGACACTAGTGCTTAAGTCAAGGAGGGCTCGACTAACTTCTTGATCTCTAATCACACATGATAAAGTGGGCGCTCCTGGATCCTTGTATTTGGCCAGAGTGTTACTCAATAGTAAGGAACTCACTTGTTCAGTTAACATTATGTTTTTGGGAACCTTAGTTCCACTCCTACGCTTTTATGTACACAAGTCCTTTAAAAACTTAACGTAAGGTGATATTTGAGCTATGACATCTAGTAAAGGTAAATTGATCTTTAATTGTTTAAATATTTCTAAGATGTCATTCGTCTTATCTCCTTGTTTGCCATAATAGTTCGATTCATGGAGACGTTGAGGGAATGGTGCTTTCGGCTCATATTCCTTCTCCGTAGGTTCTTGAGGTGTTTCCTTAATAGGTTCATCCTCTGGATGTGATGTCTCTTTATGGATGTTTTCCAAAGCTTCTTGTTTTGTTATCCTTTCCTCAAAATTTTCCTCAACTTGATTGTTCACTATCCTACCACTCCTTAGGGTTGTAACTGCTTGAATTGTCTCATGCGTAGGTTCTTGAAAAGATCCTAACTCTATCATATGTTGTCCCTTTGGATTTGTCACCGATTAGATTGGAAGTCTACCCTCTTCTCTCTTACTAAGCGTATTAGCTATTTGTCCCATCTACTTTTCTAACTTTAAAATAGCTTGTGAATGTGTATGGAGCAGTTGAGTATTAGCCTATAAATTACTGAGAGCAGCTAAAACTTTATCTTCAAAACCTGATGATCTAGGTGGTGGATTAGGGTTTTGATTTTGATTTCTAAATTGTGGTTGATTTGGTTGAAAAGGTCTAAATCCTTGCGTATTGTTTTGGAAATTTTGGGTGTTATTAAATGGTCTTGGATTTTTATTAAAATTTTGAGGTTGGACTGAATTTTCTACATTTTGAGAACAATAAGATAGATAAGGATTGTTACGCCAGCCTGCATTGAAAGAATTTGAAAAAGGATTATTATTCGAGTTTGTAAAGGCTGCATTAACATCATGTGGTACTATCTCTTATTGGTATATCATTGGACATCTGCTAGCTAAGTGGGAAGGATTAGAACAAACCAAACAGACTTCTATGGGAGTATTTTGAGTGAGATTCAATAATTTATCTATTTTTCTACTTATTTCAGCTACTTGTATAGTAACATCGTCGATTCTTTCGATTTCTTTGACAGTTTCCGTTCCTCTAGGGTTACTAAGAATCGACCTAGCCCTAGCTTCCAATGCATTTTGCTGTGAGTTATCACTCAATCTTTCAAATATCTTCCATATGTCCTCTACTGGTTCGAGTACAAACGTTCCTCCATAAGCTGCATCTATACGATGCTGTTGTATTTATCTTAGGCCATGATAGAAATTACCCATCAAATCATACCTTGAGAATTTATAATGGGGACATTTAGCCAAAAACTATTTATAACGTTCCCAAATCTCATGGAATTGTTCACCCAGAATTTGGAAAAAATTCATTATGGCTGCTTGTGATTCGTGTGTCTTCTCCATTGGGTAATACTTATGTAGAAATTCTTTCTTAATATTCTCCCAATTAATTCTCACTCATTCATTTAAACTGTTATACCATCGTTTAGATTTTTCTTTGAGTGACAAGGGGAATAATCGCACACGCATGACATTGGTAGTCATCCCATTCATCTTTATTGTCGCACTAATTTCTATGAACTCGGTAATATGATCATAAGGATCTTCATGCTTATGTCCATAAAACTTAGGTAACATATTTAAAATACTAGCCTTAATTTCATAATGGGATGCTATTTCTCCTGGTATTATAATGTCCGTTAGGAATTCGAAATCAAATGGTGTGTAATAGTCTTTCAAAGAACCTATTGGTTGTACTTGAGGGTCGCCCATATCGTCAGAATCTACTTTATCCTTTAAGTTCTATCAACTTTAGGATCAAAAGGAGGAACTTCTTTAGATGCTGAATGTAATCCACTCATACAATGATAAAAATTTATAAAATTAAACTAAACTAACTAATCAATAAACAGAAAAATAAATAAATAAATTAAAAATGAAATTTAATAATAAAACTAAAGATGAGATTTAAGCAAGAATTCAAAATATGATTAAAACTCACAAACAGTCTAGCAAAACAATCGTCACTACTTCTCTAGTTTTCCTTCTATTAATTTTAATGTACCTATCAAAAGTCACAAAATCTTGTCTTTAAAAAGAAGAAAGTAAAAATAAAGCAAGTAAATAACTTAGCTATAATAATTACTATAGAGTATAGAAAATTCGTTTACTCCCTGACAACAGCGCCAAAAACTTTGATCGGTTCTAGGGCAAGGCTTGAATAATGATTAAAAATAATAGTGAAAATAATCCCTTAAAGTTGATTTACTTTTACCTGTCGCAAGTGCACAAATCCTATTGTAATATAATATGTTCTTGGGACAAGGTTATCGAATCCACTTGACAAAATATATCTCAACTCTATATTTAATTATTATAACTAAATTATGAAGTAGTATTTTGTAGGATTGTTGTCTATAACTATTTTGACAGATAATTAAAATAATAAAAAATAAAGATAGATTTTTGGTTTTAAGAAGAACAGTAGAGATAAGTGATGTGCCTCAAGTGTGTACAAAATATGTGGTTAAAAACAATACCTTAAGAACGCTCTAGGTTTTACCCTACGAGAGCGTACGTATCAATTGTAGAATAACAACAACTTGAGTAAGGGATATCGATCCCACAGAGACTAAGATTGTTCACTTTAACAGTTCAAAAATAATGAGTTATATTTATGAAAAGATGTTTATTTTGGTGGCCGAAGACCAAATTATCTAAATTAATTAACTTATTCTAAAAAGCAAAGTAAATTGGTTTGTGATTCAAGAGAGAGAGAAAACTAGGATTTTCATCGCTCCACCATTAACCTCATGACATAGTTTTATCAATGTAACAATTGCAAGAGGGTGATTCATAAACTGTGAATCAGGTCGTACCGTAAATAGCTAAATACGACCCCAAAAAGGAATATCGTCAACCGGATTGGGACAACCCATCTCATGACTGAACTAACTACCAACTAAATTACTCTAATCTACTCCTAATGCATGAAAATAAACTAAATCATGTATATTATGTGTTTTCACCATCAATCCACCCAAACCCTACTCTCTAATGTATATTATGTGTTTTGAACGCACTTTGAGGTATAGGAGTCGTTGACACATCATATAATCAAAATGGGGGCAAATCGGACATTACAGCCAAAATCATAGAATTTTCTTAGGCGTAGGTCAGGCGTAGAACTTCACTTTCTAGCCACTTTTGCTTATGTAGGTGTAGGGTCAGGCGTAGGCTTTTTCATGAAAACCACTTTTCTTCGCAACTGCATCAAAATGACCGTATTGATTTCACGAGACTTTTTGCTTGAAGTGACGGCTTCAGGAAATGCCGTTTTTGCCCGCTGGGAGCCATTTTTGTCTCGGAAACACCTCTTTGACTCTCCTATTGGATAGAAATGAACATGTCTTTAGTTAATTCACCAAAGTTAGCTCTATTTCTTCATTAAGCTTCTGAAACATGATTAAACACACAAACGACATAAAAATACCAAATAATGGAATGAATGGACGTAACTAAAGCAAGATAGGAGTTTAAAATGGATGATATTGAGCACCTATCACACCCCCAAACTTACATATTGTTAGTCCCTTTGCAATGAACTCAGAGAAAATTTCTTGTGATGATTTTTAATTTAAGTAATCTAACCTAATCCCTTGCTTTCGTGAGGGTCGATGATTACACTTAGCATGTGTAACAAGCCTTTTAAACCCTTCGAGAACACCGAGTGGACGAGTGAAGTCTCGCGAGGGTTGGAAATACTACCTACAACTTCTCCATTCTTTGTAATCACGCAGTCATGCATTCATACACTTATTAATTAAGCCATGATACAATACACAAGATAATAAGGATGTAAATACTCCCACTCACTACTGAACAATAACTATCTCGAGCTAATGTCATGAATGGTCCCCACTATGGTGAATAACTTCATTACTTTCTACTCCCAATCCATACAACCTTTCATTTTTTTTGTGAACATTCCCTTATGGTATTTCCAATCTTTCTTCTCCTACTTCATTGATCAAACTTTGCCACTTTTCGGAAAAACTCATACCCTTTTTGTCTTTCTAAGCTCCGAACTTTCCAGCGATGATTTTTAGTCTCGACCAACTGGGCCCGAGCTTCTTTAGTAGGATTTATGCTCATTGATTTTCTCCCTTTTTTACGCGAAAAATAATATTGGTGATACCAAGACTCGGTTACTCAGATCAAAGAATTACGTTTTGCATTTTAGTTTTTTTTCAAGATAATTTTCAACTTTCTCCATTTCAACCATAACATCTCCTTTTCTCCTATTTTAATATAGCAAAATTATTATTTCAACTACATAGTCAAAGATTAACTATTTTTCCCATAATGAATGTGTGCTTATGTTTATAGGTCAAGGTTATCCTTTTCAGTTTCAATTTCACTAATTCACTCACCCATGTAAAACCACATCACTTTCACTCAACTCGATCTAACCATTACTCCCATGATCAACAATATTACAACACATACTACTCATACATCTTAAACACAACTCAATCAAATTGTAATGTAAAACACTCATGCGTGAAAATAAAGAATTTCTTTCCAAAATTTTTTATTAATTTTTTTTCCAAATTGTTATTTTTCAAAATTTTCATTCCTAAACTATACCCTCACCCCCAAACTTAAAACAAACCATGTCCGTATGGTTCATCATACAAAGGAGAAAATACAGTTACGCTTGAAGCATACTTCCGGAATCATACTGTAGCACTTGATCTCCTCCCCCAAACTTGATTTGGATCACTTGTAAATATGCTCAACAAAAGACAAATACCCAATATCATAGCAAGGGAAAATAAATTGCATAAAAAATATCTGGGAATCATCCATATATTGCTCAAGGAATGAAATTTTTTATTAAAAATAAGATAACAAAGATTTGGCCTTAAATGCCTACAATCCCTATGAATTTAAATTGCAAAGGCGTGGCCTTAAGGGACTACTATCTCTAAGAATTGAAATTACAGAAATTAAATGACATCTTATTCTACAAACCGAGGCTAGAAATTAACTTTCACAACCTAGGACCAATGTTTAACGTCGTCGGCATGATAGGGCCACTAAAAGGGCTATCCAATACCTTTCCTCTCTGCAATACTTCCCCTAATCATAGGAAAAAATATAGGAGGCAACTCTCCCAGTGTTCTCACCTGTAGCCAATTATCACTATCCATGACATCAAATATAGAACAATAATCACCATATATAGTATCTCATATGTAACGTTCTAACTTTACCCCATGTATAGGCAATGTGTCCAACAAATCCTCCTTCAACATCTTATGTAATGTTCCCTCCACCAATTCATCACTCTCCATTAAACTGAAAGATGCCATAAATTCCAGTCCCGGATAAATCTCCTCATAAATCTTTAGTTGCTGACCACGCCTCTTTAACCTTTCATTTCCAAAACCTACCTCTCCGTGGAGGTAAACTGATTCAACTCTAACTGGTCCGTCCCTTCTTAACCGGATCTTACCTTGAAACAATTTTAGTTTTAAATTATACCGCTATCCCTTCCGGTCAAGGTCAAGGTACTTAAGAAGAACATGCTTAACATGATGTACTCTTGTCTGAGCTATATAAATTCAAACATCCTCATACGCACAATTCCATATCCCCTCATACTCATTTCTTAATCGCGGATCTTCCCAGACATACAACTTGTCTACCATATTTATACTCAACACTCGCTCATCTGAAAAGGGATCCTTAAGAGGGGTGTCGTCATTGGTAGGCTCTATGACAGTTCGTGGTAAATGATCAACTCTCACAGTCTTCACACCTTTTTTTATCTTTCAATATGCCATCTTCTTGATCCTTAATTAACCCACACAACACCATTTCATGAAGTGTACTCTTAGGCATAAACTCTTGTGGATGAATAAGTTGAGCTCCAACTGACTTTCTTGGTGCTCTCACTGGCTGTGAGTACAAAACAACTTCCAATGCCTCGATAACTTCCAAATTTTATCGCTGTTGATATTCCCAATTTTCAAACTTTGCCTCCACATCTTGCTTATTCATTACTAAGCTTTTCTCTCAACCTTCAGTGCCATCATACAACCTAATCTTATAAAGTGAGTTGTTGGGCACCAATGCCATTGGTGACACAAATCAAGATTCAGGCGAATCTCTTGGCTCCTCCCCTGGTTGCAAACCTAAAGCTCTTTCAAATACAGTGATCACTTCTAAATTAGAGCGGTGTTGATCCTCATACGTGTCAAATTTTGTATTCGACCTTTCAATCACAACATCAAGGTCATTTCTTGATATACTCTGAGGTACAACTTCTTCAATCATCTCATCTATGTTAAAATACTCTGCTGGTTCAGGTAATTGATGGTTAATATAAAAAACATTCATCCTCATCTTTAGATCCCCAAAAGATATATCCATAACCCCTGTTTTGCAATTAACATACGCATTTGTCGTAGCCAAAAATGGTCTTCCTAAGATAACATAGATATGTTTCCTTGATTTGTGGCCAGGTTCCATGTCTAACACCACAAAGTCTATAGGATAGTAGAACTTACCCATTAAATAATTACATCCTCCAGAATTCCTCTCGGTTTTTTAGTTGATCTGTCTGCCAATTGAAGTACCACCGATGTAGGATTGAGCTCTCCTAACCCTAGATGCTGATAGATTGAGTAAGGTAATAAATTAACATTCGCACCGAGGTCAAGAAGAGCTCTACCAATCTTTTTGTCAGCAATGACACAAGAAATAATGGGAACACCAGGATCTTTCCTCTTAAATAGAGTATCACTAAATAAGATTGAACTCACTTGCTCAGTCAACAAAATCTTCTTTAGGACCTTAGCTCTACTTTTTATTTTCTGCATACAGAGGTCCTTTAGAAATTTAGCATAGGGTGGAACTTGGTTGATAATGTCTAAGAGGGGTATATTGATCTTGATATGTCGGAATGTATCCAACGTATCATTCTTCTTATGCATGCCATACGACGTTGAATCTCGAAGACGTTGAGGGTACGATGCTGCCTCCTCATTGCTCACCCTATCCAGTTCTTCTGGTAATGTCTCATCTTGTTCTTTCTCCTATTGGGGTTGATCTCTTTGAACATCGTCAATCGCTTTCTTCTGAGCTTCTTCTTCTACTTTTCTTTGAACTTCTTTGGCCTTTTGCTTCTTCAACCTTTCCTCATGCTGCTCCTCAGCCTTACTTTCCACTTCTCTTCCACTTCTCAAAATTGTGACTGCTTGGACTCTCTCATGATGAGTCTCAACAAAGGATCCAATCTCTAGTGCTTTTTGTGGCTCTGGGTTAGCCACCAGCTGACTAGGCAATATTCTCTCTATCCTATCCATAGCATTCGCTAGTTGTACTATTTGGGCTCCCATTTGAGCAATGAATTGGGAATGAGAGTTCAATGTTTGGATGGTCACCTAAGAATTATTAGATTGATTTTTAAACTTCCTTAGGGCACTCATCACCTCTTCTTCAAAGCCAGATGATCTTGGTGGTGGATTTTGAGTTAGATTTTGATGTTGGAGATGGTTTTGAGGATATGAAGGGTAAGCTTGATTTGGATTGAATCTTTGGGTTTGGCTTCCTTGAGGCTAAGTTTGGAAGTTATAGGGTTGGAGAACCTGATTATTATTGAATGGCTGGAGAGCTTGATTATTATTGAATGATTGAAGAGCTTGGGAATTATTGGATGGCTGTCTAGGTTGGTAATTTGACTGAGGATTTTGAGCCATGATTGTTGTTTGGGAGTTGAATGATTGTTAACTCTGTTGGAACCTTTGCTGTGGATTAGACGATTATCCTTATTGGAATCTTGGTTGTGGATTTTCCACATTTGTAGATTTATAAGACAAAAGTGGGTGATTTCTGGTATTTTAGGTATATGAATTAGTGAAAGGAGAATTATTTTAATAGTTCCACAATGCATTGGCATCGACAACCATTATGTCCAGACACTCATTTTAAGAATATTCAACTTCTACTTCTAACATTTATTTTGGAGGGGAATGACTTCGCTGAAGAAACTTGTAAATTTTTTCTAATCTCTCTCCTACCAACGCCACTGACTTTCTAACATCCTCATCATGATTCACGACATAAGCTTTCTCCAATATTCTATCCCGTCCACCTCTAGCCCTCAACTCAAATTCATATTGAATCATATTTTCACTAATATTGTCAAACAACTTTAAGAGTTCTTTTGCCAGCTTCAAGGGAAATTGACCTTGTGTTGACGCGTCTATCAAAGTCTTATGTGCATCTCTAAGTGACATGTAAAAATTCTTAGCTACATCATATTCAGAGAACCTATAGTGGGGACACTTATACAAGATTTCATTATATCTCTCCCAATCGTCATGAAACTGCTCACCAGGCAATTCTCTAAAACTTTTGATCGCATCTTGTGCTTATGAGGTCTTTCCTATGGGATAATGCTTCTCTATGAATTCTTTTTTAAGGGCTTCCCAATTAATTTTAGTTGCTTTAGCCAATTTGATATACCATCTTTTGACTCTTTCCCTCAGTGACCAAGGAAATAATTGCATTCGCAAGTCATTCTTGGATAAATTATCATACATAACAGTAGAGGCTACCTCTAAGAAATCATTTATGTGTTGGTATGGATCCTCAATTCTAAGTCCAAAAAATTTAGGAAGCATATTAATAACACTTATCTTTATTTCAATGTGCTTCGCACATTCTTCTTATGGAAAATCAGCATATTAATCATACGCATCCGGTGTGTAGTATCCTTTCAGTGACGTCTCCGGTGCCCTTTATTGGTTGGCTCTTTGGTTACCCATCGTGGCTTCTTCTGACTAATGATGACGCTCTTCAATAGCTCGACATTTTGGATAAAAAGTCCTTTCGATCTCAGGATCAAAAGATTCTAATTCAACGTTGAGATCAAAACAGGATTTTCGATCGCTCATACACCAAACAAATTTTTTTTTATACTTTTTTTTTACTTCTCAACTATTCTTAATATTAACAGAAAATAAAGCTAAAACTCACCAGAGGTCCAACGAAGCAACTACTACTCCACCAAATACCTTTATACTTTTCAGAGTACCTATCAATCACACAAAAATTCCAATTTTAGTACACTACAATAACGCAATATAAATAAACTACTAAAGCTAATGAACAATGCTTAGTCCTCGGTAACGGCGCCAAAAACTTGATGTGCCTCAGGTGTGTACAAAATATGTGGTTAAAAACAACACCTTAAGGATGCTCTAGGTTTTACCATACGCAAGCGCACGTATCAATTGTAGAATAACAACGACTTGAGTAAGGAATATCGATCCCACAGAGAGTAAGATTGTTCACTTTAACATTTTCAAATTAATGAGTTATATTTCTGAAAAGTTGTTTGTTTTGGTGGTGGAAGACCAAATTATCTAAATTAACTAACTTATTCTAAAAAGCAAAGTAAATTGATTTGTGATTCAAGAGAGAGAGAAAACTAGGGTTTTCATCGCTCCACCACTAACCGCATAACATAGTTCTATCAATGTAACAATTACAAGAGGGCGATCCATAAACTATGAATCAGGCCGTACCGCAAATAGCTAAATACGACCCCAAAAAGGATACCGTCAATCGGATTTCGACAACCCATCTCATGACTGAACTAACTAGTACATGCCAATTAAATTACTCTAATCTACTCTTATTGTATGAAAATAAACTAAAACATGTCAACATGTCTGTATCAACTCGCCAAGGCATGGCCTATGTCAACCTAGGGTTTCGAGTTTTATTACCACCATTGTGTAGAAAATCATGAATTAAACATCCGAGTTCAAGCCCATAGTGAATAATCATGATTGTGTAAAATAATATATTAATTCCATTTAAAACAAGAATTTAGAACAAATATAAAATTTTGTATCAAGAATAAAAACGATCTCTTATCTACTACAATCATCACAGTATGGTCATAGTTTCCCCTCGTTACAATTTAAAACAAATAAGAACTACATTACTTGGCTAGGGTATTGTTAGAACACTCTAGATACCGTGTTAGTTGATCATGACTGAGGTGAACTGCATCTTTGGTGTAGAATCATCTTGCATAATCTTCCTCATTGGATCTCTAGGTCTTGAATGGTTCCTTCTTCTGAATGGAATCTCCACACCTTGAAGACATCATCAATTCTGAATGTAAACGTAGAAGAACTCTGTGAACGAACCCCTAACATTGATGTGAAGCCTTGTATTTATAGAGAAAGCTGGAGGCAAACCCTAAGTTTGCCCTTTTTGGTAATTTCGCCGTCAATCCACCCAAACCCTACTCTCTGATGTATATTATGTGTTTTGCATGCACTTTGAGGTATAGGAGTCGTCAACGTATCATATAATCAAAATGGGGACAAATCGAACATTACAGCCAAAATCATAGAATTTTCTGCCGCACCTACGCCTTATGCGTAGCCTAGCTATGCCTTAGGGATAGGTCAGGTGTAGGTCAAGCGTAGAACTTCACTTTCTGGCCACTTTTTGCTTCTGTAGGCATAGGTTTTTTCATGAAAACTACTTTTCTCTGCAACTGTGCCAAAATAACCATCTTGATTGCACAAGACTTTTTGCTTGAAGTGACAGTTTCAGGAAATGCCATTTTTGCCCTCCGAGAGCCATTTTTGTCTCGGAAACACCTCTTTGACTCTCCTCTTGGATAAAAATGAACACGTCTTTAGTTAATTCACCAAAATTAGCTCTATTTCTTCATTAAGCTCCTGAAACATGCTTAAACACACAAACGATATAAAAATATCAAATAATGGAATGAAAGGACGTAACTATAGCAAGAAAGGGGCTTAAAATGGACAATATTGAACACCTATAAATAAGGTTTAGTGTATTTCTAACGCCACCACTAGTCGCATAATATAGTATTATATTTATTCAATTGTAAAGGGCGGTCCATCATATGTGAATCAGATATAGGGTTGCAACATCGGCAAACCTTAACCCAAGAAAGGAACAATTTATTCGACTCGGCTACCACCCATCTTCGGAAGAGCGTGACTTGTGCATGCTATCTATATTACTCTAAACAACTCCTATAGTGCTATAAATTCAACTAAAATATGTTAATTTCACATCCCTTTAGCATGGTCTGTCCAAACCTATATTGCATGTTAATGACCATCATTGTGTAAAAAATCATGGATTAAGCATCCGAGTTCCAACCCATATTGAATAATCATGATTGAGTAAGATTAAATATTCATTGAAGCTAAGAAAATACAAAGAATAAATAGAGAATCTTATATTAAATCAAACGTGTTCACTCATCGACACAATCATCACATATGTGTCCTTCAGTTTTCCCTTTTATAATTGAAATAAATAAAAGGTCTACATTACTTGGCTAGGGTTTTTTTTTAATAATCTTAGATATCAGTTTAGCCACTCATGGTTTTGGTTGTCTGCATTGTTGATGTAGACACCACCTCTATGGTTGATGGTTCTTCTATGGATTAATGCACAATTACGCACTGGCTTGGTCCTTAATGGCTCTAAAAACCTTCTCCAAGTTGTTCTAAAATAATTCCCTTTCTGTAGGGGAGACCCTTCTCTTTTATAGATGAAGAGGCGTCTTTATTTGGTATGTTGATTGCTTCACCATCAAGTAAGGGCTTTCCATGCGTGTATTCTTTGAAGAGGAATGTCAACTAGTCAATTATGGTCATTAAAATGTCCTAAAATAGTATGGAGTGCCTATCAAGTCAATTCTGGTCGAAGTGGGTCCCATATGATAAGATGAAGTCGGCTAACTCCGAGTACTCTAACCTAACTTCGAGTTCTTGAAGTTGCAATCTCGAGTACTTGAAGGTCTAAACTTCGAGTAATCAGTGATAGTCTGAATAGCGCACCATGGCGCGGCCATGGTGTGAAAGTTCTCTGTAATCCGCGCTATCATTGGTGTTAAGGGCGAATTACCGAGTACTCGAAGTATGGATTACAGAGTACTAGGTAGTTCATCATTCTTATTTTTCTGTCTTGACTTCTTTGCTTCGTTTTTCTGTTTGACTTCATTCCACCATGTATTACTTCTTTAACTTGATTTAGGTCTATTATGGGTCATTTATCCTCGATTTGAGCTCTCGAACGATCTTGAATCATTATTCAGTTGTTTTCCCGAAATTAACTTGCTTTGCATAGATGAACCTGAAACATCTTAAAACACGTAAATCGGATAAAAGTACTAAGATAATGATGTTTGCAGGCTTAGAAATGCATAATTAAGGGCCTTGAATGTATAACATTCGGCTCCTATCAGACTCGACTCTCATCCTTAACAATAGCAAGAACACAAATGGGGTAAGGAAAAGACTCAACAAGTCACTCCCAACCATTCGTACACCTGAGACCTAGTCTAAGGATGACGACACCCGATGCAAAAGTGAATAAAGTCCAAAAATACCACCTTTTAGACCCAACTATGGAAAACACCCTTTTAAGTCAATCCTAGGGGTATAATAGTCTTTTCTATGGTAAAATAGTAATTAGAAAGTACAAGTACTTAATTTTGGCTTCGGCGAAAGATAAGGAGTTTTGAAAATCGGTGTCGGGTAGTGCCATGGCATGCAGGCTAGCACGTAGCCCTGTGTACATATGACAGCGTACATGGCCGTGAATTGCAGCAGCCCGCGCATGCGTTGGCGCTGTTCATGTCATGGCATGGGTGCGATGCCTCACCCTGGGCAAGGTCTCGCCAAACAACTATGCTGTTTTTGGCGGGAATTTTGTAATTTTTTGACTTTTTCCGAAAAATTTCCATTTTTCAAATAAAGCACGATTTTGACGCTTCCGGTCTCAAAAAGTCATAAAAATTAGAAAAATGATGTTTTTGCCTTTGGGTATTTAAAAAAACTTTTACGGGGCCCGGGTGAGCGGAAAACATCATTTTTCATTGAAAAGAAAAAAATATAAATTTTTGAATCTTTGAAACGATTTTGGTTTTGAGTAGAAGGGGTCTCAAAATGTCATTTACATTCACCTACTTATGTTTACATATGTAAGACATAAATCGGTGGATAAAAGACCATTTTGCCCTTAGGCGACACAATAACTTCAAATGTTTGCAAATTTTGTAAAAAGTTACAAATTAATGACATCGAAGAGCTCAAAACAAAACATTACCGGTTCATCCTCTGAGACTGCTATCCACGATAAAATATTAAGACAAGAGTGATAAAACCACGAAGGTGACGTAAACTCTGAAACACTGAGGGCCTAAATGGTTGTTGCCATAAATCGGTCTAAGTTCAGCTAGGATCATTTTATCAACTACTCCAAACTCGGACTTTAGGATGGTGCTATATCACTAGGCTACATTACTTAGTTAATCGGGAGCCCCATCCAATAGTTTTACGTAGCCACATAAGGATGTACATAAGCACACAATTCTCAAAATTCTTCCTCATTATCAACATAAAGGAAGAATCAAGCAAGCATGTCAAGAAATTTACATTTTTCAATTCGGTCTCAACATTAATCAACCAGAGGTCAAAATAGACCATAAAAGTTTCATTAGCAAGGCAATTAATTCATATTCCCATTTCAATTCCATTCATCAGCAAAATATATTAAGTGAGTCAATAAGATCAAATTTAAGCATGTTTGTAAGTATATTAGGGATTCTCAAGATGGTAAATGCTTCCAAGTTACTATCATGCTATGCAAGTTATGCTCATGCTAACACCAATGCCAATGAATCCAATCTATAGAGGGTTAGATGGATATCATGGATCCCAAACCATTCACTTATGGGGGTAACAAGACCGCCAAGGAAGGTTGGGTGCTGCTTGATAGGTGTCAAATATTAGACATTTTGACCCTTTAACTTACGATTATTACGTTCTTTCATTCTATTATTTGGTATTTTTATTGCGTTTGCGTGTTAAAGCATGTTTCATGAGCGTAATGAAGAAATGGAGCTAACTTCGGCGAATTAACTAAATAGTGTGTTCTTTCTACCCAAGAGGAGAGTCAAAGAGACAATCCAAGACAAAATAACTCCCGGAGGGCAAAAATGACATTTCCAGAAGCCTTCATCTTTAGCAAAAAGTATTGTGGGTTCAAGATAGTCGTTTTGGTGCATTCACGGAGAAAATTAATTTTCCATAAATTACCTAAGCTTTTGCCTACGCTTCCAATTTCAAAAAGTGGCTAGAAAACACAATTCTACCCTTGGACCTATACTTAAAGGGTACGCTTGGACCTATGCTTGAAGCATAACTGGCCTATGCTTAGCGTAGGCCTGGTACGCTTTGAGGTATTTTCTAACGAAGAAAGACTCTAAGCCCCGACTAATTCGGTGGATTCTGTTGCAATAAGAATTTGACCTGGAAATCAAAGATAAGAAGGGTTCAGAGAATGTTGTTGCGGATCATTTGTCAAGGATTATTGTCAAATCCACAAAGGAAATTACTCCTCTTAAGGATTATTTCCCGAATGAACATCTGTTCAATGTGGCTGTGGTGGAATAAGTACACTGGTATGCTAACATTGTCAATTATAAAACCACAAGTTGAATCCCAAAAGGATGGTCTAAGAATAAGAAATACTGATTCTTCAGTCAAGTCAAATTCTATATATGGGATAATCCGCGTTTGTACATGTATTGCTCTGATCAGATTATCAGAAAATGCATTCCCGAGAATGAGGTGCAAAACATACTAACATTTTGTCACACGCTGGAGTGTGGAGGGCATTTCGAAGCTCAGAAGACAGTCCACAAGGTGCTACAAAGTTGATTTTATTGGCCTTCCATATTCAAGGACGCTTTCAAGTTTTTCAAGGAATGTCTGCGATGTCAAAAGCTTAGATCCATATCTCGATGAGACATGATGCCTTTAACTCGAATTTCTGATAATAGAGTTATTTGATGTGTGGGGTATTGATTTCATGAGACCATATTCAAAAGAAGATAAGAAGGAGTATATACTTGTGGGGGTTGATTATGTTTCAAAATGGGTAGAAGCAATAGCCACAAAGCGTGCTGACCATGATGTGGTGGAAGAGTTTGTAAAATTGAACATTTTCTTATGATTTGGTATGCCAAGATTTTGATCAGTGATGGATGAAGCTATTTTGACAACCAGTTTCTTCCTGCTCTGTGTGAGAAGTACGGTGTCACTCATAGAATTGGTACGCCATATCACTTCCAATCACAAGGTCAAGTGGAGGTTTCTAATAGGGATATTAAAAAAATCTTCGCGAAAATGGTGTGTCCGGATTTAAAGGATTCGCCTCGAAGGCTAAATGGTGCACATTGGGCTTACATGACTGCGTTTAAGACACCAATTAGTATGTCGCCATATCGTCTTGTGTATAATAAAGCGTGTCATCTCCCTGTGGAGTTGGAACACTGAGCATATTGGGCTATTCGAAGATTGAATTTCGATAAACAGAAAGCCAGTGCACAGCAGAAACTCCAACTTCAAGAGCTTGAGGAGTTGAGAAATAATGCATATGAAAACTCACAGATTTATAAGGCTTAAACAAAAGCGTTTCATGATAAACATATTAGAAAGAAAGTTTTTTAGCCCGGCTAAAAAGTCTGGCTGTTTAATTCAAAACTCAAGTTATTTCCTAGTAAGCTCCAATCGAGATGGGATGTACCATATAAGATAACAAAGGTTTTCCCCCATGGAGTAGTGGAGCTCGATGATCCTGACATTAGAAAGAAATTTGTCGTGAATGGATAAAGATTGAAGCATTATATAGAGGTTCAACCATCCGAGTATATGGTAGAAACGATCGATCTAACTGAACTACCACCTGAGCTGGATAAGCTTGATCCGGAGTATTGAAAGGTAGGAACGTTGCACCAACGACGATAAATATTGGTACTAGGTGATGAAGAGTAGCTTGTGAGTCTAGTTTGTATTTGTAGATGATAATTTAGTTATTTCGGTATTTAAGATCGAGTCTGTAAAAACATATCGCAAGGCCATCATCATTTGAGTAGGAATTGTAAATTGAGCCTAGAAAGCGTTAAGAATGTATGGAGTTGAAGACGGGATGAAAAGAAGACGAAATAAAAAAAATTAATTGTGGGCCATGGGGACCTACGCTTCAGCTACGCTTGCTTGAAGCGTAGTTGCGGGCCTGTTATAAACATGACCCGTCAGCGGTTTCCCCCATTCCATTCAAACTTATCATTCTCTCTCAATTCTCCACCAATGTTTACGAGGTTTGATTCTACCATTGTTTCATCCGATTCCTCATCATTCTTTACTAGTGGATCGTCAGATTAGTTAGTGATTCGTCCGGAACTCGAAAAGTCTCCAAAACTCAATTTTTGGAAAATCATCGTTTCTCTCGATTCAGTGAGTTTAGTTCCATTATTTTTATTTCATATGACTTATTTTAATATTCTAAACTATTATTGACGAACGAGTCTAATCAAAATCGTGTGTCGATCCGTTTTCCAAAAAGTTAAGTTTTTCGACTTTAAAAACGGATTGAATATCGAGGTTTTGGAACGACGGCTTGTTTAATCGTCATATTGGATATATTTATATATAGTTTGAGTTTGATTTAGTGTCTGGTTTATTATCATTTACATTTTGAAAATTCCCTATTGTAGGCATGGCGCGGACCAAGTTGTCAGCGAGATGAGTGGCTCAGGCTGTAGTTGCGGATGATCCACCGGTGCGACAGAGGTCAAGATCGTCATCTCCTCTAACGTCCCCTATTTTTCATTGGAGTACACACGCCAAGAGACCACAGTATGTCAACTCGGTATCCTCGTCTTCCTTATCTATTGAGGCAGAGGTGCTAGAGAGTTCCACACAGGGACCCAACATCTTTTTACCACATGGTCGCCTTGTTGTTGATCCAGTTGTTCAACAGGCACCATCACCGCCACTTGTGCCTGAACCACAGGCAAATGACATGCATGAGGATACCGAGAGTGATGGTGTGAGGCAGGAGGATGATACCGAGCAAGAAGAGGATACCGGAGCCGCCTGTGGAGGGTGACTCAGAGTTTTGACTACATTTTTACTTGTGCCCCAGATAACATAGGTAGAGGATTTAGTAGACCGGGTGATCCGGAAGGGGTATTAGTAGGAGCGTATGTACTTATTGTAGATATTTAAGGGATTACAGCCTGTTCCTGCTTGGACGATCAGCCGGTTGCGGGCCTGACATTTATTACCTATTCTTGCCCCGGCTAATCGGCATATTTGTGAGGATATGATCTGGGGGTTCTTGCTATACATGCGCCATTTTAGCAGGGGGTTGAGACTACGGACAGTGGTCCGAGGTACTGAGATTGAGATTACTCCCCAGACTATTGCTGAGGTGTGGGGTATTCCAGACGAGTGTCCACCCGAGCTAGCTGCTGAGTTCCCACCTATGCCTGAGATACTGCCATCTATTGATAAGATTGTTACACTTCATACTATGGGGCAGTGGGCTGATACATATCGAAACTGCACTAAAAAGGCAAACTATCACTCGATGATTTGGTTTTGGGATGTGATAGTCCGATCCAAGATTCTGCCGCATTGCCATACCACCATGTGTTATGCGCCATTTCCAGCCCTCCACTATGCTTTCGAGTTCGGGCGATGGATTTCTATCCCATGGATGTTATGGGAGGGCATATATACACATTATATTCATCTGCGCAAGGAGACTAAGGTTGGTCAACATCTCTTTCTCCTTCAATTCTTGTGCTTGGTGATAAAGATTATGCTGGATGTCAGGATTGAGATGGATGCGGGTGAGAAAAACAGATTCAGAGAGGGTACCCCGTATGCTAGAGGGATGTGGACTGGTGTCTGGACCTAATTGCATGGAGATACTATTATGAGGAAGATTAGGGTTTAGGTTTAGGTTTAGGATTCTTGTTTTTAGGGATGGTAGACCCTTAAGGTCACGTCTTTGTTTATTTTATTTTTTATTTATTTTTAGGATTGTAGACCCTTAAGGCCAAATCAATTTTTTGTTTTAAAAAAGAAAAAGAATCTTTGATTCCTTGAAAACATGTGTTGATTTTTGGATATTTATGATGAAATTTATTTTTCCTTGCTATGATTGGGTATTTGTGCTTTGTTGATTATTTATACTGGTGATCCAAATCTAGTTTGGGGGAGGGGATTCATGTTTTGCATTGGAATCCAGAATTGAGCTTCAAGGGTAACTGTATTTGTTATCCTATATTAGTTTTTACCATGGGGACATGGTCTCATTTAAGTTTGGGGGTGAGGGTATAGAATTACAAGGAATCAAATTTTCGAAAAAATTTGAAAATTTAAAATTTTGGACAAGTTCTTTGTTTTCACGCATGATTGATTTGCATTACAATTTGATTAAGTGTGTGTATATGATGCATGGGTAGTATGTGTAGTAAAGTGATGTGGTTTTAGATGGGTGAGTGAATGAGTGAAATTGAAATTAAGAAAGACGAGTTTGACCTATAAGCACAAGCACATATTCACTATGAGAAATATGTTGATTTTTGACTATGTAGTTGAAAAATAATTTTGCCACAATAAAATGGGAGATGGGGAGTTGTTATGGTTGAAATGGAGAAAATTGAAAAAAATATATATATTGAAAAAAAAATGCAAAAAGCAGTTCTTTGATGTGAGTAACCGGGCCTTGGTATCACCAATATCACCGTTTGCGTTTAAAGGAGAGAAGACTGATGAACATAAATCCCATGGAAGAAGTTTGGGCGAAGTTGGTCGGGACTAAAAATCCTCGCTGCAAAGTCTGGAGACTTAAAAAGATAAAAAGGGATGAAAAGTGGAAAGATGTGTTTTTATTAAAAAAGGCATAGTTTGATTAATAAAGTAAGAGAAAAGAAACTGAAATATCATGGTCAGGTGTTCACAAAATAATGGAAGGTTGTCTGGATTTAGAGTATAAAGTAGCGAAATCATTCACTTTAGTGGGAACCATTCATGACACGAACCTTGATATAATTATTGTTTGGTAGTGAGTGGGAGTATTTGCATCCATGTTATCTTTTGCATTGTATCATGACTTAATTAATTTGTGTGTGAACTCATGACTGCATGATTATAGAAAACTGAGATGTTTGTAGGTACCATTATTGGAAACCTTCACGAGAATTCACTCGGCCACTAGGGTTAACATAGGGGTTTAAAATGCTTGTTACACATTCCAAGTGTAATCGTCGACCCTCACAAAAGCAAGGGATTATGTTAGATTAGTTAGATTTGTTAGATTAGCTAGAATAACTAGATTAAAAAGATCATCACAATAAAATTTTCCTGAGTTTATTGCTACGGGACTAGCAATGTGTAAGTTTGAGGTGTGATAGGTGTCAAATATTACTAATTTTGACCCCTTAACTCATGATTGTTACATTATTTCATTCCATTATTTGGTATGATTATTGCGTTTGCGTGTTAAAACATGTTTTAGGAGCTTAATGAAGAAATGGAGTTAATTTCGGTGAATTAACTAAATAGTGTGTTCTTTCTACCCAAGAGGAGAGTCAAAGAGGCAGTCCGAGACAAAAATGACTCCCGGAGGGCAAAAACGACATTTCCAGAAGCCGTCATCTTTAGCAAAAAGTATCGTAGGTTCAAGACAGTCGTTTTGGTGCATTCACGGAGAGAAGTAATTTTCCATAAAATACCTACGCTTTTAGTTTGAAAAAGTGGATGGAAAACATAATTCTACACTTGGACCTACGCCAAGAGGGTACGCTTCAAGCGTAAGTACGACAACTTTTGGTAGTTTTTGTGGATTTTTCCTGTTTCACCCCCGAATCAAATGGAGGACATGTCTGCGACTCCAAACCTCTATATAAATGTATATACACTTATATATATGAGAAGTTTGGGTTTGCATGAGTTTTAGAGTGAAAAGACTGAAAAAGGTCTCTCTATACCATTTCCTATATATACACGATTATATATCAGAAAAAGGGGATTTATTAGAGTTGGTTTTGGGACACGTTTATTCAAAGAGATTCATTCATTCAGACTTGCTACTGTTGAGAGTCATATTCAAACCTAGAGATCTGAAGAAGAAGACCATGGAGAGCGTTTCTACATCAAAGATGCACTCACCTTCCACCATGTCTATCTAACTCGGTATCTAGGGTTTTCTAGCGAAACCCTAGCCAAGTAATGTAGTTTTTATATTGTTTTCTATTGTAATGAGGGGAAACTATTGACCATACTGTGATGATTGTAGTAGTTAAGAGACTGTATTGATTTGCAATATAAAATTATATGTTTGTTTTAAATTCTTGTCTTAGATGGAATGAATATATTATTTTGCACATCTATGATTATTCAATATGAGCAGGAACTCGGATGCTTAATTGTGGTTTTCTACACAATGGTGGTAATGAAACTTGAAACCCTAGGTCGAGACAGGCCGTGCCTTGGTGATCTAATATAGACATGCTTTAGTTTCTTTTCATGCAGTATGAGTAGATTAGAGTAATAAAATTAGCATGTACTAGTTAGGTCAGTCATGAGACGGGTTGTCGCGATCCAGTTAATGGTACTCCTTTTTGGGGCTGTATTCAACTATTTGTGGTACGACCTGATTCACAATTATGGATTGCCCTCGTACAATTGATACAGTGATGAACTATATTATGCGGTTAGTGGTGGAGTGATGAAAATCATAGTTTTCTCTCTCATCTGAGTCACACCCAATTTAATTTGCTTTTTGGATAATCATTAGTTAAAATAGATAATTTTGTCTTTGACCACCCAAGGAAATAATTTTCAAAAAATATAATTCAATATTTTTGAACTATTAAAGTGAACAATCTGAGTCTCTATGAGATCGATATCCCTTACTTAAGCCATTTGCTATTCTACAATTGATACGTGCGCTTGCATAGGGTAAAACCTAGAGTCGTTAAGGTGTTATTTTTACACACCTGACGTTGCATTACCGCTAGAGTACAGAGACCACCAGTCCGTGTGGAACGGGTTTGGACCAAGTCTTCACCCCTACCTCTGATTTGGGAGTTACTAGCTCCCTGGGTCGCTAGAGTACAATTTCTCAATTACTCATTTAGGTATCACTTTTGATTTAATAATCATACCTGTTATTCAATTAGAGAATTAAATCACAATAATTCCATCACATAAACGTTCAAATTTCATTTTAGCAACGTTATATAATCCACAAGGAAAAATGGTCCAAAGGCAACATTTATGTTCAAGTTTCATACTTGCAAGTCTCAAAGGGAGCAAACATTTATTCAAGCAACATATTCACATAGCCCTAGACACGCTTAAGGTCTCCAAGTTCCAACTATTGCTTATGCTAGCCTATTTTATATTCTAAGGCTATCACATTTTCTCCCACACTAATATACATGTACTTATAATTTCATTTCCACCACATGTATATCTATATATAAATATACTTACTAGTAAACTTTCAAGTTCAAGAGTTACTAAACCACTATTATCAATAATTCAACAATCATTTCAAGAACACATATAGGCATAAATCTTCATTTTCAAACATGCTTGAAGTCACAAAGTCCACATAAACAACTACAAATCTAGGGTTAAGGAAGGACTAAAACCATTAACACCCCTATGAAACCAAAGGTGAGAGAGTTATAAGAGTCCCCTACCTCAATGTTCAAACCAAGAGGTCCAAGGGAGAAGCATGAGAGGTCAAGTTCAAGTGAGTGGAATCTCCAAAAATACTCTTCAAAGGGTGAGTTTAATTCTTCTACAGGATTCCTCCAAACACTAGTAACAACCCATAAGGAAAGGTCACAAAAATGTATCAAACAAGACTCTAGCACACAAGGGTTAAAACTCCAAAATTAAGAAATCAATTTCTAGGATCAGGAAAGTTAGAGTTTTAGAGGAGCAAAGTCCAAAGAAGGAAAAGAACTCACCAAATCCAAGCTTTCCAATGAAATCTAGTGCAAGTTCTAGAGCTTAACTTTGATTCTTGTCAAGGATCACTAGAAGAGAATGATGAAAACCCAAAATTATACTCAAAATTCTCAATAAATTGAAATATGGATATACTTTAATCAAGAAAGATCACAAAGGAAAAGGCCACTTACCAAGCTTGGAATCAAATGAACACTTAGAACCTAAGGATTTATTTTGTAGTTGAAGTCTTCTTTCAATTCTCTAGTAGAGAATGAGAATTTACAAAAATTGAAGCAAGAGGAAGGAAGGCCCAAGGGTTGGCCGAAAATAATGAAGAAGAGGGGTCTTGGGTCTTGTTTGGGAAGTATATGAAATATCTATAATGTGTCCCTAACTTTCAATATATATGTATATATGAATTCCATCTAATACCCCTTTGATTATTTGATCCAATGGATAAAATTGATGATGGGTTAAGGTAGTGGACTTGAAGCTCTAGGATTATGACACCTCATCAACTCTAGAATTATAACGTTTGGTATTTTCACGTCTAAATTAAAACTTTAATTACTGATTAAGTGCTTATGTAATTACGTACTTAATGTGTTTAACATGCTTTACGTGTATTACTTGTTAATTAAATTCGTAAATTGCATGTTGTATTTTCATTTTATGAATAATGAAAAACGTTGAAAGCGATTTCGGAAATTTAATGACCTAGAAACATAATGGTATTTTCACAAGTGTTGAGATAGTGAAGAATTCTAAAATTTTGGCTAAGTTTTGGGAAGACACTTGAGTGGCATTGTGGTAATTAAAGTAGAAGACTTATGTTAATTGGTAAATAGTGTATTAATGGCACACTTGTAATTAGTTATAAATGGGATAGTCATTTTTGACTTTAGTGACACACTTTTGTATTATCATTCTCTCAGCCCTTGGATCATACCCACTTTCTCCGGTCTTTAATCTCAACCATTGGGTACTACGGCCTTGTTTGACATTCATGTTAGCTTATGTGTTATGGGTTTAGTCTTCCATTTTCAAGACTCATTCTCACCCCTTGGATCTTTTCTCTTTTTCTCCCACATTAATTGTGGACCTTTGGATGAGTTTTGAGGTAGTGGGAATCTCTACATTTTCCTTAAGTCTTCCACTTGAAGACTTCTCATACTATCACACAAATTTTATCTTTCACATTTTCTCTCTTTTCCCTTTTCTCTTCCTCCACATTTGGCTTGATTTTATCCCCATTTGTTTGTACTATAAAGAGGCCTTATGAAAGTTGGAGGTGATTTTTTTATATTCATTTTGACCTAAAGTTGGGTAAGTGGTTCTCACTCCTTTGATTTATCCTCTTTCCAAACCCAAACAATTCAATTCCTAAGATTTTAGCTTCAAATCTTAGTAGGTTAATTTTTTATTCTATATTCTTATTTAAGAACCCTACATAAAGGCAATGACTTGGGTGGATTTTCAGACTCTTTTCTTGGAGCGGTTTTTTCCACCATTTACGAGGATGGGGATGAGAGACCATTTTTGTGAATTGGCACAGGGCGAGATGTCTGTTACTGTGTATGAGATTTAGTTCACTAGTTTGTCTCGCTTTGCACCTGAGATGGTGGCGAATGAGGAGGTAAAAGTTTACCATTTTGTGAGGGGCTTTACCTTCACCTCATGCATCTCTAGGTTTTACTCGACGAGATGTCGTTTGCTTTCAGTGCAACCAGCCAGGACACATGAGGCCATAGTGTTTGACTCGTTGAAAGGGATAAATTAGTGATACATGACATACCAGAGGTTGTTTTCAGTGTGGATAGTCGGGTCACATTATCGAGTATTGTCCTCAGCTCGTTAATGGTATGGTTGGGAGCGAGACTGGGTAGCAGTCGAGGGTTACTCAATCGACAGTTCAGTTTGGGTACAGAGCACCGCAACAACTATCACAGTCAGTGTAGGGTTTGCATGCTATGACTGCATCGACCATTCAACAGCCACCATAGTCTAGGGCACCATAGCACGGGCAGAGTTCTCAAGGTCGTCTGTATGTAGCCACTTCAGTAGCAACTGATAGTGTAGCGGGATAATCTATAGTACAAGGTCCCTTTCCTATGAAAGGTTGCTGGGCACGTGTTCTTATTGATTCTAGAGCTTCACATTCATTTATTACTACTATTTTTGCATCTGTTTTGGATATACCTATTTCCTTTCATGAGACGGTATTGTGTGATGACACGCCAGTTGGTGGTAGTGTATACTTATCTAGAGCGTGTCGTGGTTATGAGATTATGATTGTATGACGATTGTTAAAGTTTGACTTTATTCTCCTTGACACGATGAGCTTTGGCATCATCTTGGTATAGATTGGTTATCTACCTTTCGTGCGCAGATTGATTATTTTCTAGGTCGTGTGTCTGTGTGCACGCGTTAGGGGCGTTTCCACTTATTTGTGATCGCATCGACTCTTCTATTTCTTCCTATTATTTGTGAGGTCGTGATGTATTTAGCATTTTATTGGCAAGTTTGTTGGTCGACGATGAGGTGTGTAGGTATGTTGAGGTACCGCATGTCGGGGTAGAGTATTGTGACATTTTTTCCAAGGACTTGACTTTGTTGCCTCTGTTTCATGAGGTAGAGTTCGCTATTGACCCTGTACCGGGTAACGATGATATTTTTATGCCACTGTACCGGATGGCACTGACAGAGTTAGGGGACTTGAAGAAGCAAATAGATGATCTCAAGGCAAAGGGATTTATTTGGCCTAATGCTTCATCATGGAGTGCTTCGATTCTTTTTGCTATGAAAAAGGATGGCTCATTACGGTTGGGTATTGATTATTGTATATTAAATCGGGTAACGATAAAGAACAGATATCCATTACCACAGATTCATGACTTTTTCAATCAACTAAAGGTTCTTCTCCAAAATTGACTTGAGGTTGGGTTATCATCAATTATAGGTCAGGGATGAGGATATTCCAATGACCACTTTTTGGACTTGTTACGGTTACTTTGAGTTTCTATTGATGCCTTTATATTTGACTAATGCACTAGGGACATTTATAAATGTTATGAATCGTATTTTTCACGAGTTCTTGGACAAGTTTGTCAAAGTATTTGTTGATGACATTCTTGTGTAGTCTCCTACCTAAAGCGAACACGAGGTTTATCTTAGGACCGTTCTTAAAATCCTAAGAGAGCACCGGTTGTTTGCTAAGTACGAAAAATGCGAGTTTGGGCTTCAAGAAGTGAGAGTTTTGGGGCATGTTGTTTTTGGAGGTGGTATTTTAGTTGATCCTTGAAGATAGAAACGGTGATGAGTTGGAATCCACCAACTAATGTTTTTGAGGTCTGTAGTTTCCTTGGTTTAACGGGTTACTATTGGCAGTTCATGAAGGACTTTTCTCGTTTGTCGGTTCTTATGACTCACCTCACATGAAAAGGTGTTAACTTTGTGTGGGATAACAAGTGTGAAGAAGCATTCCTAGAGTTCAAGACACATTTGACTACGGTTCGGTTTTTATTATTCTCGAGCGCAATGTTGGTTACGTGATCTATTGTGATGCTTCTCGTGAGGGATTAGGATGTGTACTTATGAAGTCCGAAAGAGTTATAGCTTATGGGTTTCGACAGTGGAAGACTCACGAGCAGAATTATCTTACGCACGATTTAGAGCTTGCAGTGGTCCATTTTGCACTTAAGGGATAAGTTCGAGGTCTTCTCCGATCATAAAATTTTACAGTATATTTTAACACAACGGGATTTAAATCTACGGTAGCGTCATTGGGTCGAGTATATGGAGGACTATGACTTTGCACTTCAGTATCATCCGGGGAAAAGTAATGTATGACATACGTGTTGAGTCATAAGTCGCATGCATCATTATCTAACATCTTTAATCATGTGTGGTGGATGATAGAGGACATCACATAGTTAGATCTTCAATTCTGTGAAAGTAGGGATTCATATGCAACTTTGTTTAGCATGGTGGCCCATCCTTCACTTGTGGACCGTGTGATTGAGGATCAGGGATTGGATGATAATATTTCTTCGGTTCACACTTGCATTGCTAGTGGCAAGGTTGTCGATGATTAGGTTTTGAGGTTATCATTTCAGGGGTTTGCTTTATGTACCACAGATTTGTCATGAGGAGGTTTTGCAAGAGTTTCATTATTTTAGACTTTCATTTCACCTTGGTGGCATAAAGATTTTTCATAATCTTCGATGTCACTATTGGTGGCAAGGAATGAAGAAATCTGATGATGATTTTGTGAGCCGTTTTCTTACTTGTCGAAAGGTTAATGTTGAGCACCGAGGACCTGTCGGGTTGTTGAACCCATTACCGATTCTAGAGTGGAAATGAGAGCATATTTTCATGGACTTTGTGATAGGGTTACCAAAGATGAAGAATTAGAAGGATGCAGTGTGGGTGATCTTTGATAGACTGATGAAGACTGCACATTTTCTACCTATTCGTGAGACGGATAATGTAGAGGTTATTAGTAGGTTGTACGTCTAGAAGATTGTTAGGCTCCACGGGGTTTTCGTTATTATTGTTTCGGATCAGGATCTGCGGTTCACGTCACTATTTTGGTAGGCTTTTCAGACTGTCTTGGACACACAACTATGATTTAGTACCACTTTCCATCCTCAGACACACGGTCAGTCAGAGCGTACCATCCAGATTCTCGAGGATATGCTTTGTGCTTATGCTACTGATTTCAGAGGCAGCTGGGAGGAGTATTTCTTATTGGCAGAGTTTGCGTAGAACAACAGTTATTAGTCAAGTATCATGATTGCACCTTTTGAGGCGTTGTACGGTAGGCCGTGTTATTCAAAAACTTGTTGGGTGGAGGTTGGTGATGTTGAACTATTGGGCAGAGCATTTATTAGGATTACTTGACAACATTTGGTTATAGCACAGAGCTAACAGAAGAGCTACGGGGATTGACATAGGCGTCCTTTGTTCTTTGAAGTTGGTGATCACATGTTTTTGAAAGTCTTACCTCGAAAAGGTTTGATGCAGTTCGGAAAGAGCGATAAGATTTCACCACGGTTTATTGGTCCTTTTGAGATTTTAAACCGTATCGGCGAGGTGGCGTACCGTTTAGCATTGCCACCGGAGTTGTTGAGGGTTCACAATGTTTTCATGTGTCCATGCTTTCCGTAAGTACGAACCGGATCCATCCCATATCTTGAATTGGGTGGATGTCGATGTTGCCGAGGACGTGTTCTACGAGGAGCGGCTAGTGAGGATCTTGAATGCACCGGAACAGGTTTTGCAGGATAAAAACCATTCTGTTAGTTAAGGTCTTATGGCACCATCTCGGAGTCGAAGAAACTACTTGGGAGCGTTAGCCCGAAGTTCGGGAAAAGTTCCCTAACTTATTTCGTTCTTTAGGTATGTCTTGATTTCGAGAACGAAATCTTCTAAGGTGTGGAAGTTGTAATGTCCAGCATTTTCACGTCTAAATTAAAATTTTAATTATTGATTAAGTGCTTATGTGATTACGTGCTTAATTTGCTTAACATGCTTTACGTGTATTAGTTGTTAATTAAATTTATAAGTTGCATGTTTTATTTTTATTTTGTGAATAATGAAAAATATTGAAAGCGATTTCGGAAATTTAATGACCTACGGTCATAATGGTATTTTCACTAAGTGTTGAGATAGTGGAGATTGTAGAAATTTGGCTAAGTTTTGGGAAGACATTTGAGTGACATTGTGGTAATTAAATTAGAAGACTTTGGTTAATTGGTAAAAAGTATATTAATGGCACACTTGTAATTAGTTGTAAATGGGTTAGTCATCTTTGATTTTAGTGACACACTTTTGTGTTATCATTCTCTCAACCCTTGGATCATACCCACTTTCTCCCATCTTTAACCTCAACCATAGGATTCTAAGGCCTTGTTTGGAATTCATGTTAGATTATGTGTAATGGGTTTAGTCTTCCATTTGAAAGATTCATTCTCATCCCTTGGATCTTTTTTTTTTATATCGCACATTAATTGTGGACCTTTGGATGAGTTTTGAGGTAATGGGTAATCTCTACATTTCCCTAAAGTCTTCCACTTGAAGACTTCTAATACAGTCAAACAAATTCTATCTCTAACATTTTCTCTTTTTTCCCTCTTATCTTCCTCCACATTTGGCTTAATTTCACCCCCTTTTGTTTGGAGTTTGAAGAGGCCTTGAGCATGAAAGTTGGAGGTGGTGTTCTTGTCTTCATTTTGACCTAAAGTTTAGTAACTGGTTCTCACTCCTTTGGTTTATCCTCTTTCCAAACCCTAAAAATTCAATTCCAAAGATTTTTTTTCAATTCTTAGTAGGTTATTTCTTTTATTGTATATTCCTATTCAAGGTGCAAGGTTTCAGACTTTCACCGATTAAATCTTATTGTGGGGGTTCTTGTTTACACTTTGAGTGAAATTTTGGTAAGTTCAGTCTCTCCCTTGATTTCTCTATCAAGAACCCTAGATTTAGCCACCATTGTGAAATTTTTCTATTCATGTGATTATGACCACTTTTGGTTGATTAAAGTTATAAAAGTCACTCTTGTAACTCTTTCATGTATTAATTGTTATATTGCTAACTTTGGGAGGGATTTGTTGATTCGAAATCATTTATTGGAAGCGTATTTAAATCCTTGCTTGCGCCCTTTTGCTCTCTTGGAGTTGTGGTCGCATCCTTTGAGGTAAAAAAAAATGAGTTGCTCTGGTTTTACGTAACGTGGGTGTGTGCGACTATGTATATATGCAATGTATATGCTTGTTGAGTCATTACAACATAGACGAGAACTTAAGTCTCCTTGAAAGCATGATGTTGTTATAATAAATACTTGTTGAAATTGCTTATATGTGAACAAATATGAACATGTTGGCATTCTTGAGAATGATATGTTGAAGTATGATTAATGACATATTATGCGGTGCATGGTTCAATTGAGACTTAGTTGCATATTGAGTACAACTTTTTGTGTGATATACATTTGGTGTTGGTGTATGTCGGTCACGTAACCATGTGTGAGTAGACTTATGTCGGATCATCGCAACAACTGGACATGAGGTGTTTCCACAACCTACGGAACTAGTAAGTCTGAAAATTATGATTTCAATCCTCTTTCTTCACGGGCCATCCCATGTTTTCAATCTTCCTTGTTGATTTCCTCTCAAGTGAACGATTTAGGCGATACTTTATATCCGTTGACCATAGTGGATAATATGTGTACCATGGGATGGTGTTGAGTCACATTGCATTTGACTTGCTATTGGGTGATTAAACTATTTATATTGCTGCATGTCTTATCATTGAATGATATTGATATTGAGCATGTTGGGGGGATTATATGTTGGGTTTGATGAGGTACTGGATTGACGTGAGAGCTATGTGGGACAAGAAGACAGACGTAGGATTAGTAGCATGTACCTTTCTACCACTCGGATGACTGGGATTAAGGTGGTGGCGCTTCCTCTACTGAGCTAGTGATCTCACCGCATTATTTTAAATATTTTTTAGGTGATGATCCCATCACAGGAGGCCCATAGTCTCTCGGTGGTTACGTGGAATTTTGTCCACCCTTTTGTACTCATGGTAGCGAACCATACTCTTTTGTAGTTCATAGAAGAAATAGATACACATATGCTTTCCATTTTTGTAAACTTGTATAACTTGATTTATGAAAACATCATTCTTTTCCTGGGTAGCATGTTAGCCGGGTAGTATATTGATGTACATCCCTCAGAGCGCTATGCGTGGGGACTTTACTCTTTTAGTGCACTTTGGTGCTAGCAATGATAGATTGTACCTTGTGTTGTAAAAATCATAACGTGTATGGCCTTAGAGTGTTGTAAAATTATTTATTGTTGTTGATATTAGATAAATTCCCGGAAACAGTGTTTTTGTCGGTTCATATATGAACCCTTGCGATTTTTAAAGAAATTCCGTTTTCACTCACTCCTGTAGCCCGGCTAGTTTTTTCTTTTTGAAAATGGTCCTTAAATCAATTTTTATAAAGATTTTAACTTTTAGAGGCCGGCGATATTTAAAACGGAGAATGGGGGCATGACGGATCATTTTATAAAGTTTTAAAGAGGGATTTTTCAATATTCTAAAAAATGTACTGTTGATGTTCGAGATCTTGGTAAAAGTCCTGACATCTCGGGGTTGTATGCTTGGACACTCCAAACTCTAGGCCACTGTCTCTCACTTTTCCGCCAGTGGGTCACTGGTGGCCACATCTTCGATACCTCGATAGAATTCCTGAGATCTCGATGGTAGGTTCCAGATCTCATGGATAAGTCCCGAGATCTCGTGGATAAGTCCCGAGATCTCCGCAGTTCTGCTAAGTTCTTCTAATCATTCTCTCTTTGTTTTGCTCATTCACCTATATTGTTTAGTGGTACCCTTATATATTAATGTGGGATCTTGAGGTAAAGCTTCACGTGTGTCGCATTTCATTTTCATTCTTCCACTTTAATTACAATTTTTGGACTCTTTTAAATAGTTGTACCATGTATTCCACTTTCACATCACCCTTGGATTCTTAGTGTGTATAAGAACATTTTTAGTACTATTTGTGATTGGCATATTCTAGACAGTAACCATATTGAGTGAATTGTCATGTAGAGTGAATTGTGGAGTTGGGAATGTTTGATCGACATTGACAAGCTTTGTCAAAATTCAAATCAAGCCTAAAGAAGTGAAGAGTACAAGATAAGTGAAGAAGAAGCAAGATTGAGTAAAAAGTGCCTCCCGAAGAGCTTAAACGATATTTTTTGAAGCTGAAACTTCGAGAAACATTCTAACGGAGTCGAGGGGGTTCAAATGATACTATTCCCAAGAAAAGTGGTTTCCATGATAAATGCTATGCACCACCTACGGACCCAGTAGCTAAAAGTGGCTACAAAATGCTATTTTGACGTACCATTTGTGGACCACCAAAAGAGGTCTATGCGCCACTCGTAGGAAGCCTACGTGCCATGTGTAGGACAGCTACGGGCCACGCGTAGTTAAGGTGTTGTGATCATGTTATGAAATTTTGATTTTCACCCAGAGTTGATTTCTCTTAATGCGGCTGCGACTCTGAACATGGATATACGTGATATATACATATTGAAGACCAGATCAAAGGGTTTTGCTTAGTTTGATGTCAAATTACAAGAAAGGGTAAACCTAGGGTTTTTCCTCAACATTATCTATAAATATCAAGGTCTTCTACACATGTGAGCTGGCCTTTTGAGCCTTTAAGAGATCTTTACAAGTTTTCTACAGATTCATATTCATCTACAGATATAGAGATAGAGAGAGATAAATATCATTGAGTGATTTCATATCTTCTAGTAATCTCTTGTTTTGAGGTTGATTCTATTGTAATTCTACATCGACGATCTTATGTACGATTAAATGACCTAGATTCTGGAAAAATCAACACACCTCTTTGTGCAACGTGGTTGCTTTGATCCGTTGTATAGCGGAGCCGTCTGAGTGCGGAGATTGGAGATCGGAGCAGGAGGCTTTGTGGTTATTTGATCCATTGAGAAGTAAAGCCGTCAGAGTACAGAGATCAGAGCGAGAGCTTCGTGGAGCACGAATGAATCTAGACTTTCAGACATCGATTGAAGAACAACAAATTACAACGGTTGTAAGTTCTGTTTTCATAGAGTCTATACAAATTATCTGATTCAGAGTGCATCGATACCCGAGCGTATCCGTGGTTTTTACTTGGAGTCTTTCCAAGGTTTTTCACGTAAAAATCTATCTGTCTTTTTATGATTTATTTTCTGCACTTATATTCATAACTGCTTGATTAATCTGATTTGAGAATCTAGGGTTTTGTGACTAATTAAATTTGAATTTTCACTAGATAATTTTAATTGATCATTAAATCGACAAAAAACCTATTCACCCCCCCTCTAGGCTGTTTTCTTTGTTTGTCGAGGTAATGCCAATTGGTATCAGAACCTGGTTGCCTCGATTTAGGTTAACAACCTATGGTTAGATTATTAACTTAGACAATGGAGATACCTCGTGAAGGAGGTTTCGTATCTAGGTCATCTTTGTTTGATGGCTCAAATTACACGTATTGGAAAACGAGTGTGATACTCCCTAATTTTCATGCGTAGGTTGGCTAGGCCTATACCGAAAACTAAGGCGCATCAACACTCAATAATAAACAAGCACGAAATCAAAAAACAAAATGAACAAATAATTGAGTCTAAAAATTTTAATTTCCTTGAATAAATCAATTAAGAAATCCAAATCCCCAAAGGGTACAACTCGGGAATCCATATCTATGGACCCCTAACCATAAATGAAAACAAGTGTCTGAAAATATTTCTGAATTGACTCCCTACACTGAAATAAAGTGAAAAGTTGAACAACTTGAAAATGAGTGACCAAATGAAATGAGTCCTCAAGCTTGTGGCGGAAACTGTCGAGGACCTGAAATGTTAACAATGACGGGTCAGACCCACGAGCAAAGTAGACTCTACATGATCCCAAACAAAGTACCAATAATCTCATCATCTACCTAACCAAAATAGGTGAAACTATAATTCCTATAACTTTAAATACCACTCCTAAAAATATCATCCAAACATAATAATAATAAAAATAAATATATAAATAAACAAATAAGCAAAACAGATCAAGCACAACCATAATTAGATCAAAAGTCATAAGACAAAATAGTAAAGTGTAACCATAATAAAATCACAAGTCTTAAGCAAAACAAGTAAAATATAACCATAATGAAATCCCAAAATAATAGGCAAAACAAATAAAGTAAAACAACAACTAAATCCCAAATCCATAAGCAACTTAACCATGCCTTACCATAACCACGTACCCGAACTCCATGTCATGGTACAAATGAGACTGTGTTAATAGTCAGCCTATCGTGGTTCCTTCCATTCCACAATTTCAGAAAGAGAAGAATATATATATATATATATATTGATTTCCAATCATGCCACATATTAAAGAATTTATCAATTCTTTTCCACGAAATTTTCTAAATTCATTAATATGTCGAGCCTGGTGTTCAACAATAATCTAAAAAAATAGATTTCTATAGCAATTTATTTTCTTAATTAATCTACCAAAAAATGGTAATTAAATTTTATTTAGGACAAAAATTCATTTACCAATCCATGGCTTCCAAATACTATTCATTAAATTGTAGTTATAACCATCAAAAAGGCATTACCCATGACCCACCATGTTATTTGTCTTCAATAGGTCAAATTCTCACAACGATATACACACACACACGCGTATGCATGCACAAAGAATGATCACTTTTCAATTATTATAAAAACTATATTCCAATTCTAACTACTAAATTTCTACTATTTATATAATCATATACCCATATACATATAACCATTGTTATCAAATATTGCAAATCTTAAATTACAAACCCAGCCATCAAAGTTATATTAATTACATAAAAAAACCCATATATGTATATATATACAAAGTTAACAATTATCACAAGTATTAAATTACAATCCTAACTAGCAAAGTTTGACCATCTACATAAGCATACCTATATATATATATATATATATGTATACATGAGATTTCAAAGTCACAAGAAACAACTACTGCTTCCTCTTCCATATTAATTTCCATCTCTGCATACACCACCTAATATAACGGGTAATTAACCAACAGTGGTCTCAAATTCATGAAACAAAAATTGTGTGGGTACTACGTATTGATCACTACATCGTCTGTACCAACTATATATATATCTACGCAGATACATGAACCCACATATATTATTCACCCCACAATTATATAACCATGTTAAGTATTTAATTAGAACGACTAGAATACGCTAATAATAATAGGGAAAACTTAAAAGTTATTTACCCATCCATAGATATCATAGCACGAAAAATAATTTGGGTAATATACAATAATACAGAAAACACAAAATCATGTTCATAGAGGCTAGGATTATGGGTTCAAAAGGGAGGAGAAGAACATTCTACTTGCCTGATCGTTAGGCTAAATCACACACGAACTGTAGGCCGATTGATGCTCTCTTCTATCTCTTCTACGCGACTCGCGATTCTGCTCTCTCCCTCTACTCGTCTGACAGAAACATAGGGCTATCTTAGGGTTTTCTTTTTGTTATATAAATATATATATATATATATATAAATATTTAATCCTTCCAATGGGCCCAAAAATATATAATAGCCCATTATTACTCATATAGTAGCCCATTGGCTAATAAGCCCAACTAAATGATTTATAATTAATTAATTAAATGAAATTAAATATATCCAATTTAAATAAATAAAATAACGGGGTATTACATTCTCCCCCCTAGTAAAGGAATTCCGTCCCCAGAATTCACCATATACCTGAATTAAATAGCTCTGGATACATTGGAGCGGGGTGTTACAATTGGTATCAAAGCCAGAGCCCGGCCGAAATTAAGTGTGGGAGCATGCACATCACCCGTGGGTCGCTAGCGACGACGCTGGGTCCTAAGGGGGGGTGATTGTGATGTCCCATATCATCTGGGTAGAGGTCTGGGGATGTGCTTATATGTGCAGTGTTGTCTCCAATTGGTATGAGTCCATTTGGGAGGAGCCCAAGAGCAAAGCCGTGCGGACTGGGCCCAGAGCGAACAATATCATACGAAGTGTTGGAGCGGGGTGTTACAGCGAGGATGAGATATTTTTTAGAATCATTAGATGAGAGAGCTTGGTTGGCCGTAGAGGTAAGATACTCACCTCCTAGTGTGATGGATGCTACGACTAATCAATCAAAACCGAAACCATCGAGTGAGTGGACTGCTGCTTAGACGAACAATGCTAATTGGAACTCCAAGGCATTGAATGCATTATACAATGCTGTGACTACGAGTGAATTTAAGAGAATTGCCACATGCGAGATTGCCAAAGAGGCGTGGGATATTCTCTAAGTAACTCATGAAGGATCTTCTAAGGTTGAATAATCCAAACTTGAAATTCTAAATTCTCAATTTGAATAGCTGAAGATAGAGGAGGATGAAGTCTATGCCGACTTTGAGGCTAGACTTACTGATATTGTCACATGTTGTCACAATCTAGGTGAACCTATTCCTAATATAACCATAGTGAATAAAATTGTTAGATCTCTACCTTAAAGTTTTTTTAGCTAAGGTTACTGTCATCTCAGAGGTCATGAGTCTTAAGGAAATTAAGGTTGTAGAATTGGTAGGGAACTTAAAATCCTATGAAATGGAGATAGTAAAAAATCCCTCTAAAAGGGCTACTAGCACAAAAGATAAGAGCATAACTTTCAAAACCACTAGGGAGGATCGTGTTGAATCTGATGCAGAAAGTGAGTTGAGTCTGAATGATATTGCCATATTTGCTAAGAGGTTGAACAAATTTTTTTAGGCTAAGCAGAATGGCCAAGGACAAATATTTGGAGATAGGTTTGGTGAGTCTAGAAATAGAAATAAGACTCAGACTCGAAAAAGACAAGTCTAATCTTAAAAAGAAAAAACCTCAATGTTTTGAGTGTCAAGGATATGGTCACATAGCTGCTGAGTGTACAAATACTTTGAAAACATCCAAAGGTTTAGCTGTCAGTTGGGATGATGAATTTGATAATGGATCAGCTAGCGATGCGACAGACTCGGAGGTTGGTGATGATTCTGAGAATTTCACCATGTTTGCTACACAGAGCGAGGAGGTTAAAGAAATTATTACAAGTTGGGCGATGTCTAGAGAGGAAGGTTCTGAAAGTGATGAAGATTGTGATGACACGCTTCAAGAGTCTTATGTCAAATTAGTTGATAAAACTACACTACTTCATAAAAATCACATGAAACTGTTGACTAAAAGTCTTAACATGGACAAAGAATTGCATTCTTTAAAAGATGAATTAGCCAATAGTTCTCAAACTCTAAATCTCCTACAGACTCAAAAGGCAAAATTGTTTGAGGAATTAAATAAGTCTGAAGAAGAAAGGACTCCAGCTTTGAAAATAGTAGATGATCTCAAGAAGGAGTTAGTTGAAAAATCTACTAAAAAGGAATTGAAGGATGCTAACTCAACTATTCATAAATGATCTAGTGGAACTCTTAAGATAAATCATATGTTGATTATGGAAAAATCTGCAGGAAATACAAAAGGACTGGGTTTTGATGGAGTATCACATAATTTGAATGGTGTGTCGAAAACCACCTTTGTAAAAGCTTCTCAAGTAGCATCCAGTTCTTCTCAAGGAAATTCAAATTGGAATCCTAATGTTTGATCCTATGTCAGAAGAACTGTTGAAAGTAAGGCTTCGTTTACCTCTAGATATTCTAGGAGGTCGATTGTTGAAGTTCAAAGGTTTATTCCTATTTGTCACCACTGTGGTGTGAAAGGTCATATTCGACCTTTGTGTTCGAAGCTGAGAGGAAAGGTTTTGCAATTAGGGAAGGAACCGAGAATTCAACAGGGAGATTGTGTTCAAGATCAAATTAGAGTGCTTAGTGAAGAGGTGAATAATTCGTCAAGATTGGCAAATAGAGCTCCAATGATTAAGAAGGCATGGGTCAAAAAAGGTGAGTTACACTATTTTGTAGTTCATACTGCACTTAGAGCCCGTAATTCTAGCTCTTGGTATTTGAATAGTGGATGTTCGAGGCATATGACTGGAGATAAGTCATTGTTTGGATTTCTCGAGGAGTGTAATGGTGGGATTGTTACTTTTGGTGATGGAGAGAAGTCGAAAGTTCTAGGAAAAGGTACCATTGTGGTTTCTGGTCTACCTAAACTAGAAGATGTGCTATATGTTGAGGGTTTAATATAAATTTGCTGAGTATAAGCTAGATATGTGATAACAATCATAATGTCAATTTCTCTCCTGATAAGTCTTCAATCATTGATTCTTCTGGGAATTGCGTGATGGAAGATATGCGTTCATCTGATAACTGCTATTACATTGTTCCTGATTCTCAATTATCTTGTAATAGAGTTTAACTTGATGAAGTTAAAATTTGGCATCAACGAATGAGACATGTTAATTTTCGGGATCTAACAAAAATCACTAAGAGTGAAATTGTCAAAGGTGCCCTTAAGCTTGGATATGGAAAATGAATTGTGTGTGCACCATGTCAGAAGGGTAAACAAGTTAGATGTCAGCACAGGAAGATAAATACCATTCGTACTTCCAGACCGTTAGAGCTGTTGCATATTGACTTAATTGGTCCTACTCGGACCATGAACAAAGGAGGAAAAAAGTATATTTTTGTGATGATTGATGACTACTCTAGATTTACATGGGTTGGATTTTTGAGTGAAAAGTATGAAGCTGCTGAAAATTTTTAGAAAAATTTGTTTGAAAATTCACACTGAGAAAAATTATCCCATTACTAGAGTGAGGAGTGATCATTGAAAAGAGTTTGAAAATTCAGGGATTGAAACTTTTTGTGATGAAAGAGGAATAAAACATGAATTTTGAGCACCACATACTCTATAAGAAAATGGAGTGGTTGAGAGGAAGAATATAGTATTTCAAGAGAAGGCTAATGTTAAGCTGCATGGTAGAAAGGTTCCTAGGTATTTTTTGGCTGAGGCGGTGAACACGGTGTGTTACACCTTGAATAGAGTCTATCTTAGGCCTGACACCTTAAAAACTTATATGAACTATGGAATGGCAAGAAACCAAATACGAAATATTTCATGGTTTTTAGAGCAAAATGCTGGTGGGCGTCAGGTGTGTGCAAAATATGTCGTTAAAAACAACACCTTAATGACACTTTAGGTTTTACCCTTCTGCAAACGCACAGATCTATTGTAGACAATTTTGCTTGAGTAGGGGAATATCGATCCCACAGAGACGAGGAATGTTCACTTCAATAGTCTAAAACACTGGATTATATTTTTCCGAAAAGAGTTTGTTTTTGTGAATTATCTAATGCTAACAAAAATAAAATAGAAAGCAATAATAAATAATGGTTGTGATTCAGAGAGAGAAAAAAATAGGGTATCCTCACTCAACAACTAACCATATAATATAGTTCAGATTATATATCAATTGCATGAGGGTGATCCATTGATAGTGAATAAGGTCGCAACGCGCCAGCAGTTTGACCCTAAAAAGGATTACTCTCAACCGAATCGCGAGAACCCATCTGAAGACTAAACTGATTAGTGCATGCCAACTACTAACAGAAGTAAACGCAGAAAAGTAAATTAAAGCATGAAAATAAATTAAAGCATGTCTATATCAGTTTGTCAGGGCATGACCTGTGTAGAAACTAAAACATGAAAATAAACTGATTGCATTGTCGGTGTAGAAACACTCTCCATAATTTTTTTCTCCGGATCTCTAGGTCTTCAATGGTGGTTCTCTTCAATGGAATCAAGTCTGATATTTCAATGTGAGAACTTTATGAATGAACGTGAAAATCAGAACTAAAACCCTAAACCTAACCCTCTCATATTTATAAACAAGTGAGGGAAACCCTAATGGTTGCCCTTTTTTGTAATTTCATAATACATGAATAATGTCTATAAAATCTTATGTAAATATGTGTATAAGCCTATATGTAAAGGTCTAGAATCACCGATCACTTAAAATATCAAAGTATGGACAAAACTGTAAAATTCTAAAATAACTCCGAAACAACTTCAACACGTAAAGGGATCACGTGGCCATAAGGTGGGACCTACGCTTGGGCGTAGGTCTAGGACGTAGGTCCCCCTTTGGCTCAGAAACCAAAGCGTAGCTCAGGTCCAGTCTGTCTCTTTTTCCCTCTGACAATGTAGGGTATGATGCATCTCTTGCTTTAAAAACTCGTTTTTTCATATTTGAGCTAGATTGGTCGCCTTTAACTCTTGATGCTTTTGAGTGAAGTAATAATGTCTAAAAATGACATTTTTACCCTTCGGTGAGATAATGATGTCGGGAAATAACCATTTTGCACTCGGGCACACCTCTTGATTCCTTTCTCGAGATAGAAACAAACTCGAACTCACTTAATCCATCGAGATTACCTCTGTTTCTTCAATAAGCTCCTGAAACATGCTTACACATACAAACGGGATAAAAATACCAATTAACAGAATGTAAAGACATAACAAACGCAAGCTAGGGGCGAAAAATAACCAATATTGAACACCTATCACACCCCCAAACTTATATATTGCTAGTCCCTTAGCGATAAACTTAGAGAGAATTGACTGTGATGATTCTTATTCTATCTAACCTATCTACTCTAACCTAATCCATTTCTTTCATGAGGGTCAACGATTACACTTAGCACATGTAACAAGCCTTTTAAACCCCTAGGTTACCCCTAGTCGACTAGTGAAGTCTCGTGAAGGTTTCCAGTGATGGTACCTACAAACATCTCAATTCTTTCGTAATTACGCATTCATGAGTTCACAGACATAAGTCAAATAAGCTATGATATAACACACAAGATAATATGAATGCAAATATTCTCACTCACTACCGAACAATAACTGTCTCGAGCTTCATGTCGTGAATAGCCCCCACTTAAGTGAATGTTTTTGCTACTTTCTATTTAAAATCCAAACAACCTTCCGTGATTTGGTGAACATTCAACTACAATATTTCAGTTTCTTTTCTCCTACTTCATTGATCAAACTTTTCCATTTTTAGTAAAAACGTACTCTTTCCATCTTTCCACATTTCATCCCTTTTTGTCTTTCTAAGTGTTCGGACTTTCTAGCGAGGATTTTTCGTCTCGACCAACTGGGCCTGAGCTTTTTTGATGGGATTTATGCTCATCAGTCTTTTCCCCTTTAAACACGAATAGTGATATTGGTGATACCATGCTCGGTTACTTAGATCAAAGAACTATGTTTTTGCATTTTAATTTTTTAAAAAGAAAAAATTTCAATTTTTTCCATTTCAACCAAAACAACTCCCCTTCTCCCTTTTTATGACGGTAAAATTATTTTTCAACTACATTGTCAAAAATCAACCTATTTCTAAGATTGAATGTGTGCTTGTGTTTATAGGTCAAAGTCGTCCTTCTTATTTCAATTTCAGTAATCACTCACCCATGTAAACCACATCACTTCAGTAACTTGATGTAATCATTACTCTCATGAGCGGGAACATCACATCATATGATACTTATACATTATAAACATAAACTCAATCAACTCATATTGCAAAACACTCGTGCATGAAAACAATGTACTCCTCAAAACTTTCAATTTTTTTTAACATTTTCAATAATTTTCCTTTCTTGTAACTATATACCCTCACCCCCAAACTTAAATGTGACTATGTCCTCATGGTAAAAAATAAAGAATGAAAACATATATAGTTACCCTTGAAGCGCAGTCCTGGATTCTAAGAAATGCTCAACCTCCTCCCCTAAACTGTAATTGTAAAACAAACACATACCCAAATATCATAGCAAGGGAAAATAAATTGTAAAAATTACCAGAAATTGACACATAATGTTTCCAGGAATTTTTGAATTTTTGTTTTTGGGATTTTATTAAATTTGTTTTTAAATGAAATAAAAAAAAATGATTTGGCCTGAAGGGCCTACAATCTCTAAGAATTGAAATTGCAGAAATAACTTACCTATTCTTATACAAACTGAGGCTAGACAGCCTAGGACCAATGTTTAACGTCTTTGGCATGACGTTTCACAAAGGGTTATCCAACACCTTTCCTCTCTGCCATATTTCCCTTAATTAAAGGACAAATTATAGGAGGTGACTCTCTAAGCGCTCTCACCTATAGACAATTAGTACTATTCATGACATCGAGTATATAACAATAATCACCATGTAAAATACTCCCATTTTCTTGCTCTAACTTCAGCCCCTGTATGGTTAGTGTTTCCATCAAATCCTCCTTCAACACCTTAGACAACAGTCCTTCCACCATCTCATCACTCTCTAGTAAACTGACAGACGCCATAAAGTCTGATCCCGGATCAATCTCCTCATAATATCTCAGTCTCTGCCAATGTATCCCGAATCCTTTATCGAATACTACTTCTCGGCGGGGGTAAACTGATATAACCCCGTGTGGTCCTTCCCATCTTTGTTAGAGTTTACGTAGAAACACTTTCAGCTTTGGATTACGTTGTCATTTTCGGCCAAGCTTAAGGAACTCAAGACAAACATGCTTAGCATGATGTACTCTTGTTCAAGCTATGTAACTCCGAGCATCCTTATACGCATAACTCTGTTTCCCCTCACACTTGTCTCTCAATCGCGGATCTTCCAAGGCATATAGATCTTCTACCATGTGTTTACCTAACACTAGTTCATCTAGAAAGGTGTCCTTAAGAGGGGGGTCATCCTTAGTATGTTATCTTAAAGTTCGTGACCATTGATCAACTCTAGCATTCTTCACACCTATTTTATCTTTAATTCATCATCCTCTATACGCAACACCATCTCAGGAAGCTTACTTTTATGGAGGAATAAGTTGAGGTCCAAGCGACTCTCTTGATGCTCTTTCTAATGGTGAATACAACGCAGCTTCCAATGCAGCAATATCTTTCCAACTTGATCACAATTGGTCCTCTCCATTTTCAAAATTCACTTTTGACCTTTTCATCACCATCTCTAAATCATCTCTTACACAACACTGAGGTACAACTTCTTCAACCATCCCCTCTATGTTAAAACACTCAGCTGGTTCAGGTTGTTGATGGTTGGTATCAAAGACATTCATCCTCATGTTTAAATTCCCAAAAGATATGTCCATAACCCCTGTTCTGCAATCAACGCATGCATTCGTTGCAGCCAAAAATGGTCTTCCTAAGATAACAGGGATATGTCTCCTCGATCTATGGTCAGGTTCCATGTCTAATTGTATAAAGTCTACAGGATAGTAAAACTTACCCATTTGCTCTATGACATTGTTGAATACAACACAGCTTCCAATGCAGCAATATCTTTCCAACTTGATCACAATTGGTCCTCTCCATTTTCAAAATTCACTTTCGACCTTTTCATCACCATCTCTAAATCATCTCTTACACAACTCTGAGGTACAACTTCTTCAACCATCCCCTCTATGTTAAAACACTCAGCTGGTTCAGGTTGTTGATGGTTGGTATCAAAGACATTCATCCTCATGTTTAAATTCCCAAAAGATATGTCCATAACCCCTGTTCTGCAATCAACGCATGCATTCGTCATAGCCAAAAATGGTCTTCCTAAGATAACAGGGATATGTCTCCTCGATCTATGGTCAGGTTCCATGTCTAATTCTATAAAGTCTACAGGATAGTAAAACATACCCATTTGCACTATGACATCGTCCAAAATTCCTCTCGGTTGTTTAGTTGATCTGTCTGCCAATTGAAGCACCACTATGGTAGTATTGAGATCTCCCAACCCTAGCTGCTGATAGACTGAGTAAGGTAATAATTAACACTCGTACCCAGATCAAGAATAGCTCTACCAATCTTCTGGTCACTAATGACACAAGAAATAATGGGAGCACCGGGATCCTTTCTCTTAGGTGGAGTATCACTCAGTATGATCGAACTCACTTGTTCAGTCAACAAAATCTTTTTCGGGACCTTAGTTCTATTTTTATGCTTTAAGTACAGAGATCCTTTAAAAAATTGGCATAGGGTGGAATTTGGTCAACAATGTGTAGAAGAGGTTTATTGATCTTGACTTGCCGACATGTCCTTCTCCTTATGCTCTTTATACGAAATCGACTCTCGGAGACATTGATGTGAAGGTGTTACTTTCTCATATGGTTCCCTTTCTGAACTTTCTCAGCCTCTTTATTCTGAGCTTCTTCTTCTGCCTTTCTTTGAACTTCTTCGACCTTTTTCTCCTTCAGCCTCTCCTCATGCTACTCCTCAGCCTTTCTATCCACTTATCTTCCATTTTTCAAAATTCTGATTGCTTGGACTGTCTCAGGACGAGTCTCAACAAAGGATCTAGGCTCCAATACTTGTTGCAATTTTGGGTTCACCACTGGTTGACTAGGCAATATTCTCACTATCCTATCTATAACATCTGCTAATTATACCATTTGAGCTTCCATTTAAATAAGGGATTGGAAATGAGAGTTCAATGTTTGGATGATCGTCTGAGAATTATTAGATTAATTTTAAGCTTCCTTAGGGTACTCATTATCTCTTCAAATTCAGGTGGTCTTGATAGTAAATTTTGAGTTGGATGTTGATACTGGAAATGGTTTTGAGGATATGAATGGTAAGCTTGATTCAGATTGAATCCTTAGTTTTGGTTTCGTTGAGGTTAGGTCTTGTAGTTATATGACTGAACAACTTGATTATTATTGAATGGATGGAGAGCCTGAGAATTATTGGATGGCTGTCTGGGTTGGTAATTTAACTGAAGATTTTAAGCCATGATTGTTGGTTGGGATTCGAATGATTGTTGACTCTGCTGGACTCTTGGCTGTGGATTATATGATTGTTGTATCTCAGTGAAGCTTGGTTGTGGATTATGATTGTTGTTCCTGAGGGAACCTTGGTTCAACATTCAAAGATTGAGATGAAAGAGAGGGATGATTTTAGACATTTGATGTATTTGAATTGGTGAAAGGAGCATTATTTGGGTAGTTCCATGCTACATTAACATTGTTAGCAATGAATTCACCACATTGATACTGATTATGGGAATAATCCACTTCTACCTTTGACACTTCTCTCCTAGGTGAATTTTGCTTGAGAAACTTATCTACTTTCTCTCCTAACAATACCACTGAATCTCTTATATCATCATGATTCACCTCATACACTTTTTCAGATCTCTTCTCGAGACCACCCCTAAACCTTAAATCAGATTCATATTGGATTCTGTTCTCACTGATATTGTCAAACAAGTCTAACAATTCTTTTGCCGGCTTCAGGGTCAATTGACCTTGTGTTGACGCATCTATCAAACTCTTATGTGCCACTTTAAGTCCCATTTAAATTTTTTTTGCCACATCCTGTTCAGTGAACCTATGGTGGGGACACATATAGAAGATTTCACTATATCTCTCCCAAGCATCATGAAACTCCTCACCAGGTAATTCTTTAAAAATTTTGATTGCATCTTGTGCTTCTAAGGTCTTTCCTAGGGGATAGTGTTTTTTCTATAAATTCTCTCTGAAGGGCTTCCCAATCAATTTTAATCACCTTAGCTAATTTGATGTACCATCTTTTAGGTTTATCTCTCAACGACCAAGGAAATATACGCACTTGCAAATCATTTTTAGTCAAACCCTCAAACCTAACTGAAGATGCAACCTCTAAGAAATCATTTATATGCTGGTATGGGTCCTCTATCCTAATGCCAGAAAATTTTGGAAGCATATTGATCATGCTTGAATTGATCTGGAAGTGTTTCGCGCCTTCTTCTTCTGGGAAATCTGCATAGGAATCATACGCCTCCGACGCGTAGTATCCTTTCAGCAACATCTCTAGTGCCCTCTATTGATTCACTCTTTGGTCACCCATCGCACTTTTTTCTGTCCGACGACGACGCTCTTTAATATCTCGACGTAAATCGTAATATATATTTTTTCAGAAAATAAAATTAACTACTTCTAAACTCTTCTAACTATTAACAAAAATAAAGCTAAAAATTATGTGGATAATTAAGATAAACTAAAACTCACAAGAGGGCCAACGACACATTTTTCACTGCTTAGCCAAATTCCCTTATGTTTCTCAGAACACCTCGCAGAAACACACGAATTCCAACTTTAGATACAATCGACAATAACGCAATGCAAATAAACTACTAAAGTTATTGAACAATGCCAAGTCCTCGGCAATGGCGCCAAAAAAATGGTGGGCGTCAGATGTGTGCAAAATATGTGGTTAAAAATGACACCTTAACAACACTTTAGGTTTTACCCTTCTGTAAGCGCACATATCAATTGTAGACAGTTGAGTTTGGTTTTGTGAATTATCTACTGCTAACAAAAATAAAATAGAAAGCAATAATAAATAATGGTTGTGATTCAGAGAGAGAAAAAACTAGTGTTTCCTCACTCCACCACTAACCGCATAATATAGTTTGGATTATGTATCAATTGCACGAGGGCGATCCATTGACTGTGAATCAGGTCGCACCGCACCAGCAGTTTGACCCCAAAAAGGATTACTCTCAACCGGATCGTGATAACCCATCTCACGACTAAACTGATTAGTGCATGCCAACTACTAACAGAAAGTAAATGCAGAAAAGTAAATTATAGCATGAAAATAAACTAAAGCATGTCTATGACCACCATTGTGTAGAAAATCACAGATTAAGCATCCGAATAATTGTGATTGTGTAAGATAAATATATTCGAAAAGTCTAAGATAAGAATCAATTCAAATATATAAACTTGTATCACGAAAAAAAATGGTCTCTTATCTAATACAATCATCACAGTATAGTCACAGTTTCCTCTCTCTACAATTGAATATAAAACTAGAAATACATTATTTGGCTAGGATTTTATGAGAAAACCCTAGATACCAAATTAGTTGATCATGGTGAAGAGAGACAACATTGTCGGTGTAGAAACGCTCTCCATAATCTTCTTATCCAAATCTCTAGGTCTTCAATGGTGGTTCTCTTCAATTGAAGCAAGTTTGAACTTTGAATGTGACAACTCTATGAATGAACGTGAAAATCAGAACCAGAACTAAAACCCTAAACCTAACATTTTCCTATTTATAGACAAGTGAGGGATACCCTAATGGTTGCCCTTTTCTGTAATTTCATAATACATGAATAATGTCTATAAAATCTTATGTAAATATATGTATAAGCCTGTATGTAGAGGTCTGGAATCACTGATCACTTAAAATATTGAAGTAGGGACAAATCTATAAAACTCTGAAACAACTCCGAAACAACTTCAACACGTAAAGGGATCACGTGGCCGCAAGGTGGGACTTACGCTCCTGACCTATGCTTGGGCGTCGGTCTAGGGTGTAGGATCCCCTTTGGCTCACAAACCAAACGTAGCTCAGGTCTAGTCTGCCTCTTTATCCCTCTGAAGACGTAGGGTATGATGCATCTTTTGCTGTAAAAACTCGTTTTTTTAATATTTGAGCTAGACTTGTCACCTTTGACTCCCGATGCTTTTGGGTGAAGTAGTAATGTCTGAAAATAATATTTTTACACTTTGGTAAGATAATGATGTCGGGAAATGACCATTTTGCCCTCTGGTAGCTCTTCTTTGCTCTAACATACCTCTTGATTCCTTTCTCGGGATTAAAATGAACACGAAATCAGTTAATCCGCCGAGATTAGCTCAGTTTCTTCAATAAGCTCCTGAAACATGCTTACACATACAAACGAGATAAAAATAACAAGTAACGGAATGTAAAAACATAACAAACGTAATATTGGGGCAAAAACTTACCAATATTGAGCAGCTATCAAATGTTACATTCTTAGAGATTGTGAGTCCATGGAAAAATTTGAGTCTAAGAGTGATGAATGAATATTTATAGGGTATTCATTGACAAGTCGAGCGTATAGGTTTTTTAACCTTAGAACTCAAACTATTATGGAGTCTACCAATGTAGTAGTTGATGACTCATGTGTTGAAGAGTCTCTGATATCTGTTGAGGAGGAAGAGAGTGAGCCATTCTTTTAGTTAGGAAGTGATTCTTCAGATGTTGGGAAAAAGGACACCGTGGTTCATGATGATACTTCTAGTCTTACATAATCACATGATCAAACTTGTGATGTTCAGGATACTCCTTCTAAAGAACCATCTGAAATGGTAAAGTTGTATCATCCTTTGGATAACGTCATAGGATCTGTTGATCAGATTATGGTGACCTAAAGAAAGGCTAGGAATGAAGTCTCGTATGCATGTTATACATCTTCGTTGGAACCTAAAAAGTTCAAAGAATCTCTTCAAGATAGTGAATGGATAAAAGCTGTGCATGAAGAACTTCACCAGTTTGTTAAAAATGATATGTGGTATCTTGTGCCTAGACTGAAAGAGATAAATGTGATAGGTACTAAATGGATATTCAAGAATAAAAAGGATGAAAATGGTATAGTTGTTAGGAATAAGGTTAAGCTTGTTGCTCAAGGATATACTAAGTTGGAGGGTATAGACTTTGATGAGACTTTCACTCCAGTAGCTAGACTTGAATCAATTTGGATTTTATTTGCTATTGCATGTCATCTTGAATTCAAGTTGTATCAGATGGACATAAAGAGTGCATTATTCAATGACATTTTTCATGAGGAGATGTATGTAGAGTAGCCAAAAGGATTTGAAGATCCTCATTGTCCTGGTCATGTGTATAAGGTAAAAAAGGCTTTGCATGGGTTGAAGCAAACTCCTAGGGCTTAGCAAGAAAGGTTGACTGACTATCTGTTGGGAACAAGTTTTATTCGAGGGGGAGTGGACAAAACACTGTTTATTCAAAAAATTGAAAGTGATACAGTTGTTGCTCAAATCTATGTTGATGATATAGTGTTTGGTTCCACTTCTGATAGACTTGCTCATTATTTTGGAGATCATATGACACATGAATTCTAGATGAGCATGATTGGTAAATTGAACTTATTTCTAGGGCTTGAAATTAGATAGTTGAATGATGATATTTTCATTTCTCAAACTCGTTATGCCTTGGAATTGGTGAAAAAATTTGGTTTGGAAAAGGCTAAGGATGCTCGAATTCCTATTAGTACAAGTGTCAAGCTTAGCATTGGTACTAGAGGTAAATATGTCGATCCTACACTTTATAGGAGTATGATTGGAAGTTTGTTGTACTTGACTACCAGTCAACCTGACAATGTTTTTGGTGTTGGTTTGTGTGCAAGTTAGTACGCAAGTCCTAAGGAGTCTCATATTAGTGTGGTAAAAACAATTATCAATTATGTTAAAGGGACAGTGAATTATGGATTATGGTATCCATCAAGGACAAACACTGAAATCGTATCTTTTTCTTATGTTGATTGGGTCAGTAATGTTGATGATAGAAAAAGTACTAGTTGAGGGTGTTTTTATGTTGGTAATTTCTTAGTTGCTTGGCATAGCAAAAAGGAAAATTGTGTTTCCCTTTCCACTACTGAAGCTGAGTATATAACAGTTGGGAACTGTTGTACTCTGGTTTTATGGATGCGACAGATGTTGTAGGATTATGGTTTTTCCCAAGGCACGATGACTATGTTTTGTGATAACACGAGTGCGATAAACATTTCTAAAAATCATGTTCAACACTCTAGGACAAAGCATATAGATATTCAACATCATTTCATTCAAGATCTTATTAAAGACGGTATAGTGTCTCTAGAGTTTATATCCACAGATTCTCAGTTAGCAGATATGTTTACAAAACCATTAGATTTTCAAAAGCATGTTAGTATTAGGAAATCTATTGGTATGCTTTCTTTAGAATAAATATCTTCTTATCTATCATTCCAGGAGCACATTGCATTATTTTCCTAGAATTGATAGATAATCATACATTTGTATTATATTTTTTCATGCATGCATTTAAAATGAAAAAACAATTCATAAAATGAATTTTTTTTTGGAATAATGAGCTTGGCTAGAGTACAAATAGTTGTTATATTTTACTTTATTTTCATATTTACTTGTCTAATTATGCATATGGGAGTAGATATTTCAGCCTGATCTAAGATTTTTGGGTGTTCAGTTGGCATTATTATTTTATGTTAAAAACAAATCTTAGGTGCTTGTTTTACTTCGGAGATGATCGTAATACATGCAAAAACTATTAAATTTGTTTTTTCATTTTACTTGAAGTGATATGTAGGTTCTTGAGCTATGCTAGATTGATCTATGGTTTTTAGTACCTTTAGCATGCTTATGAATATTGTGATAATGTTGAAAGGAGGAAAAATGAGTTGTTTAAATTATAGAAATGCAAAAAGTAGTTATTTGATCTGAATAACCGGGCCTCTTGCTTTAGTAACTATTGAGTGTTCGCGTAAAAAAGGGAGAAGACAAATGAACATAAATCCCAAGGAGGAAGCTCGGGTCCAGTTGGTCAGGACTAAAACTCCTCACTGGAATGTCCGAAGCTTAGAAAGATAACAAAGGATAAGGTGAAAAGGTGTAATAGAATAAAGGGTTAATAGCAAAACACCCCCTTGAATTATACCCTCTCTTACTTTACCCCCCTGAACCATAGTTTTTTCTGCACAGTTATAACACCGTTAAGTAAAATTGCACTGGGATCCCCTGAAGTTCCTGTTAATTTCGCTCGCGCCCTGAAATTTTATTTTCTTTGCAATGACACCCCCTTGAAGGGGTGAAATGACCGGAATGCCCTTGTTTTGTCTCCCCTATTTCATGAAATAAATATCTAGGTGGTGAAATTACCTCCATGCCCCAAGATTAGAACTTTATAATATTTGGGGATATTTCCAAATATGTTTTTCAAAATAAAAGTTAAAGAAAAGAGGTTGAAAATATTTCAAAACTTTTAAATAATAATAATAACTAATTAATATACATTACTTGAAGTGTAACTCTAATGAATATTTCAAAAGATATAGATTAAGGAGTTATAAATATTTTTATATTTGTTTTTAAAAAATAATTAATTAATATATTAATTAAAATGTAACTCTAATGGATATTTAATAAAATATGGAGTAAAGATATAAGACAAATATATTTCGGCAAGAAACAAGTATTAACCCTTTAAAATAAGACTGTCAAGAAATATATTTGTCTTATATCTTTACTCCATATTTTATGAAATATCCATTAGAGTTACATTTTAATTAATATATTAATTAATTATTTTTTTTTTAAAAATATGAAAATATTTATAACTTCTTAATCTATATCTTTTGAAATATTCATTAGAGTTACACTTCAAGTAATGCATATTAATTAGTTATTATTATTATTTAAAAGTTTTGAAATATTTTCAACCTTTTTTCTTTAACTTTTATTTTGAAACAAATATTTGGAAATATCCCCAAATATTATAAAGTTCTAATCTTGGGGCATGGAGGTAATTTCACCACCTAGATATTTATTTCATGAAATAGGGGAGACAAAACAAGGGCATTCCGGTCATTTCACCTCTTCAAGGTGGTGTCATTGCAAAGAAAATAAAATTTCAGGGCGCGAGCGAAATTAACAGGAACTTCAGGGGATCCCAGTATAGTTTTACTTAACGGTGTTATAACTGTGCAGGAAAAACTATAGTTCAGGGGGGTTTTCTGCACAAAAAGCATAGTTCAGGGTGGTAAATTGCACACCAGGGGGTTTAGTTAGAGAGAGGGTATAGTTGAGGGTTTTTTTTTGCTATTAACCCTAGAATAAATTAGTTGAATTGTTTTTAAGCAATAAGGTTCAAGTTAACGATATGACTTCTAGTTTGGATCTTGGACCGAATTATCATCATGTTTGGTGAGGAGATTATCAGAATTAGTGTGTATTGTTCAAGAGCTGAAATCGTGAATAAAAGACCTATAAAAGACCAAAAAAAAGTCAACGATACAAAAGGACTAAAGAAGAATGAAGCTGAGAAGAGAAACAGAGCAAAGAAGATGAAGTAAAAAAATTCAAGGTGAAGAACTACTGAGTACTCGGTAGATCCTTCACCGAGTACTCGGTAGAGTGTGAAAGACCGCGTAGCTGCGCGGAGGAAGGAAAATTTGCCCGTGAGTTTTAACGCACTTGCACTCATTTTCGTGAGACCAAGAGTCTACCAAGTACTCGATGGATGCTTCACCGAGTACTCGGTAAACCCTGATGCGGCCAATAAATTCAGCAATCTGTATACATATCTGTGGGACCCCTTTTAACCCAAATGAATATGGAATGATCTCTAGGTTATTTTAGATGCAATATTGATCATATATGAATATATTATATATCATTCTTCAATATACATCACAGAAACAATCAGATTACCAAATAAAGACGCATTTGTTTCTATAAAAGAGTGGGGTCCCCCTACAGCCGAGGGGGATCATCAAGGGGTCTTCCCTATAGAAGGAGGACCATCAAGGGCCAAGGAACAGAAGGGGAAGACTTCTGCGATCAACGAAGAAATCCAAGACGTCTTCCATTTATGATTCCGGGTTTGGTTGTTCTTGTTTTATTTTTCATGTATAGTTAATTCGCTCGGCCAAGGCCGAGAGGAAACCCTATTCATGTTCAACTTTATGGTTTTCAATTATACACATTGTTGAGTATTTTGGTTAATAATTTATCCTTCTTATTATTATATGTATGTTATGCTTTCGATTTTATGTTCTTTAACCGAGACTAAAATTGAATGTATTTCATTCCTAGTATATAGGTTGTGTCTGACCAAGAACATGTAATCTACTTGGCAATTTAAGAAGAAGACAATAAATTATAATTGTTTATGCCTGACCACGGATAGATAGTTGTGATTTATATTTTCCTTCAATGATTTATTTATTATTTCTTGCCAAGATAATAAATTATTGAATTGAACCTATGCCCTAACCCGGATAGACCATCTATGAACTTAATAATTAGTATTATTTAGATGTGTGGAAATTAATCAGATATTTAATTAGTTTACAACTGAAAATCAGAATTGTGATGATTAGTGGTGGAATCAAAGCCTTAGTATTCTTTTTGTGTCATTGTATTTATATTCTTTTCTCCAATCATTAATCTTTTGTTGAATTAGTTAAATACTAATTTTTGGAACTAAGTTGTCATAACCAATCCTCGTGGGAACGATTTCGTAATACATACCATTACTACACTCGATTCGTATACTTGCGAGTTAAATTTGATTTGGTTTTAATCTATTTATTTAGGTTGATCCAAATTGTACATCAGAGAGCTTCATGGAACGCGAGTGAATCTAGACTTTCAGATGTCGAGTGATGAACAACAAATTACATCGGTTTTAAGTTCTATTTTATAGAGTCTGTACAAATTCTCTGATTCATAGTGCATTGATACCTGAGCATATCTGTAGTTTTTACTTGGAGTCTTTCCAAGATTTTCCTTATAAAAATCTCTGTGTCTTCGCATGATTTATTTTTTGCACTTATATTCATAATTGCTTGATTAATTTGATTTGAGAATCTAGGGTTTTGTGACTAGTTAAAATTGAATTTCTGATAGATAATTTTAATTGATCATTAAATTGACAAAAAGCCTATTAACCCCCCCTCTAGGTTGTTTTCATTGATTGTCTTGGTACTTTCAGTTAAGGTCTCGTGGGCGTGGTCTTGGGATTTTGGGGTGTGACAAGAATTCTCTCAAACAATGTCTTGCACAATTACAAGTCCTAGCCTTTGACTTCTAAAGGTAGAGAAGGAGGAAGAGGGGTAGAATTGACATTCAACACTTTCACCTTCCCTAAGTTATCCAAACCACTTTATCTTATTTACTAAAATACGATGGTTTTATAGATTAACTTAGTCGGAAAGGACACTTCGGAAATTTTCTAGAGAATTCCACTAACCAAGCTTTACAAGCAAACTTTTCAAGATAATTCAAAAATACCCCTATGTGTAAAACTTCCGAAACCAATTTCTACATTCCTTATTTTCTATATAAATATATGAAAAATTTTGAAAATCGAAATCGGATACTCTAGAGACCTACTTCCACCATACTCTTTTTCTAGTGTCCCAAGTCATCAGATAGTTCAAAACATAAAATAATTCAATGATGATTTTGGAAAATTCTCAAATGGTAAATCTTAGGCACATAACACATATAGAAGAATTTAATATCACATTGAGCATTTAATTAAAATAAAAGATAATTAGCGAAAAATGTACTCGTAGGACAAAAGAAAACCACCGGACGCTACCGATCATGAAACACCAAATAATATCCATCAGAAAACTTCAAATAAAAAAGAAAATAAAAGGCATCCACGTCACGTAGTGCGTCACAGGCTTGTTGAAGTCATTCCACCGATTCCGAAATGTAAGTTAAAAAAAATTACACGAAAAACTACCAAGAATAAACAAGACGTTAGGAACAAGTGACGTCACAAACTGTGAATCAATCTGAAACAATTTTGGAAAAAGGGAAAGTAACTCGGGGTGTTAAAACCTTCCCACCTTAAGCGATTTTGTCCTCGAAATTAGGGCGTACCTTAGTCCGCGAGTCACGTCCGGTTGATCAGACCGAATGATTTGCTTACATTCCTCGGTAGTTATCACCATAATATGAGTACATAAGAAAGAAATGACTGATGTATTATCTTACTCCGCTGGAATTAAATCGCAACGAGGTGCACCTAGTAAGACACGTCTTCGACACGGTAACACAGAAGGACATAGAGAACGTAGATCGAAACCGCATATAACATCAATCATCGAATGTCCCATCGACCATCACCTGTCGTTCCTAGGATAATGAAACATAGAGCTCTGATACCACACTGTCACGCCCCTAAATTCCAGAGACTCAAACCTGGAGAATCAGAAAATCCTGAGGGGTGATGTCAGTTTGAGCGACCACAAGAACCTATAATAGTCATGATACGGTAGAGAAAACCATTGTTGAATAATGATGTCCACTGAATAAAGAATAAGTGTTGATACATAGAACGATACACAGGGGCACATAATGGTGCCGAACAAAATACTGTACTATACTAAATAATAATGTAAAGGTATAAAGATACAAAGAAAATGATATGCCAACAAGATGGCTCCCACGAGAAATACAAGACAATCCCATACAAGATCGGTAGTGATACAAAATGATACGAAGGATAAAAACTAAACAACATCCAAATCAACACGAGTTGTAGCCACGCCTCCTTTCCTGAAAATATCAGCATAAAATACCGGGGTGAGATGTGAAGCCCAGTAGCGAAAACCCTAATTACCACATTCTCCGGTCGTCCAAGGAGTGCTAATTAACCCATGTGCATTCGTCTACTCTAGGTTGACCAGTTGTCTCACATGGCACTCATACCAATCTGAGACCCCTGAATAAATCCCACTAATCCCCTACCATGCTCAAGTAAAACAAGGAGTACAACTGATAGGTGTCAAATATTAGACATTTTGATCAAATAACTCATTATTGTTACGTTCTTTCATTCCATTATTTGGTATTTCTATTGCGTTTGCCTGTTAAGGCATGTTTCTGGAGCTTAATGAAGAAATGAAGCTAACTTCGGTGAATTAACTGAAAAGTATGTTCTTTCAATCCAAAAGGAGAGTCAAAGAGGTAGTCCGAGATAAAATGGCTCCCGGAGGGCAAAAATGGCATTTCCAGAAGCTGTCATCTTCAGCAAAAAGTATCGTGGGTTTAAGATTGTTGTTTCGGTGCATTCATGGAGAAAAATGATTTTCCACAGAGTACCTACGCTTTTAGTTTCAAAAAGTGGTTGGAAATCACATTTCTATGCTTAGACCTACGCTTGGGACCTACGTTTGAAACGTAGGCCTACTATGCTTGAAGTGTAGGGCATCTACGCTTGAAGCATAAGTGTTGCAACATTTGGCTATTTTTTGTAGATTTTTCCGGTTTCACCCTCAACTTAATTGGAAGACGTGCCTGTGACTCCAGACCTCTATATACATGTATATACACTTATATATGAAAATTTTGGGTTTGCATGAGTTTTAGAGTGAAAATACTGAAAATGGCCTCTCTTGTAACACCCCGTGTTACTTTTCTTTTACCTGAAATTATATTTCAATTTAATTCTAGTTATGAGGTCACATGTTTATGACGTTCATGCTATCCTTAATATTTCGCGTGTAAATGTTTCGCGTTTAGTTTTAAAGTCGACTAGACAACGGCACGTTGTAATTGATCGGGCTTGTTTAGTGTTCCGACGTTTGAGTTCCTACCCCGGTGTATTTATTTCGGAGTGTATTATCTATTTGGAGTCCCGTGGAGTTTCTGAGATTTTATTTAGGGATCGTTTGGACGTTTTGATAAAGGGTTGGGGTTATTTCGTAATTATGGATAATTGGAGGGTCATTTTTGCGATATATCATATATATGTATATACATATACACAGATCTGCATCCACCATCTTCTCCTTCCTCTTCACGTACACAGACAATTTCTTCTTCACTGTGATGCCGCTTCTTTTCCTCCACCTCCATGGCCGGCGAGCAAGAGAGAGAGAGAGAGAAAGTCGGCTGAGAGAGAGAAGCTTGGACCGAGAAGGAGAGATCTCGCGCAGGCGGGGTGCGACTCGGGCTCGGGGTTTGTCGAAAGTGGCGAGAGGCAACGATGGCGGCGACGGCGCTGGTGGTGCGATGGTGGTGACGGCGTGCAATGGTGGTCGCGCACAGGTGGTGTGGCTGAAGTAGCGACGCGCAACAGGGGAGCTTCGGCCGGAGATTCGGTCGACGGTTTTGGCAAATTTTCAACCTCGGTTTCGGTTGATTTTCAGAGGGTAGCTTTGTATCGATGCTAGGTACGTCATACTAAAATTTGATATTTTCCCATTGAGCGGTTTGTCCGGAAATCGCGTTTAGAGGTTATGATTTTCGTTTGGGTTATTTTAGATTTACCCAAATTGATTAATCTATTGCTAATGGGCTTCGTATATATTGTATAGGTTGTCGAGACGAACGTTTTGATATATACGAAATATTTTTTGGATGACTTTGGTCGGTGGGCTCCATATACGGGCACCGGTATTGTTCACGGTGGGCTGTTCTGTAAGCGTAATTTTAGGTGGGAAATTTTATTTCTCACTCCTTATCATTGACGTAGTTTGGGTGTGCCAACCCTTATTTATTTTAATATAGATATATTAAACCGTTAATTTTAAATATCTATATTTGGGATAGAATCGAAGTAGGACATAAAAATTAATTTGGAAAAAGTAATTAAATTATTTCCTACGAAATTAAATAATTTCCTAATTGAATTGAATAGGAATAAGTGGCTTAGAAATCACCTTGAGAATTAAATCGGTTAGTAGAATCTTGTAAAAGTTAGACATGGACTTAGGAATTGATATTAATTCCCGTTTGACTGCATTAGGGGATATGTGAACGTGAGAGACGTGAAAACTTAGACGTTATGCTAGGTTCCCCTTACGTTACGTGAATTATTTGTTTTGAATTGTTTAAAGGCATGTTAAATGAAACTGAATTATTTTCCTAAAGAATTAAAGGAATTTTATTGTTAAAACATGAATCTGTTTTCTCACAATTTAAATATCTTTATTGTATTTTAAAGCATGTAAAAATATTTCGAGGTTTATGTTGGTAGTATCATGTGGGTATTTTCATAAATATGATGCATGACATATTTATGTTGAGACATGATTTTATTGCGTACACCATGTATTGTGAGACATGGATGTTGGTGCATGTAGTGCATGGTTTCACCATTTGCAGAGAAAAGATATTTGGTGTGTTCTACTTCCATTTGGTGCGGGTAGACGTTTGTGTTTGGATCGTCGAAACAACTGGCTAGGGGGTGCTTCTTGCTGCCACATAACTAATCTTCTGAGAAATGCAGATGATAGGGGGAGGACATATCGTCCAAAGCCTATGTGCACGACCGCGTACTGGAGGACGTCTTCCTTGGTTAAAAGTGTAAAGCATTTGGGAATGACGGTTCGATAAGTCTACCTTCCCTAGTGAGCCTGCAGCCTTAGGGGAATGGTGGAGAATGATCTGTTTGCCCTTTGGGAGGGTGTGTTTTTGTGTGCGTATCACAGGCGGACTATGAGTTACGTTTCATTGCATATCAATATGTGATTTCATTGATATATATATATATATGATGTTGGAGCATGTTATTTATGAATATTGTAAAATACATTCATACTTTTATAAATTCTCAGTTAAAAATGAATAATGTGAAAACATGACTTTAAATGCGGAGATTATTAAAGTATAAATGAAATGTATATCTTTATACTTGTGGTTGGATACCTTAGTACCCTTGGGGGAGGTTAAGTGGATTGACATAGCGATTTATACCTTAGTACCCTTGGGGGAGGTTAAGTGGATTGGCATAGCGATTTATGTGGTTAGTTGATGTCAGTGGTGGACGGTAGAATTGATTTTGAGTTGATGTCTTAGAGAGGGCGGTTAATTGTTTAGTGATTGTGGTCAGTTGTGCGACCTCTTTAGGGATTTGAGGCCAGGGATTGATTTTAGTATCAATTGAGAATTTATGTCTTAGAGAAGGCGAGTGATGAGATTGTGAACTTAGTGGATGTTGTCGTGTAGGCCTTCAGGTGCCTTTCACCTTTTGAGGAATAGGTTATCAACCGTATGTTCAGATTTTGATTGGGCTAGACGAGATTATGGTTTAAGTGATTTTATTAAGTACTCGAGGTACTGTAGCTTGGCAGTCTTGTTTTTAGTGCTTAGTTCATTTCCCTAAGCTTTTGTTTTACTGTACTCTGTATACTAGCACATGTCCTTGACTTATAATCACTTCTTGAGTCGTCGGTTACGGCGTGGTGCCGAACCTCTTCCTCGTGATGTCATTTGATTTGTGGGTTGGAAATGGATGGTTGTGTTCCATGAGTCCAACGTATTATTCTTCCTTCATTGTCCTTTCGGGACATTATAGGAATCCTTGTAGTTGTGTTCATTCTTATTTGACTATTTTTCGAAAACGGTGTTTTATAAATATTGAAATAAACTCTTTGTATTTAAAAAGGAAAAACCCGTTTTTGTCTACCCCTGTAACAACTAAAAGTTTTAATACTTTATAAAATGATCTTAGGATATTCTTTAAAAAGATTTTGAACTTCTAAAAGTCGTTGAGGATGACTGACGGAGACCGGGGGAAAGACGGTCATTTTTACTGTGTGGTTTCTTAAAAGGAAAAACTATTTTTATTATTTTTCTCAAGATTCCGAGGTTACGAAACTTGTAGAGCTTTGAAAGGTATCTTTTGGTTCACCTTTGCTTCCGATCATTTCTAAGTCTCGGTTATGAGGCTTGGTGTTGTTCAGTGCACACATGTAGTGTTGCCTTTCCTTTCCTCTTGGTTGTTGTTGTCACCACCTAGGTGATTTGAGTTTTCGTACGTTAGGGGCATGGATGCCAAATGGATTGGTTCGAGTTTTAAAACCTTTTTCTTAAAAACTATTGAATCTTTGGGATTCATCTTTTTATTACTTCCACTCTCGGCCATTCGCTTTTGGTTTCCTTGTTCGGGTGTTCTTAACCTTGACGTTATTGTCTCGGTTATCTGTTGGTTTAGTATTGGAACTTCTTTTCTCTTGCTTGGTTTCCTTGTTCGGGTGTTTTCCCTAAACACTTATGATATTCTTAACCTTGACATTGTTGTCTCGGTTATCTGTTGGTTAGCATTGAGAATTCTTTTCCTTTGCTTTGTTTTGGTGACCCTTAGGTGGTTGTTCTTGTGAGTTGAGTTCGTGTGCTCTCCGTGAGTTGATTGGGTGGTTTTCCTTATCTATAGTGAGATTGTGAGAGATTTGATCAATCCTATTGATGATAGTGTTATGAGGTCAATGTGATGATTTGATTTATGGTATTGATGAAGAAATATGTTTGAGGTGATCTAGTCCTTGAGAGGTACATTTCCTCTAGGAATTGGATGATGTTTATATATATATATATATATGTTGTACATAAATATATATATAGATGATAATTGTGTTAGTACGCAAGGATGTGAGTGATTTTCCTCCTGTGTTATCGGGGCGTGAGTTATGTATATTCCTTGGTACTAGTGGTGGATTTTGATCCTTGTGGATATTAGAGGTGAGTGTGTTTTCCCTCTGTTTGGATCTTCTGGTTAGCGTTGTGAGCGCTTGATGATTATTAGATTGGACATGGGTATCGTGTACCTAGTGTACGTTGGTGAGAGTAGTGTAGACTACCTGTGTTGGTACTTAGAGTACGAGTCTTAGACATACCTTGTAGAATCTTGTTGTGTATTTATATATATATTCCCGATATATATATACCCATTTACGGTAACATATGAGCGCGTGCCTTGGGTTTGCGTGGATGGGATTTGTTGGGCTATATATATCTTGTTAGATAGTTTAGCATTACCAAAACTGCCAGAGGATGTGGTAGTTAGAGTATCTTTTCCCACTGAACTTATTTGCTCACGGGGGAATTTCATTTTCCCCCTGGTATTCCACGCCAGGTTGCAGGAAATGTTACGAATACGGCAGCATGCGGTGCAACGGTAGTTTTCTCTTATTTTCCTTGTTACAGGTTTTGGGAGTTGCGCAACGTGATGCGGTTACTGTTGCAGCACGACTGGTTTGGGGACAATAGTCTTCTGCTGTTAGTTTTCTACCCATTTGTATGGGATTGTCATGTATTTATTTTGGGAGCCAGTCTGTTGGCATATCCCTATTGGTGTATCATTTTTTTCATGTCTTTATTATTTCAGGATGTTATTGTATCTATTCTGCACAGCTAGGTGCATTTCTGTATTCTTATTCGAGCATTTATGGCTCTGTTGATTATAGAGGGTTTGGAGGGGTTTTGGTTTCTTTCCACTACCTCGGCTTTAGTAAGATTGATGAATGTGGGGCTTGGAAGCCATTGTTATTATCAAACTGTTATTAGTTGTATTCGACCAACTAAGTTATTTTCTTTCCATTTACAAACGGAACTCTGCCGGATTTTGGTTAGATTCCGCTGCTTTGTTTTATCATTCATTTGGGTATCAATTATACCATTCTTATCATTATTCCATACATTTTCATGGTTAATGATATCTTAGTTGGTCGTTTGTATTAAGGATCACATCCTGGATTCCTTGGATGTCCCTGTTTGGGAGTCTTAGGGATTTAGGGGCGTGTCTGTTGGTATCAGAGGATACTATTGAGTTTCTAGTATTCGGTTTGGGCATGGAGTATATTCTTCATTGTTATTCCATGTGTTGCCTTGTTATTGTTGACTCTAGTGGTTGCTTGACTTACGTCACCATTTGAAAATTCGCTGATTCTCTGGTTTGGAGTTTTGGGAATTATAAGGGCGTGACCGCATGGTATCAGGGCATTTTTACCCTTTTGTGGGTGTTTGATGACTGAAAGTCATTGGTTCTCATTTCTTTTTACTTTCGTACTCACTCCCTTATCTTTTAGGCTCGGGTTTCTGAGTCCTAGGAATTTGGGGTGTGACATCTCTATACCATTGCCTATACATACACGATCATATATCAGAGTTAGGTCTAGTTAGTTTTGTGAGACGTTCGTAGAGGCTAGTTCAGAGGTTCATTCATTCATACATACTGTTGTTTAAAGCCATATTCAAACCTAGAGATTCAAAGAAAAAGACTATGGAGAGCGTTTCTACATCAACGATGCAGTCACCGTCTTCCATGGCTAACTAACTCGGTATCTAGGGTTTTGCTTAGCTAATTAATATAGTTATTTCATTGTTTTCAATTGTAAAGAGGGGAAATTGTTGACCATACTGTGATGATTGTAGTAATTAAGAGACCCTACTGATTTGCAATATAAAATTCTATGTTTGTTCTAAATTCTTCTCTTAGGTGGAGTGAATATATTATTTTGCACAACTATTATTATTCAATATGAGCAGGATCTCAGATGCTTAATTATGGTTTTCTACACAATGGTGGTAATTAAACTTGAAACCCTAGGTTGAAACATGTCGTGCCTTAGCGATTTAATATAGACATGCTTTAGTTTCTTTTCATGCATTAGGAGTAGATTAGAGTAACATAATTTGCATGTACTAGTTAGGTCAGTCATGAGACGGGTTGTCGCAATTCGGTTGATGGTACTCCTTTTTGGGGTCGTATTTAGCTATTTGCGGTAGGACCTGATTCACAGTTATGGATTGCCCTCGTACAATTGATATAGTGAGGAACTATATTATGCGGTTAGTGGTGCTGTGATAAAAACCCTAGTTTTTCTCTCTCATTTGAATCACAACCAATTTAATTTGTTTTTTTAGATAATATTAATTAAAATTGATAATTTGGTCTTTGACCACCCAAACAAACAATTTTCAGAAAATATAATTCAGTGTTTTTGAAATGCTAGAGTGAACAATCTTAGTCTTTGTGGGATCAATATCCCTTACTCAAGCCATTCGTTATTCAATAATTGATACGTGCCCTTGCGTAGGATATCACCTAGAGTCGTTAAGGTGTTGTTTTTAACCACATATTTTTATACACCTTACGTCCCATCAACAACTCTCACAACAAGTCTCAACATAGAAACACATGGTACACATGCATCCATCGACAAGTAAGTATATGATCGGTTCCAGTCGTGTGAAAATAAAGGTGTTTAAAATAAGGAATTACTACGATCTAGTTTTAACCTCTTAGTCGCAAATACGCGAGTAGTATATAGTATAGTTAGGTATAGAGGGTATCGAACCACAGAAATCAAAGTTGTATTTCAAATAATTATAAAGTAATAAATTAAATTATATTTATAAAATTTGTTTGATTGGTTTGTTTGATAAAACTACTAAACATAAAATAAAATAAAAAAATAATTGTTTTGGTTTTCACTCAAGATGAAAAAGTCTTGGATTTTGATCCAACTCCACCACTAATCTTGTAATACAGTCCTTTAATCTTGTTATTGCAAGAGGGAGATACAACTTATATGAATTAGATTAGTAACGCTACAAGTAGTTGCCTAATCCCCAAAGAGAAACAATTGGTCTGATTCGCTACAATCCATCTTCGATTAAAGTATGACTAATGCATGCATCTATACTACAACTACTCCTAAAACATGAAATTAAAAGCATGTCTATATCATTTTCTTTTAGCATGGACTGTGTAAACCTAATACTTTATCATGCCAATTAAAAACCATTATGTAGAAACCATTATTAAATCTTCAGAGGTTCTTGCTCCCGATGATAAAACACAGTTGTTCAAGATAAATTATTAATTCAATCTCAGCTTAAGAAAATAATTAACAAAATTTTTTATTTAGGTAATTCGTTCGGTATCTCACTACATAATCATCATATAAGTATTATTTAGCTTCCCCTCTTTGCAATAAAATAAATTAAAGTTCTACATTACTTGACTAGGGTTTTGTTGGAAACCCTAGATACCGACTAGACGCTCTTGGAGGGAGAAGACTGCATCACTGATGTAGCAACCATCTTCATAATTGGTACTTGGCTCTTGAGTTATGGAGATGAGACTCTCTCTAAAAAGAGAGACTTTGTATATGAATATATGTCAAAGATATTCCAAGATATATTCAAGGATATATTCCAGGATATCTATTCTTCATGAAGTCTTCACATATTTATAGACAAAAGTTGATGTAGATATGACATGTCTTTTCTTGCACTCCAAGATCACTTGGTGTGAGGACCAAGTACTAGCAGTGAATGAAAATTCTGCCCCTTGATATACTTTCCCACAGATTCCAATGTTGGCTACTTCCGATCGATCGGTGGTTCCTGAATTTTGATATTTATTTTTTATATGAATTTCTGCTTCAGGCACTTGTACCTTGCATTGAATTGAGTGCATTCATGTTCCAATTGTCATTCCAGATTAGGCATATTTGCTAAAAATCCGAAGTTAACTCATATTTGCATTAAGGCCCTAAAACATGCTTAAACACGCAACTCGAATAAAAATATCTTATTAATAAAATAAAGAGACTAACAAATGTTTATTTAATGCCCAGAATATCGAATAATATTCTAGTCTCATCAAGCCCCCCAACTTAAGTATTGCTAGTCCCTTAGCAATAAAATAAAAGAAAACAACATGAAAAATAAATCTAAATTAATTAAATAAGCATAAACCTAATCCCTTTGTTTCTTGAGGGTAAAACGATTACACTTAGCATATGTAACAAGCCTTTTAAACCCCTAGGGAAAATCCAAGTGAACGAGTGAAGTCTCGTAAGGGTTAAATAGACTACCCACAACTTCTTTATGGTCTTTATTTGCACATATTCATGAATATTCTCATTCATTAATCAGGAGATGATATAATCCGTAGAATAAATGCAAGCAAATAAATCCTACTTAAATAAAACAATAATCAGTTTAGATCAGTGTCAAGAATGGTCTCCACTAGTATTTAAACTTAGCTACTTTCTACTTCTAGAGCCAACAATCCTCCGTGTTTTTGTTAACTTTGTCTATAGCACATTTACTTTCGTTTACAGTATTCCTCATGTATTTTTTTTTGGAGAGAGATTTCCTCTCTCTTTTTTCCTTTTCCACTCATAATATATATGTTTTATATATCTTTCTTTTCTTGGAGAAGGCTTTCTTCTCCTATTTGTTTTTCCCACTCATTTTTTTCGATACGCCATTTTCCACTCTTTTATATGTGAGTGTTTATTGTATAGAGGGAGAATGTTTATGTATATTATTTCTTAGTATTTTAAATATATATATATATTTATTTAGAGATAATACCTTATATGATCATAAATGAAATAATAGAGATCATGTGAATGTGCTTATAGGTCTAGATTGTCTTTTCCAGTTTCAATTTCACCAGTTCATTAACCTATGGAGAACCACATCTTTTCAGCTTTCCAATTTAATCATTATGTAGATAAGCAGAAAATATCACATACATCTACTTTATAGACTAGTCTCAATTTCCTAATTAACTCACATGTTTAATTAGAAATATGTTTAAATCAAGATAAATAAAAATATAGTATTTAAAATAATAAGTATTTATTTATTTCATATAAGTATTAAGAGTTAGCTATACATGTATTATTTATATATATAACTTCACATATTACATAAATATTATATAGATATATTAAAGACATATTTGTTTTTTGAATTCAGTCGATCGATCTTGTCACGCCTCTAAAACCCTATGACTCCCGAACCGGGACATCTGATGACTTCAGGGTGTGATCCTTCATGCGACGTCAGGTGTGCAAAAATATGAATTGTAGAATAACAAATGGCTTACCCTACGCAAGCGCAGGGTAAGCCATTAACGACTCTAGGTTTTACCCTATGCAAGCGTATATATCAATTGTAGAATAACAAATGGCTTGAGTAAGGGATATCGATCCCGTAGAGACTGAGATTGTTCATTTTAGCAATTCAAAAACACTGAATTATATTTCTGAAAATTGTTTGCTTTGGTGGTCGAAAGACCCAATTAACTAAAAAGCAAGGTAAATTGGCAGTGATTCAGATGAGAGAGAAAACTAGGGTTTTCATCACTCCACAACTAATCGCATAATATAGTTCCTGATTGTAGCAACTGTAAGAGGGTAATCCATAACTGTGAATCAGGTCATACTGCAAATAGCTAAATACGGCCCCAAAAAGGAGTACCATCAACCGGATTGCGACAACCCATCTCATGACTGACCTAACCAGTACATGCCAATTATGCAACTCTAATCTACTCCTAATGCATAAAAATAAAATAAAGCATGTCTACATTAAATCGCTAAGGCTTGACCTGTGTCAACCTAGGGTTTCAAGTTTCATTACCACCATTATATAGAAAATCATAATTAAGCATATGAGTTCCTGCTCATATTGAATAATCATAGTTGTACACAATAATATATTCATTACAAATCAGTACGGTCTCTTAATTACTACAATCATCACAGTATGGTCAATAGTTTCCCCTCTTTATAATTGAAAACAATGAAAGAACTACATTACTTGGGTAGGGTGTTGCTAGAAAACCCTATATCCCAAATTAGTTGTCCATGGTAGAAAACCCTATATACCGAATTGCATCGTTGATGTTGAAACGCTCTCTATGGTCCTCATCTTCGGATCTCTAGGTTTGAATATGGCTCTCAACAGCAGTAAGTCTGAATGAATGAACCTCTTAAATGAATGTCTCACAGAACCAACCAACCTATCTCTATCAGAACCTCTAAAAAATATATATATCTATATTTTATTAATATATCTGTGAATGATGTTTGGTCTTGTATATATAAGCAATGGCATAGAGAGTCCATTTTTAGTCTTTTCACTCTCAAAACTCATCAAAACTATAATATAAGTGTATATATAGGTCTGGAGTCGCGGATACGTCTTCCAATTAAGCCCATGGTGAAACAGGAAAAATCACGCAGAAATCCTTGAAGTTGCCGCACTTACTCTTGGGGGCTACACTTCAAGCGTAGGTCCAAGCATTAATTTTGCAATTCTAGCCACTTTTTGGTACTTGAAGCGTAGGCACAAGCGTAGGGTTTTTATGGAAAACCACTTTTCTCCGTGAATGCACCAAAATGTCTGTCTTGAATTCACCATACTTTTTGCTGAAGATGACTGCTTCTGAAAATGCCGTTTTTTCCCTCTGGGAGCCATTTTTGTCTCGCACTGCCTCTTTGACTCTCATCTTGGATAGAAAGAATACACTCTTTAGTTAATTCACCGAAGTTAGCTCAATTTCTTCATTAAGGTCCTAAAACATACTTTAACACACAAACAACATAAAAATATCAAATAATGGAATGAAAGAACGTAACAATGGTGAGTTAAGGGGTCAAAATGACTAATATTTGACACCTATCAATCCATACATCGAGCGACCAACTAAGATCATCAACTTCAATAAAACAAATAGAATCATGCCAACATCTATGATTCCATACAACTGAGCGGAAGCTAAAATCAAATGATACACAAGGAACATCGAGGAGCTGAAAAAATACATCTCTACAATAATGTAAGGATACCAAATACTAGGAAGGGATACGCCAACAGATTGGCTCCAAAGAACCCAAGAAATATAATAACAGTCCCAATATAAAGGGACAAGCAAAGGAAGGATAATAGGAACAAAACTACGTGAAGACATCCTGATCCCGCAACGTCATCCACATCACTTTGCGTAAATCGAGAACCTGCAACGAGGAAACAAAGAAATGTGCCATTATGCCCCGTTAGAAAAAGGGAATCATAACCATCACATCCTCTGATCGTTCAAGTCTAGTGTGATCCAACCCGTGTACATGGATCTATCCTTGGTCGGTCAATCGTCCCTTATGGCACTCATGCCAATACGAGACCATAGAAACACATACCTCTAATCCTCTTCCATGCATCAACAAACAGGGCAACTAGCACATAGTGAAACCATAACATACCAACACATGACCAACACACACTTATATATGTATATATATATAGAAAGACATACAATACAAACCACGTAGTACATACCACCTTAGAGATTACTATGATTCGTATCCTCTAGTCCAACACTAAGAATTAACACAACACGTATCACCTAATCATGGGAAAAAACTATTATTCATAACACCCAGGAAGGATAACAATTACACTTTCTAGATCACGAGCATACCGAGCTCTAAATCTTCCAATCACTATCAAATCATACTACTAACCACCTCACACGTCACTCCCCACCATCCATAGACCCAATACATGTGTAAAACAATCACCTCAACCTATAGTATGCCACAAAGGTTGTCCAAATATGGATGGGAAGTGAAAGGCATTAAACAACCCATCAAACCGACCACTTCAAGGTCATATGCTTGCCCAAGAGTAAAATGCTCATTTCGAGGGAAAAAATGTACTTTCAAACTTTATTCCACATATTTGGAAATAGGTAAAACCATAGAAACAAATGGTACCTAAATCAAAGCCTCGACGCGAGAGATATGAACTTTTGAAAACGGTGTCAGACAACGCCGACCAAAATAGAAAGTTGAAGTACCCTTCTTTTACCAAGGGTAAAATAGTCATTTCAAGTGCAAATAAATAATTTTAAATTTTGTCTCAAATATTTGAACATAGGACAGGCCATGTAATCAAACAAGGCCTAATTTAAAACAATGAGGCGAGAGATATAAAGTTTGGAAAATGGTATCGGACAATGCCGACGAAAACGGAAAGCTGAAGTAACCCTCTTTCACCAAGGGTAAAAATAGTCATTTTAAGTGCAAATAAATTATTTTTAATTTTATATTAAATATTTGGACATAGGACAGACCATAGAAATAAATGGGGCCTAATTAAAAGCAACGAGGCCAGAGATATGAATTTTGGAAAATTGTATCGGACAACGCTGACTAAAACAGAATGCTGAAGTTGTGACCCAAAACTTTTCAACCGAACATTCTGCCAAAATTCGACTTTACAAAATTACCTTCATCCCCTATATATTGATTCAATATTACATTAATAAGATTAAAAATGTTTCGTTTCGTGAAAATTTGCGATAAAATGACCGTTTTAGCGTCCTCCCGACTTTTAAAGTGCCAAAATTTTTTAAAACGACTCAAAATTAATTTTCTAAAGCCCAAAGTTTTAGTAGGGGTCACAGGGGTAGGCGAAAATGAGTTTTTTACTTAAAGACTGAATGAAATTAAATGTAAGTCGTATGAAAAATCAAGACCTTGTCTGATGCTTTCATACCTCAGTTTCACATTTAATACCACATCATTTAGGTTTCTAACAAAATCAAATGGCCATCAATACACAATCGACTAGGTTCACTCATAACCTCATCTATCATAACCAAAACCTCAATAACACGATTGATGCCACTTCCTACACCAACGCTAACTAAGACCACTAAACTTTATGATTCATCACCCACTTTAACTTATCACAAGAAAACCCTCAAAACTAACTTATATCACAAGCCTAAGGTATATAAGCACATGTCAACAACTATAAGCATTCATCTCACATTATAATTTAAAACAAGACATGTAAATCAAATTTTATCATTATCCAATTTCATTTGAGCATTTTAATAACATATGAATTAAAGTATCAAAATCCACATTAAACATGCACTACAACCACATTGAATAATATCATGATTCACATTTAAAGATAAATCACATAATGGCAACTGAATGAAATGTGACTCACACACCACCCATGATACACACTTTGCCCGATACGGTTAACGGATACACACTCTGGCCATTCACTTTTGAGGATACAAGCTCATCAAGTAATGTAGAGTGCTGCACCGATTCTTCCCAAGTGATTTTGACACTTCTCACTTTGAACAAGGAAGAGCGGTTGCACGAGATCCCCGATTGAGACTCCCGTGCCCCTAGACCCGAAGGTCACGCATATGAGCCCCACTTGCGACTCCCAAGGTGAAACACCCCCCTTGAGGGTACAACTACCCTACCGTTGTTCTTGGATGTACTAGTTTTCGTAGCCTGTGGACTTCCCGCTGGCCAGTTGTTGCGACGATCAGACACAAGTCTACTTAGCTAAGGTTACATAACCGGGCGTAGACCAACACCAAGCGTTGGGTTTTTATGGAAAACCACTTTTCTCCGTGAATGTGCCAAAACCTCCATCTCAAGCCAACGATACTTTTTACTGAAGATGACGGCTTCTGAAATTGTCATTTTTGCCCTCCGGGAGCCATTTTTGTCTCGGACTGCCTCTTTGACTCTCATCTTGGATAGAAAGAATACACTCTTCAGTTAATTCACCAAAGTTAGCTCAAGTTCTTCATTAAGGTCCTAAAACAAACTTTAACACGCAAACAACATAAAAATATCAAATAATAGAATGAAAAAACGTAACAATGGTGAGTTAAGGGGTCAAAATGACTAATATTTGACACCTATCACACCCCAAAACTTACATATTGCTAGTCCCTTAGGAATAAATTCAGGAAACTTTTCTTGTGATGATCTTTTCACTCTAACTAATCTAACTACAATAAACCTAATCCCTTTCTTTCGTGAGGGTCGACGATTATACATAACACATGTAACAAGCCTTTTAAACCCCTAGGTTACCCCTAGTGGATGAGTGAAGTCTCGTGAAGGTTTCCATTGATGGTATCTACAAACATCTCAGTACTCTATAGTCATGCATTCATGAATTAACACATAAATTTAATTAAGTTATGATATAATGCAAAAGACAGTATGAATGCAAATACTCCCACTCACTAGCGAACAATAATTATGTTGAGCTTCATGTCATGAATGATTTCCACTAAAGTGAATGATTTCGCTACTTTCTACTTCAAATCCAGACAACCTTCCCTGATTTTGTGAACATTCAACTACAATATTTTTGTTTCTCTTCTCCTACTTCACTAATCAAACTTTGCCATTTTTCATCAAAACGTAACTTTTCAACTTTCCACTTTTCATCTCTTTTTGTCTTTCTAAGTCTCCAAACTTTCCAACGAGGATTTTTAATCCCGACTAATTGGACTCGAGCTTCTTCCATGGGACTTATGTTCATCAGTCTTCTCCCCTTTAAACGCGAACAGTGATATTGGTGATACCATGGCCCGATTACTTAGATCAAAGAACTGCTTTTTGCATTTTATTTTTTCAAAACAATTTTTCAATTTTCTTCATTTCAACTAGAACATCTCCCCCATCTCCCCTTTTATTATGGCAAAATTATATTTTAATTACATAGTCAAAAATCAATGTATTTCTCATAGTGAATGTGTGCTTGTGCTTATAGGTCAAGGTCGAAAATAAAATAGGAGAACAGATAAAGTTACCCTTGAAGCTCAATTCTGGATTCCAAAGCACCGCATAAATCCTCTCCCCCAAACTTGAATTGGATCAGCTGTAGATATCATCCACAAAGCACAAATACCCAATAATAGTAAGGGAAAAGAAATTTCAATATAAACATCCAGAAATCAACACATGTTTTTCAAGAAATTAAAAATTCTTTTTTATTTCTTACGATAATCAATTACCACCGATACACCCCCAAACTTGAACGCACAAATGTCCTCACAATGCGAGATAAAATTTTGAAATAATTCAAGCTATCTGCATATGTAAAATAATAGTAAAATTTTGGTGATATATCAAATAATTAGATTGAATCATCAAAACTGCAATTTTATAAACTATAAAAATATCAAAAACATTTAGAATATAATCGTTCAATAATTTATCTCTAATGTTTTAAAAAAAATGAAATAAAAATATAACAAAATCCTAACTAAAACTAAGCTAAGACTCATCATCAGAGGGTGGTGGTGTAGGTGGAATCGGCACACCCACATGCTGACACAGACAGTCAAATCTATGAAATAATCGCCTATGATCCCTCCGTCGGTGCACTGTCTCTCTTCTGCCAAACTCTGCCTAGCCCCTGCATTCGTGTTATAATAGCGTCAAACTGAGCCTGGGACAGAGTAACAGTACCACTCGCCGGTGCCTCTAGCATCATAACCTCTTCAGCAGCAACTGGTATCTGTGGCATCTCAGCCTGATGAGCCATTCCGGAATCATCCTAAGCTATACCAGCATCAGCTTGGCTCGTATCATCAGCCTGCGCCTGCCTCTGTGCATCTGGTGTTGGTAGCACACCGAACACTAGTCGGTGTCGCATAATATCATCTGCATGCACCCTAGTCCAGACACTCGTCCACATCCCTCTGGCGTACGGAGTACCATCCCTATATCTATTGCGCTCAGCCGTATATTTCTCGATCTCGGCATCCATCATAATCTTCATCACCAGGCATGGGAATAGAATATGAAATATACGCAGCTTAACCTTGGACACTTTGCGTAAATGAACTTAGTGCACGTATAGGCCTCCCCACAAAATCTATGGAATAGAAATCCACCTCTCGAACTCGAATGCGTAGTGGAGAGTCAGGAATGTCACATAACACATAGTAGTGTGGCTGTGTGAAAAAATCTAAGATCGAACTATCTCATCCCAGAACTATAGTATAGGGTGATAATCCACCTTTTTTGTGCTATTCCGATGCTCATCGGCCCACTTCCCGCCATTATGAAGTGTAACCAACTCAGAAATAGAGAAAAATGCCTCGGGCATTAGCGAGAACTCAGTAGGCAAATCGGGTAGACACTCATCTGGAATGCCCCACGCCTCAGCAATAGTCTGCGGGGTAATCTCTAACTTTATACCTCAGACCACAATCTGTAGTCTCGTCCCGCTACTGAAGTGACGTGTGTGCAGTCAAAAATCTCGAATCATATCCTTGTATAAATATGGGGTAGCCGGGGCTAGAATAATCAAAAGATGTCGGGCCCTTAATTGGCCGATTATCCAGGCCGACACTGGCTGTAATTCCTTGAATATCCTCAATAGGTATGTCCACTCCTGCTAATAACCCTTCCGGAGAGCCCGGTGTAATAAACGCTCAACTGATGTTATCCAGGGTACCAACAAAAATGTTGTCAAAACTCCGGGGTCACCCTCTACTGGTGGCTACGACACCCTTTCATCAGCCCTATCATCATCATCGCCCTCATCGACGTCATCCCCCTACTGAGCATGATCACCCTCTATATCCTTATCTATCTATTCGGTCTGCTTCTCTGGCAAAGGTGGTGGTGATGGTGCCCATGGAATAACTGACTCAGCCACCAAGTGACCATGTAGTAATAAGATGTCGCGCCCCTGTGTCGAGCTCTCAGGCTCCCCTAACTCAAAAGATGAGGAACATGAGGATGCCGAACCAACATACTATGGCCTCCTTGCATGCGTGCTATGGCGGTGAATAGGGTATGTTGGCTTTGAAATTTACTCTCGGCAAACAATTCCAAAATTGATGATAACAAACCATTGAAGAGTGTTTGATACTAATGAATTATTGAGTTTATATTTTCAGCAAAAGACAGGTGAATGACTCAGAAATTAAACTCGGAAAGGAAATGACTCGAAAAGCATGCTCGGAAAGAAAGCTTGATTTAAAGCGAAAGTTGTGAAAGAAATTGAAGCGCAAAATGGAAAATCATTTAATTTAACATCAAAGGCGAAAGTCGAAGACTCAAGACTTGGGGTAGATAGGTCGGGGAGCGATCATTGTAACAAGGTAATTTTATGCGCCGATATTATCGTATAAGCTCAAGTATAAAATGAACCGAACTTAAATGGAATGAAAAATGCTTTACCGGACTTAAACGGAAAGAAAAATATTTTTATTAAATGTTTTTTAAGTTGTAGTCGACTAGAATCACCATGTGTATTTCAATATAGTCGACTAAAACAATCAGTAGCTTCAGGCTTTTCATCCACATCAAAGTAGTCGACTGAAATAAGCTTAAGTCGACTAGAGTAGATTTTGTAGTCGACTAGAACTTAATCTAGTCGACTAGATGGTCCAATGTAGTCGACTAGAACTCAATCTAGTCGACTAGATCGTTCAATGTAGTCGACTACAACTTCAATTTAGTCGACTAGTTTGTTCCTTAAAATCTGCAGATTCGGCACAAACATTTTCCATGTTTTCAGCAGATGTTTATGGACTTCAAACGGCTGTGTTTTCTCACATACAATAATCATTCTTCAAAACCCTAATGCAATGTTATATATAGAATGAGATGTGTATATTGAAGAGGTAGAGATTGAAACACAAAAAGAAAGAAAGCTATCAAAAATTCTGTACAAATTTCCTCTACAAAAACCATTGAAACCAAGCTTTGAAAATATGATTTTCTCCAAGTTTCTTTGAAAATCAAAACCTCTAGTATCTCTTCTTATTCTCCAAATATCATTCATTGATCATATCCTTTGAGAATACATTTCTAGAGCTATTGTAAAATCACAAAAAACACTTGAGCTTATATTGATTTATCTTCCATAAAAACCTCTAGGTTTTGAGTGTTTTTGTTCTTGAGTGATTTTATTGATTACATACGAATTTGTAATCTCGGACAAGTGAAGTCCACCGATTGTTCAAGAGAGGGTTGTTCTCTTGATTGAGAGACAAGCTCGAGAGGCTTGTGTTGTAAAGGTTTGCCATTCCACCTGTGAAGGAAGGGCCATAGTGAAAGGATCGGAAAAAGTCTCAAGAAAGGGTTCTTAAGCCGAGGAGTAGGAGTTACCGAACCTCGAAAACATCACGGTGTCAATCTCTCTATCTCTTTCTCTTTACTTGATTAACTTGCATGCTATAATCACTTGAATATCTTGTATGCTAGAATTTGTCTTGAGATTAATTGTTAGAGAATTGAAATTGAATCATTCACTTATTTATTGAGAAATCGTTTTTTGGTTATAGCGTGTTCCAATTTTGTAAAGAATTAAAATTATTTTTGAACACCCTATTTACCCCCCCCCCCCCCCCCTCTAGGGTTAATTAGTGACTAACAATTGGTATCATAGCTTAATCTCTATTTCTCTTAGACTTAACCGTCTTAGAGAACAATCATGTCATCAAATTTAGTCACTCATGTTAAAGGAGAATCGAATAATAGGCCCCCATGGTTTGATGGATCAAATTATAGCTATTGGAAAACTAGAATGGTAGATTTTCTTCAAGCTATCGATTACCAAATTTGGCAAGTAGTTCTTGAAGGACCATTTGTATTGACCAAAATTGTTGATGGAAAAACCGTCCCCAAATTACCTAATGAATGGGATAATGATGACCGCAAACTCATGTCGTACAATGCTAAAGCCAAAGTAAATTTAAATTGCACTTTAAGTCCAAATGAATTTAATCGTGTATCTACTTGTTCAACGGCAAAAGAAATGTGGGATAAACTTGAGGTAACCTATGAAGGTACATCTCAAGTACGAGAATCTAAAATTGACATACTCATGCATGAATATAAATTATTTTCAATGAAAGATGATGAAAATATGAATTCTATGATGTCTCGCTTTACAAATATTTTGAATGGACTAAAGCATCTTGGTAGAATTGTTCCTAGATCCAATGCATCACGAAAAGTGCTTAGAAGTCTCCCGGCAAAATGGGATACAAAAGTAACGGCTATCAAAGAAGCTCACGACCTCAACACCATGAGTCTCGATGAAATTTTCGGCTCTCTACTCACTTGGGAAATAACATTAAAAGCTCGTGAAGACGACATCAAGCCAAGAAAGGGGATAGCTTTGCAAGCTTTCACCAAAAATGAAAATAATGAGCCGAGTGAAGAAGAAGAGGATGAGGACATTGCCTTGTTCACCCAAAAATTCAAGAGACACCTTCAATGAAAGAAAGCAAATGGTGGAAGATTCGTGAAGAGAATCGATCCAAGAGGCGAGCCTAGCAAAAGAGAACCCCCAACGTGTTTTAATTGCGGTAAGCCGGGACACTACAAAAACGATTGCTTCAAGCTCAAAAAGGAAAACGAGAAAAGACCTAGTAAGATGGCAATGAATGTCACATGGGAGGACTACCACTCATGCAACTCGGATGAGGATAAAAGTAGTGAGGAAACGGCAAACATTTGTCTCATGGCAAATGAAGAAGAGGTACATTTAAATTTAAATGATCTAGATAAACTATCATATGATAAACTTCTTCTTGATTACAATGAATTGCAAGATGTGTTTGAAGAATTACATGATGAATTCGAAAAATTAGCTAGAAAATATATCCTTTTTAAGAAAGCTAAACTTCATGTAGTCTCACTTGTTCAAGCTTCGAAGTTTCTTGCAATGACAAAAGCATAGAGCTAGAAAAGGAAAATATTCGGTTGAAAAATACTATTAATGATCAAATAAATGTTTCAGCAAAATTTACAAAAGGAAAAGAGAACCTTAGTATCATGTTAGGAAGACAAAAAGGATCATTTGATAAATGCGGTCTAAGGTATGATGTTTTGACAAAAATGCTCTCATTTTGAAAAAGAGAAAATCACTTAGCTCTACATTTACTAGAAAATCATCTGATGCATCTTCAAATGATTATAAACATGTTACTTGCTACTATTGCAATAGAAAAGGACATAAATCAAATGTATGTTTTCATAGAAAGAAGAAAATTATGTCAAAAATGGTTTGGGTTCCGAAAGGGTCTAGTGCATGGTTTCATAGAAAAGAAAATGTTGTAACGAAAAAAATTTGGGTTCCAAAACAAACTATTGCGTATCTATCTAACCAAAATGGACCCAAAATAGATTGGGTACCAATAAAAATTACTTGAACTTGTTTTGTAGGTATGCTTGAAGTCCGTATCAAAAGAAAAATGGTTTCTTGAAAGCGGATGCTCAAGGCATATGACGGGAGATAAATCAAAGTTTATTTCACTAAAACCATATGAAGGAGGAAATGTTACCTTTGGAGATAACTCTAAAGGCAAAATTATGGGAATCGGCTCAATCGGTATTTTCTCTTCTCTCTCTATAGATGATGTGTTTTTAGTTGATGGTTTGAAGCATAACTTGTTTAGTATTAGTCAACTTTGTGACAAGGGCTATGATGTTATATTTAGGACAAATGCATGCATAATCAAGAAAGATGGGAAGCAAATGTTCAATGCCAAAAGAATTGCATGATCAAGATGTTAAATGTTTTGTCACATCTAGCGAAAATTGTTGGTTATGGCATAGACGTCTAGGACATGCTAGTATGGACCTCATTCATCATTTATCCAAAAATGATTTAGTCAAAGGCCTCCCAAAGACTAAATTTTCAAAAGATAAAATATGTAGTGCATGTCAAGTAGGCAAGCTAGTTAAATCCTCTTTCAAGAAAAAGAAAGATATTACCACTTCTTGACCTCTAGAGCTACTTCACATGGATCTCTTCGGTTCAGAGAGGATGGCTAGCTTAGCCGGGAAACTCTATGTACTTGTTATAGTTGATGATTACTCTAGATATACTTGGGTTCACTTTCTTGCTCATAAAAATAAAACTCACTCCATTCTTGAAAATTTTTATAGAGTCATTCAAAATGAAAAAGATTTGAAAATCAAGAAAATTAAAAGTGATAGAGGTAGGGAGTTTGAAAATCAAGACTTAGAAAAATTATGTGATGACCTCGGTGTTTCACATAATCTCTCGGCCCCTAGAACCCCTCAACAAAACAGTGTAGTTGAAAGAAAGAATCGATCTCTACAAGAGATGGCTAGAACCATGTTAAATGAGCACAACCTTCCCCGAAGCCTTTGGGCGGAAGCGGTAAACACCGCTTGCCATATAATTAATCGTGTTATTATTCGGATGAAGTTGGGAAAAACGCCCTATGAGTTGTGGAATGGTCGAAAGCCTAATATTGGGTATTTCAAAGTTTTTGGGTGTAAATGTTTTGTGTTAAATGATAAAGACAACCTTGGAAAATTCGACTCCAAATCGGATGAAGCAATTTTCCTAGAATATTCTACAAGGAGTAAAGCATTTCGGGTTTATAACAAAAGGACTCTAACTATGGTTGAATCTATTCATGTTGTCTTTGATGAATCACCCTCATCACCATCACCTAGAATTGACCTAGAAGACGATGAGGTTGTTGGGATTGAGGATAATTTAAATACTCTCAATATCTCCAATTCATCAAGTTGCCAAAAGGAAATGAGGGAAGTTGAGCATCAATCCAATGGTGACTTGACCAACTCAATGCCTAAAGCATGGAGGACTGTTCACAATCATCCTCTTGATTAAGTCATAGGTAATCCATCAAAAGGGGTTAGTACTAGATCTCAACTTAAAGATTTTTGTAACTACATGGCCTTTGTATCGCAAATCGAACCCAAGAACTTCCACGAAGCTCAATGTGATGATTCTTGGATCATAGCAATGCAAGAGGAACTAAATCAATTTGAACGCCATCAAGTTTGGCGTTTAGTTCCTAGACCCGAAAATCAAACTATAATTGACACAAAATGGGTTTTTCGAAACAAAAAGGATGAGAATGGAGTAATTATTCGAAATAAAGCAAGATTGGTAGCATAAGGATATAATCAAGAGGAAGGCATCGACTACGATGAGACCTTTACACCGGTAGCTAGATTAGAAGCAATTAGAATGCTTCTTGCATTTGCATCATATATAAATTTCACTCTTTATCAAATGGATGTCAAAAGTGATTTCTTAAATGGTGTCATAGAAGAAGAAGTCTTTGTGAAGCAACCACCCGGTTTTGAAAATAATCTTTTTCCAAATCATGTTTTCAAATTAGCTAAAGTTCTATATGGTTTAAAGCAAGCTCCTCGAGCTTGGTATGAGAGACATAGCGGATTTTTGACTAAAAATGGTTTTACAAGAGGAAAAGTTGACAACACACTTTTTACAAAAACCATCAAGAATAATTTGTTGATTGTCCAAATTTATGTTAATGACATCATATTCGGCTCAATAAATAATTCTTTATGTAGGGATTTTGCTACAAGCATGCAAAATGAATTTGAAATGAGCATGATGGGTGAGTTGAATTTATTCTTAGGGTTGCAAATCAAGCAAAGCTCGGATGGCTTATTCATTAGCCAATCCAAGTACACTAAGGATTTGCTAAAGCGATTTGGTATGGAGGCTACCAAACATGCCATAACTCCTATGAGTTCCTCTATTAAGATTGATAAAGATGAAAATGGTAAATGTGTTGATATTACTAACTATAGAGGCATGATCGGTAGTTTGCTTTATTTAACCGCTAGTAGACCGGATATAATGTTTAGTGTATGCTTATGTGCCCGGTTTCAATCATGTCCTAAGGAATCTCATTTGCTTGCGGTCAAACGTATTTTTCGCTACCTAAGTGGTACAATAAAATTAGGGCTTTGGTATCCACGAGGAACTTCAATTGATCTTATTAGTTATTCGGATGCCGATTTTGCGGGATGTAGAATTGATCAAAAAAGCACAAGCGGCACTTGTCATTTTCTAGGACACTCACTAGTATCTTGGTCAAGTAAAAAGCAAAATTCCGTTGCATTATCTACGGCTGAAGCCGAATATGTGGCAGCAGGTAGTAGTTGCGATCAAACTCTTTATATTAAGAAACAACTACTTGATTTCGGTCTTACTTTCTCTCACCTGCCTATTAAATGCGATAATACGAGTGCGATTTGTATTTTAAAGAATCCTATCCATCACTCACGCACCAAGCATATAGAGATTAGGCATCATTTTTACGTGATAATGTTGCTAAGGGTGACGTTGAATTGGTTTTTATCGACACTAAAAATCAATTGGCGGATATTTTTACAAAACCACTTGCGGACAAATCTTTTTCTAAAATTCGTCGAGAAATCGGAATGGCCATGGATTTTTATGTTTTATCTTAGTTTCTCTCGTAATCTTTATTTTTCATATTTTTGCTATTTTTGTGTATTTATTTCCTGATTTTTTTTTTCTCTATTTTTATCATTTTTGCCTTCTATTCGACTCATCCTGTGCAGTGTAAATCACTCTAGTCGACTACTTTGGTCAGTAGCTTCACCTTGGGCACTCTTTTCATTCTAGTCGACTACTTTCTCATTGTAGTCGACTTAATTGCATTTTAGTGGACTACTTTCCTCTTCTAGTCGACTCAAATCTTGCCGAGTCCACTCCTAGTCGACTCAAACCCCAATCTAACCGACTCACCTAGACCTAGTCGACTCAACCCACTATAAAACCTAAACCCCCTTCATCTTCTCCATCCGCCTCCTTCAAACCTTCACCCACCTTCAAACCCTCTCCTCTCAATCCCTCTCCTACTACCACTTATACCTTCAAATCTTCAGCTATCCCTCATTAATTTCACATTTCCATCATCTTCCACCCATTTCCCTCATCCAAATTTCATCATTCTCACTCTCTCACATATCTATATATACACCATCATATATCTATATATCTCTATATATTTGTGCATTATCTTCTACAATGCCACCAAAGACTCGAGGTCTATTTCGGAAACGTTCACGCATTGATGGAGGCCAAAGCTCCACCAATCCACGCATTCCTACGGCTGTTGACGAAGAGGAGTTGAATGAACCTCTTCTTCTTGAGGTACTTCTTCTTGATGATGATGATAGAAATAAATTCATCACTGTATTTGATCATCGTGCTCCTACACCTTGCCGTATTGTCACAAAAGATTTATGCACTAAAATTAGGGCTCGAACTTTCGAGTTGTTTCGAGCAATTGGTTGGGATTTTTTCGTTTCTCTTGACATTCCAGTACTTCCGCGAATTGTCAAAGCCTTCTACGCTTCTCTTGAAAATCATAAGGAGATATTACTCTCTCATCTTCATTTTAATCTATGTGGTGAAGACGAGACTGTTGATGACAGCGAAATCAAGCGCATTTTCTCGCTTCCGAATAACGGTATCCGCCACTTCTCCAAGGATTGGTATAAGGCTGATGGGTTCGATTGTATTGAGGTTGTTCGGGCTATATGCGTCGACAAATAAATTTCGTAGAACGCCGGTATTATCTCTTCTATGCTACTCTCCGAGGCTAGATTAATTCATAATGTTATTACTTACTCTATTCTGCCTAAAACTAGTAGTCGTAGTAGTGTTTCTCGTATGGAGGACTTTTTGGTTTGTTGCATTTTGACAGGAACCTGTGTTGATTTAGCTTATATTTTCCGTTCCGTCATCCTTACATGTCAGCGCAAGCCATCTGACCCGCTTTTCTTTCCCGCGCACATTATATATCTACTGCAGCGGAAAAGTTTTAAATTTCCAAATGAAGTGTCCGAGCATCACCCTATTTTTCTTGACGCCACTCATGTCAAGCATATGCACATTTCTTCTGATGCAGAAGGAAACTTCATTTCTGAGAGTGCGCATGCTCCTCGTTCGCACCCAGCTCCTACCTTTTATGCACCGAGCCAGGAAGCCTCTTCCTCGGTTCCTCCGTTGGATAGCGCTTCGGCTTCTCAGGCTGTTCTTCTCGACCAAATTCTTTGGGTTGTTCAGAGCAATACGGACCTACTTAGGCAGTAGGAACAAGTGTTTCAGCGCCTTGATACGACCGTGAACCAGAATATGGAAGCCATTCGATTGATCAATGAGCGCCTTGTTCTTCATGATGAGGAAATGTCTACCCGCATTACAAATCTGGCCGGGTCACTTGATGACCTCTCTTGGACTCAGGAACCCTCGCTCACACGCCCCTCGATGCTGACAAAAAGGGGGAGAAATTATGCTATTATACTGTCATGTATTTCATTATCCGACATTAGCAATTTCTATTTTTGTGTGGCTTGTTATGGTTATTTGCGAACTTGTTCGTTTTCTTTTCCATGTTTTTTCATTAGTATAAACAGCTTGTATTAAACTGAAACATCTATGATATGCTGTTTATTTTTGCTATCTGAAATGTGCGCCTATTTTTATATATTGTATCAAAATGCCTATTAAATTGAAAATTTCATTTACTAAGGGGGAGCATTTTATCAAAATATTATGCACATGTTGAGGGGGAGCGTCACTTGATGTTTCGCCAAATGCCAAGCAAACACAAAATGTTTTGTCATCATCAAGGGGGAGATTGTTGGCTTTGAAATTTACTCTCGGCAAACAATTCCAAAATTGATGATAACAAACCATTGAAGAGTGTTTGATACTAATGAATTATCGAGTTTATATTTTCAGCAAAAGACAGGTGAACGACTCAGAAATTAAACTCGAAAAGGAAATTACTCGAAAAGCAAGCTCAAAAAGAAAGCTTGATTTAAAGCGAAAAGCTGTGAAAGAAATTGAAGCGCAAAATGGAAAATTATTTAATTCAACAGCAAAGGCGAAAGTCGAAGACTCAAGACTTCGGGTAGATAGGTCAGAGAGCGATCATTGTAACAAGGTAATTTTATGCGTCGATATTATCGTATAAGCTCAAGTATAAAATGAACCGAACTTAAATGGAATGAAAAATGCTTTACCGAACTTAAACGGAAAGAAAAATATTTTTATTAAATGTTTTTTAAGTTGTAATCGACTAGAATCACCATGTGTATTTCAATATAATCGACTAAAACAATCAGTAGCTTCAGGTTTTTCATCCACATCAAAGTAGTCGACTGAAATAAGCTTAAGTCGACTAGACTACATTTTGTAGTCGACTAGAACTTAATCTAGTTGACTAGATGGTCCAATGTAGTCGACTAGAACTCAATCTAGTCGACTAGATGGTCCAATGTAGTTGACTACAACTTCAATGTAGTCGACTAGTTTGTTCCTTAAAATCTGCAGATTCGGCACAAACATTTTCCATGTTTTAAGCAGATGTTTATGGACTTCAAACGGCTGTGTTTTCTCAAATACAATAATCATTCTTCAAAACCCTAATGCAATGCTATATATAGAATGAGATGTGTATATTGAAGAGGTAGAGATTGAAACACAAAGAGAAAGAAAGCTATCAAAAATTCTGCAAAAATTTCCTCTACAAAAACCATTGAAACCAAGCTTTGAAAATCTGATTTTCTCCAAGTTTCTTTGAAAATCAAAACCTCTAGTATCTCTTCTTATTCTCCAAATATCATTCATTGATCATATCCTTTGAGAATACATTTCTAGAGCTATTGTAAAATCACCAAAAACACTTGAGCTTATATTGATTTATCTTCCATAAAAACCTTTGGGTTTTGAGTGTTTTTGTTCTTGAGTGATTTTATTGATTACATACGAATTTGTAATCTTGGACAAGTGAAGTCCACCGATTGTTCAAGAGAGGGTTGTTCTCTTGATTGAGAGACAAGCTCGAGAGGCTTGTGTTGTAAAGATTTGTCATTCCACCTGTGAAGGAAGGGCCATAGTGAAAGGATCGGGAAAAGTCTCAAGAAGGGGTTCTTGAGCCGAGGAGTAGGAGTTACCGAACCTCGAAAAAATCACGGTGTCAATCTCTCTATCTCTTTCTATTTACTTGATTAACTTGCATGCTATAATCACTTGAATATCTTGTATGCTACAATTTGTCTTGAGATTAATTGTTAGAGAATTGAAATTGAATCATTCACTTGTTTATTGAGAAATCGTTTTTCGGTTATAGCGTGTTCCAATTTTGAAAAGAATTAGAATTATTTTTGAACACCCTATTCACCCCCCCCCCCCCCCCTTTAGGGTTAATTAGTGACTAACAGGGTACAATGCAGGTGATGAAGACCTCGACCTCTGTCATACTAGTGGATCAGCAGCAACGGCAGCCTAAGCTACTCGTCTCGCCGATATGTTGGTCCGTGCCATGCCTACAATAGGGAATTTTCGAAAAGTATGCAATAACCAACCGGACACCGAATCAAACTCAAACTATATCTAAATATATCCAATACGATGATTAAACAATCCTTCATCCCAAAAATTCGATATTTAATCCGATTTCGAAGTCGAAAAACTCAAGTTTTAGATAACGGATCAAAACATAATTTCAATCGGGCTCGTTCATCAATACTAGTTTAGAATAGTTAAATGAGTCACATGAAATCAAAATGATGGAACAAAACTCACCGAATGAAAAGAAATGATGGATTTCCAAAAATTAAGTTTCGATGACTTTTCGAGCTCTTCACGTGAATCCGGTCGAATCACCCACTAATTGGATGATTCGTTGGCAATGAATGATGAGGAATTGAATGGGTAAATATTAGGATCAAACCTCTCGAAGAGTTGTGGAGAATTGGGAGAGAAAGTAGAGTTTGATTTGAGAATGAGAGGGAACCTGTCGCGGCCTGTTTATAACAAGCTTGCGCAGCTACGCTTCAAGCGTAGCATGCCCTACGCTTAAAGCATCGGTCCTTGACCCAAATTTTGAATTTTGCTCTTTTTGACATCAATTCGTCCTGCATTCAACTCTATCCTTCCTAAATGACTCCTAGGCTCCATGTACACTCTATACTTAAATGATGATGGCCTCATAACTCGATTTTACGGGCTCGATCTTAAATGCCAAAATAGCTAAATTACCGTCTACAGATACAAACTAGGCGTCAAAACTACTCTTCTCCACCTAGTACCAATGTTTAACGTCGTTGGTACAATGATAAGTGCATAATTCATACACGATTAACCTCCAAAAATATATTTTTTTAGTCATTTATTTTAAATTATTTTAATTAATGTGTGTTTTTATCTTTTTATAGGTTATTGGTGATTTCTGGTATAAATGGGTTAAATCCATCTAAACAAACCCAAAATCTGTTTAGACCACGTCTTAGTATTTGGGCCATATATTTCAGCCCATTTTTTGGATTGGTGTGAGCCCAGTGTTCCTCGAAAGCTGATTAAATTTAAAGAATATTGGTATTTCACATAGAAACCCTAATTCTGAAGTTTAGAGGGCGAAAAAAGACATTTTAAATCTAACATACTATTTTGTGCGAAAATCAGCATCAGTTTGGTAATATAATCACAGCTTTTGAAGGAACGATCAGAATGGAATGAAATCAAGGGTTGTGGGAAGAGGACTTGATTAACAAGAAAAGAGTATATCACCAATATCTTCCAAATTTACTCTCCAAATTGGTCAAAAGTGGGCTGCAAGATATCACCAATTAGGAAAAGAAATATGGGAATATTGTATTCTCTTATTTACTTTCCTAGATGAAACCTTGAGGACCCCTATAAATAGGGCATATATGGATGCACAAAGGAGGATCGACGGCCAAGAAACAGAAGGGGAAGACATGTGCGATCAACGAAGAAATCCAAGACGTCTTCCACTTATGATTTCGGGTTTGGTCGTTCTTGTTTTATTTTTCTTGTATAGTTAATTCACTCGACCAAGGCCGAGAGGAAACCCTAGTCATGTTCAACTTTATAGTTTCAATTGTATACATTATTGAATATTTTGGTTAATGAGTTCTTCTTCTTATTATTATATATATGTTAATGCTTTCGATTTTATGTGCTTTAACGGAGACTAAAATTGAACGTATTTCATTCCTAGCATATAGGTTACTTGTGTTTGACCACGAACATGTAATCTACTTGGCAATTTAAGAAGAAGATAATAAATTATAATTGTTTATGCCTGATCATGGATAGATAATTGTGATTTATATTTTCCTTCAATGATTTATTTATTATTTTTGGCCAAGATAATAAAATATTGAGTTGAACCTATGCCATAACCCGGATAGACCATCTATGAACGTAATAATAATTATTATTTAGATGTGTGGAAATTAATTGGATATTTAATGAGTTTACAATTGAAAATCGGATTTGTGATGATTAGTGGTGGAATCAAAGCCTTGGTATTCCTTTTGTATTATTGTATTTATATTATTTTTTCATAATCATTAATAATTTGTTGAATTAGTTAGATAGTAGTTTTTAGATTTAATTTGTCTTAATCGATCCTCGTGGGAATGACCTCGCAATACTTGTACTCTTTACTACTATGATTCGTATACTTGCGAGTAAAATTTGATTTGGGTTAATCTATCTTTTGGGTTACTCTAAATTTCACAACAAGTTTTTGGCGCCGTTGCCGTGGATTGTATTTGATACAATTAAATTTGAAGATTATTATTTATCATAATTCTTAGTTTAAGTTTTTTTTTTATTTTATTTTATTTTTATTTTTTATTTTTTTTCATTCCAAATTTATGTGATTCCTTTAATTACAAGCAACATCCAAGTCATTGTCATCCTTTTACAAGTTTGATATTGTTGTTTCCTCAACTGCAGGACGTTTGGTACAGAAAAGGGTCGTAAGGAAAAAAAAAAAAAAAAAAACAAAATTGCACTATTGCATAATTTTGCAAATCAGGTAAGTGACTCTAACCTTATTTTTTTTTATTATTATTATTTATTATTTTTTGTTTAGGTTAGAATAACATAGGATTTTTTTTTCTAGGAGCACACTTTCTTCATTTATATTTATTTTTAATTTTGTTTTTCTCTTCTTTTCTTTTATTATTGTTAGTACACTTATTTTTGAAAAAAAAAAAGAAAAAAAAAGAAAGTTCACACACTCACTCCTTTGTATTTTGTTATTCTTTTGCATTTTTTTTTCTCTCATTTATTTCTTACTTGTTTTATTTGTGCATTTTAATTTAGCATTTTGCATAAAATTTTAGTAAGGGCACTAACCCCTAACAAGATAAGGATTGGATTTCATCACCAATTCCTTGCCCACCTAGGTTAAAAATTGGTATCAAAGCATACCATTGTTCGTTGACTCCAGAGTTTTGTCCTCTATTATCGCGAATAGCTGTAACACCCCGTGTTATTTTCCTTTTTTTTGAAATTATTTAAATTTTAATTCCAGTAATGACGTCACTGTTCAAGACGTATTATTTATTCTTGGTATTTGATACCTGTAAATTTTTCGCGTTTAGTTTAAGGTCGACTGGACGACATTCCGGTTTCTCTTTGACGACTACGCGAATTCTTATTCTCGACTACACGATATCATTTCGATTATTTCGGTTATGGTATTAGTACTTTTACGGATCCAGTATGAACCGTATTAATTTACTTTCTTGGTGTTCCGATTGTCGGGTTCCTACCCCGATATATTTTTGATTGGGCGTCCCGTTATTACTTCGGGCTTACGAGATTATGTTCGGACGTTCCCGATAATTATTGGGGTTTACTGTATATATATATATATATATTTAATTATATATATATATATTGAAGTGGGGTCATTTCGCAATTAAGGAGAATTAGAGGGTTGGTTGTGCAATAAAGCATATATATATGTATATGCGTACACGAAACCTGCTACAGTCTCCTTCTCTTCTCTTCACGCCATTACAGACACCTGCTACACCCTATTTCTTCTTCCTCTCCACGAGTGACGACTGAACCTGCTTCTCCATTCTCCATGGTCGCCGGTCATGGCCAGAGAGAGAGAGAGTGTCGCCGGCCAGAGAGGGAGCTGCGCGACTGGTCGCTGGCTTGCGGCGATTGGCAGCGACGGCTAGAGATGCGGACGACGGCAGCGACTGGGTGTTGCTGTGGTGGTTGCCGTTGAGCTATACGGCGGTGCAGGAGGTGGTGATGCAGGGCTGGTTCACGTGGCAGGGGCGGAGTAGCAGCCGCGCGGCAATCCCGATTCCGGCTGAGCTTCGGCCAATTTTTCGGCGACCTTCCGGTGATTGGTTTGAGCCGATTTTTGATGAGTAGCTTCGTGTATACGTAGTATTCATCATACATTAAATTCGTGATTTTACGTTGAACGATTTGCCCGGAAATTGCATTTATAGGTTATAGTTTTCGTTTGGGTTAATTTAGATTTACTCAAATTAATTAACCTATTATTAATGGGCTTCGTATATATCGTATAGGTTGTCGAGACGGACATTTTGATATATTCAAAATAGTTTTCGGACGATTTTGGTCAGGCGGGCTTCATATTCAGGCGCCGATAATGTGTTGTTTCGGACTGTTCGGTAACGTATAATTAGGTGGGAAATTATATTTCTCACTCCGCATTATTGAAGTAGTTTAGGGGTGCAAACCCTTATTTAATTTAATATAGATATATTAAATTGCTAGTTTAAATATCTATAAATTGTTTAGAATTGGAATGGACTTATGGATTAATTTAAGAAAATTTATTAAATTATTCCTATGTGATTAAATAATATTATTATTTAAATTAAATAAGAATAGACGGCTTAGAAACCCTTTCGAATTTAATTGAGTTATTAGATATTCGAAAAGCTTAGACGATATGCTAGGATCCTTTTGGTATACGTGAAATAATTGTTTAAATTATTTTAAAAAGACATGTTAATTGAAATTGAAATATTTTCTAAAGAATTAAAGAAAATATATTGTTTAGAACATGAATCTATTTTCTCACGATTTAAATGCTTTAATATATTTTTAAAAGCATGTACAGAGATTTGAGATTTATGTTGATATTACCATGTGGGTATTTTCATAAATATGGTGCATTACATATTGATGTTAGACATGATTTTATTGCGTACACCATGTATTGTGAGACATGGGTGTTGGTGCATGTAATGCATGATTTCACCTTTTTCAGAGAAAGTTTAATTGGTGTGGTCTACTTCCTTTGTGCGTGGTGTACGAGTAGACGTTTGTGTTTGGATCGTCGAAACAACTGGCCAGGAGGTCTCACGCCTTCAGAACTAAAAAGCTGAGAAACGTGGTTAGTGGATAGGAGTCCTGAGAGGCTCATGATACTGATGATAGGGGGAGGACATATCGTCCAAGGCCCTATGTGCACGACCGCGTCATGGTTACGTATTCCCGGATAAAGTGTAGTAAAGTACTTGGGAATGACGGTTCGATGAGTCCACATTCCCTAGTGAGCTTGGAGACTTAGGGGAATAGTGGAGAATGATCTAGTACCCTTGGAAAGGGTGTGTTTTTTTGTGTGTGTACTACAAGCGGTCTGTGAGTACGGTGCGTTGCATATCATCATGTGATTTTATTGATATGTATATATGATATTGGAGCATGTTAAAATTTTGAATATTGCAAAATAAATTCTTATTTTATAAATGCTCAATTGAAAGTAATTAATGTTACATTAATTAAATGCGGAAATTCGAAAAGTATAATGGATTATAATCTTATACTTGTAATTATATGCTTTTATGCCTTTAGGGGAGGTTAGGTATATTGACGTTGTGACTTCTGTGGTTAGTTAAGGTTAGAGATGTACGGTTGAGTTGATGTGGAGTAATGCCTTAGAGAATGTGGTTAATGGTTTAGTGATTATGGTTAATAGTTTGGTGATTGTGGTTGGGTGTGTGACCTTGTTAGAGATTGGAGGTTAGAGATTGATTTTAGAATCAGTTATGAATTGGGGCCTTCCAGAAGGCGGATGATGAGATTGTGAGTTGTAGTGTGGACCTTTAAGTGTCTTTCACTTTTGAGGAATAGGCTAACAACTGTAGTTGAGATTTTGATTGGTGAGTAGAGGTTATGGTTCAGTGACTTTATTAAGTACTCGAGGTACTGTAGCTTGACAGTCTTGGTTCTAGTGCTTAGTTCATTCCCTTAAGCATTCCCTGTACTGTGTTTTGTACGCCAGTAAGTAGTCATTGACTTGTATGCCATTCCTTGAGTCAGTGGTTACGGCGTGATGCCGAGCCTCGTCCTCTTGGTGTCACTTGATGTTGTGGAGTTGGAAACGGATTGTTGTGTTCCGTGAGTCCAACGTATTGTTCTTCCCTTATTGTCCTCTTGGACATTATAGGAATCCGTAGAGTTGTGTTTTCTCTTATTTGGCTGTCATTTTGAAAACGGTGTTTTCTAAACTTTTTTGTATTTAAAAGGAAAAACCCGTTTTCGCCTACCCCGTAGAAATGAAAAGTTTTAACACTTATAAACTGATCTTAGGATCTTCTGTGGAATGATTTTTAACTCTAAAAGCCGGTGATGGCAATTGATGGAGACCGGGGGCAAGACGGTCATTTTTACTGTGTGATTTCCTAAAAGAAAACTATTTTATTACTTTTCTTGGGATTCTGAGGTTACGAGACTTCTTTCTCAAAACCTCGACTTGTGGAGTTTTGAAAGGTGTCTTCTTGTTCACCCTTGCTTCCTATCATTTTTAAGTCTCGGTTTTAAGGCTTGTTATTGTTCAGTGCACACATATAGTGTTGCCCTTCCTTTTCTCTGGGTTGTTGAAGTCACCACCTAGGTGATTTGAGTTTACTTACGTTAGGGGCATGGATACCAAATGGGTTGGTTCGAGTTTTCAAAACATTTTTCTTAAAAACTATTGAATCCCTGGATTCATCTTTTTATAACCTTTATTCTCGGCCATTTATTTTTGGTTTCCTTATTCGGTTGTTTCCCTAAACACTTGTGGTGTTTTAACCTTGACATTGTTGTCTCGGTTATCTATTGGTTAGCATTGGTATTTCTTTCTCTTGCTTTGGTTTCCTTGTTCGAGTGTTTTGCTTAAACACTTAGAGTGTTCTTAACCTTGACGTTGTTGTCTCGGTCATCTTTTAGTTTGGCATTGGGACTTCTTTTCCCTTGCTTGGGTTCTTGACTCTTACGGGGGTTTTGTAACACCCCGTGTTATTTTCCTTTTTCCTGAAATTATATTTAATTTAATTTCGATAATGACGTCACTTGTTATTGACGTATTGTTTATTCTTGGTATTGGGTACCTGTAAATTTTTCGCGTTTAGTTTTAAAAGTCGACTGGATGACTTTACGTTTTTTCCTGGACGACTACGCGAATTATCGTTATCGATTACACGGTCTCGTTTCGACGTTAATTTATTCGACGTTTAATGATTAGCGTTTCAATTGGATGACGACACATTTTAATTGGTCGGGCTTGTTTAAGTGTTCCGACGTTTGGGTTTCTACCCCGATATATTTTATTGGGCGTCCCGTTATTATTTTGGACTTACGAGATTATGTTTGGACGTTCCCGGTATTTATTGGGATTTATCGTATATATATATATTTAATTGTAATTATATATATATAGTTTTGGGGGTTATTTCGTAATTATAGATAAATAGAGGGCTAGTATTGTAATTTGGGAAGCTATTGTCACATTTATTTCTTTTGGTCACATGGCATATGGCATATGGCATGTCACATGAGCCTATTGACAATTAGATTGTACAAAATTCAATTTTAGGATATATATATATATATTAAATAAATATGATATATGTATATGTATACGTGCATCTTCTCCTACACTACTGCTGAATGACCACTTCTTTCCTCCTTCTCCACGACGGAACCACCTCTTCTCCTCTCTTCATGCACGGCTGATGCGGCAGCACCTCTCTACCTCCATGATCGCCGGCAAGAGAGTCGGCTGAAAGGGTGGTCGCTAGCGGGCGGCAACACGCAGAGTCGCCGGACTGTGAGAGCTGCGGCTGGAGCAGGGCTGTGGACGGCGGCGGTTCGCGGTGGTCGGCGAGGCTAGCAGGTGGTGGTCGCGCACGGCGGCGCAGGGCGGCGTCGGTGGTGGCGCAAGGGACGGCCAGTGCAGAGACGCGCGTGAGCAGGGACGTGTCCGGTTGGGCTTCGGCCAATTTTTCGGCGACCTTCCGGTGATCGGTTTGAGCCGATTTTCGGTGAGTAGCTCCGTATATACATGGTATTCGATATATATTAATTTCATGATTTTAGGATTAACGATTTGTCCGGAAATCGCAATTATAGGTTATAGTTTTCGTTTGGGGTATTTTAGATTTAACCCAATTAATTAACCAAATATTAATGGGCTTCGTATATATCGTATAGGTTGTCGAGACGGACATTTCGATATATTCGAAATAATTATCGGACGAATTTGGTCGGCGGGCTTCGTGTTCGGGCGCCGGTACTGTGCTGTTTGGACTGTTCGGTAACGTATAAATTAGGTGGGAAACTTTATTTCTCACTCCGCATTATTGAAGTAGTTTAGGGGTGCAAAACCCTTATTTAATTTATTATAGATATATTAAATTGCTAGTTTAAATATCTATAAATTGTTTAGGATCAGAATGTGGCTTAGGAATTAATTTAAGAAAATCTATTAAATTATTCCTATATGATTAAATAATATTCTTATTTAAATTAAATAAGAATAGACGGCTTAGAAAACCCTTACGAATTTAAATGGGTTAGTATAGAGATTCGTAAAGCTTAGACGATGTGCTAGGTTCTTTTTGGAATACGTGAAATAATTGTTTAAATCATTTTGAAAAGGCATATTAATTGAAAATGAGATATTTTCTAAAGAATTAAAAAGAAAATATATTTTTGGAGAACATGAATTATATATGAAATTGTTTTCATATAGTTTAAATGCTTTATTGTATTTTTAAAAGCATGTAAAGAGATTTGAGAATTTTTGTTGATATTATCATGTGGATAATTACATAAATATGATGCATGATATATTTATGTTGAGATGTGATTTGATTGTACACCATGTCGTGTGAGCACATGGGTGTTGGTGCGTGTAGTGCACGGTTTCACCATTGACAGAGAGAGTTCATTTGGTGTGGTCTACTTCATTTCGTGTGGTTTATGAGTAGACGTTTGTGTCGGATCATCACAACAACTGGCCAGGAGGTATCACGCCTACGGAACTAAAAAGCCGACAAATGTGAGTTAGGAGTCCAGGTAGAGGCTCATGTTCTTGACTCAAGGGTAGTCATGGCGTACGGAGTTGCAAGTTGGGCTCTCGTACAACCGTCTTCCTTGTTGAAGTGATAAAGAGAAAAATCACTTGGGAAAGGTCGGTGTGGTAACTCTACACTATGATGAGTGGACAGAGTTTGTATCCGTTGCCCTTGGGAAGGGTGTGTTGTGTGTGAGTATCACGTGGGGTGTTGAGTCACATTACACTGCACACTGTTTATGTGATCTCATTTGACATGTATATGTGCTATATTACATGTGATGTTGGAGCATGCTAGTTATGAATATTGCGAATTAAATTCATATTTTATAAATGCTCAGATGAAAATGAATAATGTGAAATAAGACTTTAAATGAGGAAATCATTATAGTATAAATGAAACATATAATCTTTATACTTGTGTTATATGCTTTTATGCCCTTGAGGGAGGTTAAGTGTATTGACGTAGTAATCTCTGTGAGTAGTTGAGGCTAGTGGTGGATTGTGGAGTTGATTTTGATTTGTGGCCTTAGAGAGGACTGTTAATTGTTTTGTGGTTGTAGTTAGTTGTGTGATATCTTTAGAGATTGAGGTCAGTGATTGACGTAGTGTCAATTGTGATTGAGGCCTTCGAGAAGGCGGGTGATGAGATTGTGCTTTGTAGTATGGACCTTTAGGTGTCTTTCACTTTTGAGGAATGAGTTATCAACTGTAGTTGAGAGTTTGATTGGTGAGAAGAGGTTACGGTTGAGTGACTTTATTTAGTACTCGAGGTACCGTAGCTTGACAGTCTCGGTTCTTGTGCTTAGTTCATTCCCCTAAGCATTCCTTGTACGGCGTTTTGTACACTAGTACGTGGTCGTTGACTTGTATGTCATTCCTAGATTCCTTGGTTACGGCGTGGTGCCGAACCTCTTCCTCGTGGTATCATTTGATTTGGTGGAGTTGGAAACGGATGGTTGTCTTCCGTGAGTCCAACGTGTTGTTCTTCCTTTACTGTCCTTTTGGGCATTATAGGAATCCGTGGAGTTGTTCATTCTTACGTGGCTGTCATTTCGAAAACGGTGTTTTCTAAACCTTGAAACAAACTCTTTATATTTAAAAGGAAAAACCCGTTTTCGCCTACCCCCGTAAAATGAAAAGTTTTAATACTTATAAACTGATCTTAGGATCTTCCTTGAAAAGATTTTCAACTTATAAAAGCCGGTGATGGCAACTGACGGAGACCGGGGGCAAGACGGTCATTTTTACTATGTGGTTTCTTAAAAGAAAACTATTTTATTACTTTTCTTGGGATTCTGAGATTTCGGGACTTCTTTCTCAATATCTCATCCTGTAGAGTTTTGAAAGGTGTTCCATTGTTTCACCTTTGCTTCCTATCATTTCTAAGTCTCGGGTATGAGGCTTGGTGTTGTTCAGTGCACACATATAGTGTTGCCCTTCCTTTCTTCTTGGCTTTTGACGTCACCACTTAGGTGATTCGAGTTATTCCACATGTTATGGGCATGGATACCGAGTGGATTGGGTTCCTTGTCCAGGTGTTCTCCTTAAACACTTGTGGTGTTTTAACCTTGCCATTGTTGTCTCGGTTATCTGTTGGTTTAGCATTGGGAAGTCTTTTCCTTCGCTTTGCTTTGGTGACCCTGAGGTGGTCGTTCTGGTGAGTTGAGTCCGTGTAGTCCAGTGATTTGATTGGGTGGTTTTCCCCGCCTATAGTGAGAGTGTTAGTGATGTGATTGACCCTATTGATGATAGTATTATGAGGTCGATATGATTTATGACATGGTGATATGATTAAGGTGATCTAGCCCTGAGAGGTAGATTTTCTCTAGGAATATGATGAGGTTTGTTTTATACATATATATATATATTGTACATTTACAATATATATATATATATATAGATGATGATTGTGTTAGTACGCAAGGACGTGAGCACTTTTCCTCCTGTGTTATCGGGGAGTGAGTTATGAGTATCCCCTGGTACTAGTGGTGGATTTTGATCCCTGTGGATATTAGAGGTGAGTGTGTTTCCCCTCTGTTTAGATTTTCTGGTTAGCGTTGTGAGCGCTGGATGATTGGTTAGAATTGACATTAGTGTCGTGTACCTAGTGTACGTTGGTGAGAGTAGTGTAGACTACTGGTGTTGGGTACTTGGAGTACGAGTTTTAGAGACTCATGTTGTGTATTTATATATATATATATACGTGTAGATATATATATATATATATTCCCTATATACTTATGTATACTCGTTTACGATAGTATATGAGCGTGTGACTTGGGTTTGCGTGGATGGGACTAGTTGGGCTATATTTATATCTTATTAGACGGTTTAGCTTTACCTAAACTATCAGAGGATGTGGTAGTTAGGATATCTTTTCCCACTGAGCTTATTTGCTCACAGGGGAATTTCATTCGCCCCCTGGTATTCCACGCCAGGTTGCAGGAATTATACGGCTATGGGCAGGATGCAGTGCAACGGCAGTTTCCTTGGTTTCCTTGTTACAGGTTTTGGAGTTGCGTTGGGTGATGCGGTTACGGTTGCAGCACGACTGGGTTTGGGGACGATAGGTATCCGCTTTCAGTTTCTCTACCCATTGTTATGGGATTGTTATGTATTCTCTTTTGGGAGCCAGTCTGTTGGCATATCCCTATTGATGTATTCTTTACTTTCCTGTATTTATTCTTTCAGGATGTATTGTATTTATTCTGTACAGTTGACGCTTTTCTGTATTCTTATTCGAGCATTTGTGGCTCTGTTGATATTAGAGGGTTTGGAGGGGTTTTGGTTTCTTTCCACTACCTCGGCCCTATTAGGATTGATGAATGTGGGGCTTGGAAGCCATTGTGATTATTGAATTGCTTTGGGCAGGTTATTGTGTTGTGTTTGGTTGTCCGGATGTTCCATTTACAAATGGAACTCTGCCGGATTTTCGTTAGATTCCGCTGCTTAGTTTTATTGGTCATTTGGGTATGGAATATACCATTTCTATCATTAACCCATGTGTTTTCTTGGTTAATGATGTCTTAGTTGGTCATTCGTATTAAGGATCACATCTTGGATACCTTGGATGTCCCAGTTCGGGTGTCTGTTGGTATCTAAGGATACTATTGTGTTTCTAGTATTCGTGTTGGCATGGAGTATATTCTTATTGTTATTCCATGTACCTCTTTGTTATTGTTGACTCTAGTAGTCGCTTGGTTTGCGTCACCCTTTAGGGGCGTGACAGCATGGTATCTGGGCATTCATTGCAACCCTTTGTGGGTGTTTGATGACTGAATGTCTTTTGGTTCTCGTTTCTTTTTATTTCCGCAATCACTCCCTTAGCTCTTAGGCTCGGGTTTCGGAGTTATAGGAATTCGGGGCGTGACAGGTTTTCTTATCCTTAGTGAGAGTGTTGGTGATTTATTGACATTGTTGCAGATAGGAATTGAGGTGTTTATGTGATGATATGATTGAGGTGACCCAGTACTTGAGAGGTAGACTTTCTCTAGGAATGGAATGAGGTTTGTTATATATATATATATAGTGTATCTATATATATATATATTGATGAAGGTTGTGTTAGTACGTAAGGACGTGGGTGTTTTCCTTCCTGTGTTATCGGGGTGTGGGATTTCTGTGTTATCGGGGTGTGGGATTTGAGTCTTCCTTGGTACTAGTGGTGGATTTTGTTTCCTGTGGATATTAGAGGTGAGTGTGATCTCCTCTGTTGGATCTTCTGATTTGTGTTGTGAGTAATTGATGATTTGTGAGGTTTGACTCAGGTGTTGTGTACCTAGTATATGTTGGTGAGAGTAGTGTAGACTACCGGTATTGGTAGTGAGAGTAGTGTAGACTACCGATATTGGTACTTGGAGTATGAGCCGTAGTTGTACCTTGTAGACTCGGGTTGCATACTTATACATGTATACTTGTATATATATATGTATATATATGTATTCCCGTTATATACTTACGTACGGTAGTACATGAGCGTGTCTTGGGTTTTGTGTGGATGAGATTAGTTGGGCTATATATGTATCTTGCTAGATAGTTTGGCATTACCTAAACTACCAGAGGATGTGGTAGTTAGAGTATCTTTTCCCATTGAGCTTATTTGCTCGCAGGGGTATTTCATTTGCCCCCTGGTATTCCCACGCTAGGTTGCAGGAAATATACGACTATGGGCAGGATGCGGTGCAACGACAGTTTTCCTTGGTTTTCTTGTTACAGGTTTGGAGTTGCGTTAGGTGATGCGGTTACGGTTCCAACACGACTGTTTGGGGACGATAGGTATCCACCTTCAGTTTCTCTACCCATTGTTATGGGATTGTTATGTATTTTCTTTTAGGAGCCAGTCTGTTGGCATATCCCTGTTGATGTATCATTTAGTTCCTGTATTTATTCTTTCTGATGGTTATTGTATTTATTCTGCACAGCTAGGTGCTTTACTGTATTCTTATTCGAGCATTTGTGGCTCTGTTGATTATAGAGGGTTTGGAGGGGTTTTTATTTCTTTCCACTACCTCGGCCCTAGTAGGATTGATGAATATGGGGCTTGGAAGCCATTGTGATTATTGAATTGCTTTGGACAGGTTATTATGTTGTGGTTGGTTGTCCGGATGTTCCATTTACAAACGGAACTCTGCCGGATTTTCGTTAGATTCCGCTGCTTTGTTTATTATCCATTTGGGTATTAAATATACCATTTGTATCATCAACCAATATGTTTTCATGGTTAATGATGTCTTATTTGGTCATTCATGTTAGGGATCACATCCTGGATTCCTTGGATGTCCCAGTTCAGGAGTCTTAGGGATTTAGGAGCGTGTCTGTTGGTATCTGAGGATACTATTGAGTTCTAGTATTCTTTTTGGCATGGAGTATATTTTTCATTGTTACTCCATGTATATTCTTGTTATTGTTGACTCTAGTGGTCGTTTGGCTTGAAACCCTTTCTTGGGCGTGACAGCATGGTATCTGAGCATTCATTGCAACCCTTTTGTGGGTGTTGATGACTGAATGTCATTGGTTCTCATTTCTTTCACTTTTGTTCACTCCCTTAGTTCTTAGGCTCGGTTTTCTGAGTTCTAGGAAATTTGGGGTGTGACAATAGCCATCTACAGCTCAGATGTGAGACAAAGAGTAAATCTGTTTCAACAGAAATATGGTTCAAGTGGTGTGGCTTCGAAATCGCAAAGAGGTAACAGAACTAACGTCTCAGTTTCGTTCCTTACACAATTTTAAACACGTTGTTTATATTTTTATTGAATTAATATAAAAAACTTGGGTTTCTCAGCCGTAGAAAGTTTTTTTTGGTTCTTTAGAAAACCTAATTATTTGTGGTGTAATCAGTCCATAATTGGTGATTAGACCATTTATGTATTTTAATTTGTTTAATTCCTTTACTTTTGGACATTACCATATGATTTAGGGTTTCTGGATGGGTTATTATCTGTAAAATTAGGGGGGGTTTAATTGATGGAAATTCCTGGAATGGTTACTATGATTGTAATAGTTGTGTTTTTGGTTTTGAGATGAACGCGCATGATTTATTAACCTGAAATATTATAGAAAATAATATTGTCTATAGAAGGTGGTGTAGAAAGAGAAGAACAAGAGGTGGAGGAGGATGCACAGAGTGGGGTAACAAATGCATCTTATACAAAATATTTGGAGCAAAGGTGGAGTAAGAAGAAGGAGTTGGTCACTGGAGGGAGCTCTCAACAAGGTGAACCAATACTAAGCACGCTTACAACCATTAAGACATAGGGTTTTGGGACCTATGAGCTTAAAAGTCTTGGCATGTTTAATTTCTTTGATGCAATTATACCGGTCACGACTTCGATGCAATTTCTCACTCACTTCTTCAGTGCAGTGTCTCAGTAAGTTCTTCCTCTTTTTTTATCTACCAAAATTGTTGCATCTTTCAAATGATTTTGTTATGCAAACGTTTTTATGTGTATATATATCTCACTGGCATATATGTTGATAGTTCTTTATTTCACACAGTGTCATCAAAATAATTTAAATTTAAGTTTACAGAATGTAGTTGAAACTGTAGAGCAACTTCATCAAGATTATATATTATGTGTCAATACATGTATATATGTGCTTCTGTATACTAATTTATAAAATATACAGAGTAATGTTTATTTTTCACTTATTTCAGTGAAGGTGAATCTACAGATAAAACTAATAACTTACGAATTCATATTATCTGAATATGATTAAGGTCCTATGAAAATTTATTTTATTTTTTTGATGATTTTTGCTGAGGGTAAAATGAGACCTATTTAAGATGAATACTATTCATATTCTTGTGTGTGTTCATATTTGACACATACTAAAATGCACAAGGGTTGCATCATTTTGAGGATAATGGGGAAAAAAAATAATCTTGGGGTTCGATGTTAACTTGATTAGGGAATTTTAATCATTTGAGTACAAAATAACCAAAACTCAGAAATATTTATATATCAGAACTCTTTGATAACTAATTAAAACGGGTGAATTAAGAGAATAGTAAATCTTTTGATCATGATTTCATTTATTTATTTATTGCAGTTTTCAGAGAAATGATAATTAACCATGCATTGAATTGCCTAATTTCAGGCTGAATTTAGCATTATTCAATGTCACAAAATCCTTTACCAAATGTAACTTAAAATTTGTATTTTAATGAGTAAATGTATGGAATAAACATGGGTCATGAAATGCATGTGTTTGAGATGTAATGGACTAATTTTATTGCATATATACTATATCTGTTGTATGTTTAGAATGAAGATGGACCTAATTCCCTTAGGGTGGCTTGTATAAACCAAATCTTGGCTACGGGCGAGCTCTTGAGACAACTTCAAGGACAAAAGTGCTATGTATTTTACTTGAATTAATCAATTGAAAGTATCTTTCATGCATTATTTACAGTTGTTGAATTTGCATTTCACATTGATTCATGTATTTGATCAGGTTCAAAAAGAACAGAAATCGAAGCAGATGATGATGATCTGAGAGATTTGAACCGAACACTTATAGTGAAAGAGAGGCAAAGTAATGAAGAGGTACAAGATGCTTGTAAGATGCTAATTACTGTATCAACTCCTTTATGTTGTATCTGTGTAAACTCGCATGTTCTGCTTGGCAAATCACTTTTTAGTGGACATTGCGGACCGAGATCTAACCCATTACGATGTGAGATTTTACATCTACCGTGTTTTTTTCATTTACATATATGCTACCCTATATATATATATTCCTATTATAAATGTTTTTTTCTTTGATTATATATTCAATTAATGATCATGTAATATTGTTTATACACCCCTTGAGTAAATACTCTTGGAAGTTCAAAAATTCCTTGCCAAATTGATGATCATGTTGCTGGATTGCAAGGGGGGTTTGGAAAAGGAAATGTACATGGAGGTGTATGAAGTGATGAACAAGAGGTGGAGGAGGATGCACAGAGTTGGAAAGCTAATGCATCCGATAGAAAATAGGGAGCTCTCACGAAGGTGAACCAATACTAAGCACGCTTACAACCATTAAGACATAGGGTTTCGGGACCTATGAGCTTAGAAGTCGTGGCATGTGTAATTTCTTCGATGCAATTATACATGTCACGACTTCTAAGCTCATAGGTTCTCGAAACCCTATCTCTTAATGGTAATTATAAACTGTTAATGGTTGTAAGCGTGCTTAGTATTGGTTCACCTTCGTGACCTCCCTCGACTGACCAATTCCCTCCTCTTGCGCCACCTTCAAAAAGATATATATTTTCTAACGCATGTATTACATGTGGTGTAACTGTGTAACATTAGTTTTCAATTAAACATTACTCTTCCGGTTTGGTTGACATGAAACATATAGTTCATTTTAGAATTATTAAGAAATATTTGTCTTATGCTAATGTAAACTGCAAATTGTGATGAATGTAAAATTATTAATATCTTGAATTGTGTCCAACGAATTTGTTAATAGACGATATTCTGGTCTTTTGGATTTTCGAATTAACAATAAATTCTAGAAATGTTGATTAATTTATAGAATGCGGCTGATATGTTATTAATTATGTATAACATACAACTAACCGCAGTGAATATGTTTTTGACAAATATTATATATGTAATTTTATTTGTAATATTATACTGAGTAACATATTATATACTAAGATTCAGATTATATATATTATGTCCTTATTAATTGGTGTGATTTGTACAGTAAGTTGCGGAGTATCCGAATGTAAAATATAAAATTAATAATAATCATAGGATTAATTTTATATTTTACATTATATATATTAACTATGCATAACACACATAATATACTCGTAATTGTAAATATTTGGGTGATATATTATCCAATTCAAATACTCTATAGTACAAGTTAACACATACATTGAATACACATATTGAATTGGAGTTAATAATTACAAATATTGTATATATAATTTTCTTAGTAATATTGTAACTCCCTAATATTTCTCTCAAGGGTATTCTGGTCATTTTATTGGCCCAGGGGGTGTCATTACAAGAGAAACCAAACCTCAGGGGGTGTTAGTGCAAAAATTTCAAAACCAACACAAAGGTGGAATTTACCTAAACCTCGGGGGGTGTTAGTGCAAACTTATCTAAATAAACTAGAAAAATATAAATGTCGCAACTCTTCTGGCAATTGTAGCATTGGTAAAACCAAATTCAGAAAAATAAAAAAAAATGACAGTTGACAGTTAACTGTTATGTGTGTAACGAAATAGATGCCAAATGCAACATTTCTCCTACCAAAGGTTAGCACCGTTACTCCCTTATCCAAATGCACTTATGAATCTTAGTTTTGAGATAAATTTGTATGAAATATAGAAAGGTACAAAACCCCCTACACTATCAGGAATGTGCAAATAACCCCCCTTGTTGGTTTTTAATCACCCCCATACTTTATAAAACGTGCACTTTGACCCCTCGAAGCCATTTTCCGGTGACGGAGTTGTGTTTTTACTATTATACCCTTATTATTTTATTTTTTAATTAAATATAATGAATGGGGTAAATATGAAATGATGAAAAAGGCCATATACAAAACGGTACTGTTTTATACGTTTTATTGGTTGAAACGAAAAGTTTTGTATGTGGGATCCAGCTGTACATCACTTACCATTTTTAGGGTTTAGGGTTCTTTGTGTCGTCGCTCTCTTCTCTCTCTACCTTTCTCTTCTGTCTCTGTAACTCTCTCTCTCAGATCTGATACAAACCCTAAAGGTACGACTTTTTTAATACTCTCTCTTTAATTACGATTGTGTGCTGGTGTGTATAATTAAAGAAGTATGTGGTCCATTTCGTGTCATTTTAAAGCTTTTGGAATGATTTACAAAAGTATTCCAGTGGTGGGTCATAAGAGCCCTAATTTTGAATGTCGATTTATTCTTTTCTAGGGTTGTTTGTCGATTTTGATTACTATCTACATGTGGGTCCTAAAAGCCCTATATTTTATGTAGTGTAAGACAAAGTTGATGTCTTTTTGTTTGATTGTGTTTTGCTTTGTTCTAGGGTTTAGGGTTGGTGCTAAAAGGGCCAATTATTTAAGTATATTAGACAAATTTTATGCATGTGGTTCAATACAACAATATATTAGACAAATTGTATACATGTGGGGCCTAAACAGCCCCAATTATTTTATGGTTTTTGTTTTATTTTTGTTCTTTTATACATGTGGGTCCTAAACTGTGTTATATTTTGTGCATTGTTGGACAGTGAACTTAATTGGTATTGTGTTGTGGGTCCAAAGTCCCAATTATTTATGAACTTTTAGACAATTGTTGGGTTCACATGATTGCACACACACATACAGATTGAATGAGAGTATTGTATTGTATTGTATTGTACTGTATTATCTGGTAATGTGCTTTAATTATTGTTGTTAATAGAAAATGAAGAAGTTGCAGAGAATGGAATACCATCATAGTGATTTGCTTAAGAGATCAGATCCTGGTGCAAAAAGGTACAATTCAGTTTTAAATTTATTAAAATTTATACAGTTGTTTTGAATTATGTTTTAAAAAATAAGTCCTTTACAATTTGTTTTTAATTCTTTCTTATAAGGTGATTGTGGACAGTGCACCAGATGGTCATGGTGTCAGAAGATTTGAAAGAATCTTTGTTAGTTTTACAGCAATGAGGAATGGATGGAAGGAAGGGTGCATACCATTCATAGGTTTAGATGGTTGTTTTGTCAAAAACCATCTAAATGGTCAATTATTGAGTGTTGTTGGTAGAGATGTAAACAACAAAAATTTTCCCATAGCTCTTGCCTATGTGGAATCAGAGAGTGGGGTGACATGGCAGTGGTTTATAGACCAGTTGTTGCCTTTGATTGGAGGACCTGAATGGTTGACATTCATTTCTGACAGACAAAAGGTACACTTTAATCCTATAATTACATGCTAATGACATGCTAATTTACATGAAAACTTTAGGAAAAGATGGCCTTGTTTGATGTTGAAATCTGAGTTGTGGAGTGCTTCATATGCGTATATGTAACACCCCGTTTCATTTTCCCTTTTTTCTGAATTATTCCCGATTTATTTTCGGTGATGACTTCACTTGTTCATGACGTCATGGTTACTCTGTGTATTTTACGAGTAGATTTTTCGCGTTTACGCTTGGATTCGATTTCGCGATTTGACGATCATCACCTTAACGACTTTGTGGAGTACCGATGATGACTATGTGACTTGACAGTAACGTTTAGTAGTTTCGGATTTGGTGAAACTTTTACGTGTATTCTTGTTATCGACTACGTGATAGAGTTGTGACGATTGACAGATAGTGTTATCGACTAAGTGGATTTGTTTCGACGCTTGACGTTTAGGGCTTCGACTCAGTGATTTGAGTTCGGTAGTTAGTGCTTTAGGGGTTCGACGTTTTTGTTTCTCCTGGTTATGGGGTTAGTACGTGCCTTCTTTAGCTGACATGCTTAGAAGTATTGATAGTCCTTTCGGTCGTTTTATTTATGTTTGTATATACGTGCTCTGTGTGTTGATGCCCTGTATATTGATGTGGCATTAGGTGCCTATGTGCCTTAGTTGCTTGACTTACGTGATTATGTGTATTTGTATTGCTATGCTCGTTTTTCATGTTTATACGTATGTGATAAGTGTTAGTACGATTTAACTCAGAATTATTAAGGATGCGTTTGGTTCGTGGGCTTTATTGTTAGGGGCTACACGGTTTTGTTTCGACGATTGAGTTTAGTGCTTTGACTGGGCTACGACTAGTGATTTTAGGAGTCTTGATGAGTTCAGACTTTATTCGGGGTTTCGGTGATTGGTTTCGTAACCCGGAGTATTTATTAGGGCTTATATTAGTTGGTTGGCGTTCCGTGGACTTACGGGTTCACGTGTTATTATTTGGAGGGTCCCGATATATTTTGGGATTATTGGGTATCCCGTTTATTTTTCGAGTTCGCGTGATATACATTGCGAGTCGATTCGTGATTTATTTTAGTTTATATTCGACTAACTAGCCGAATTAGTTATTTCAGACTTTATTAGTTATTCGGAGTACCGTGGGATTTTCGGTGATTTAATTGGTGGATGATTTTCGTGCCCCGTTGTTTTTATTTGGGCCTATATTATTTATTCGGAGTCCGGTGAATTTGTTGGGCTCACGTAGAATTATTTGAGTGTCCCCGGTATATTTTACGGGACTTATTTTATTTATGCGAATTTAATTGTGATTATATATTCATAGGAATATGTATACATGCGGGTAATTAATAATTAAATAAATAAAATATTGAATTATTATTGTCTAGTAATTAAAATATGCAATAATAATTATTTAATTGTTATTAATCAAAATGGGCAATTATATATATATATATTAATGGAAAATGAATATATATATATATATATACATGGATATAATATATGTCTTGGGGTTGAAAAGGTGAATTGGCAAGAGATAAGAGTCACATGGGTAACTATGGAAAATTTGGGAGTCATTTTTGTAAATAAGAAGAATTGAAGAGTTGCTTTTGTAATATTAAAAGAGTAAAGAGTTGAAATGAAAATTGACACTAAATATATATATGTGTATATAGGGGTGATAAAGTGATTTTGGAAGAAATGGTAGTCAGTTTTGTAATTAGCCCAAAATAGACATATATGTGTATACACGGATCAGACTTCATCTCCTCTCCTTCACGACACACATAGACAACGTCTCTTCTATCCTTCATCTCTGATTTGTGACGAAGCCACCATTTTTGTTCCTTCCCCATTCCTGATGATCGGCTGAGAGAGAGAGAGAGAGGCCGGCTGGAGTGAAGAGTCGGCGACCATGGGGGTTCACCGCAGCTATAGCAGTGGCGAGTGGCGACAGTTTCTGGGTGGTCGTGCGACGACTGGTGGTAGTCGGGGCTGTTGAAGTTGTGTATGGCAGCAACCAGTTTCGGTTCGGCCAAACCGAGTTGGGTCGACTCAGTGGCGAGTCGGGATCGGTTTGGGCTGATTTTCGGAGGATAGCTCGGCCTTGGTACCGTGTACGATATATCCAAAATTGGTATCAAACCGTTGAACGGTTCTCCGGGGATTTCAGAATTTCGATATGAATGTCAGTTTCGTTTTTTGTAGATTTGTTCCAATTTAATTATCGATTGCTAACGAATTTTAATTATATTGAATAGGGCGGTAAGGCGGTCGTTTTGACATATTAAAAATAATTTTCGAACGACTTTGGGCGGTGAGCACTATTCACGGCCGGTACCGTTCACGGCGGGACCGTCTTTAAGCGTTTAAATTAGCTGGGAATTTTATATATATATATTTATCTAGCAGTCACTAATAGTGCGTAGAAAATGCTAAGTTGCCCCGTTGTATGTTTATGGATAATAAAAGCATGAAAGTAAATTCCTAAGTGATAAATGAAATTTAAGAATTTTATAAAATTCACGAAATACCCATAACTGAATAAATGAGGTAGGGAATAAAAATTCCCTGGGAAATTAAATAAATTAATTCCCTGAGAATTTTTAAGAAATTAAATCCTACTAAAATTGGATTAAAATAGGTGGTTTAATACTCCTAGACTTAAAGTAGGATTTTGTAGAATTTTGTGTGAAATTAGAACATGTAATTAGCCCCGGATTATATGTAACTGAAATTAAAATACAGTGGGGGTGGGACAAATTTGATATTGAGGGACGTAGGGCCGGTTAATAAATATTCCTCTATTATTTATGTTTTATTGAAATTAAAGATATGTTAGGGGATTTACGAGAACGTGGAACGTTGAAACTTAGACACGGGTCTAGTTTCCTTTTATTTGTTTTTCTCGTAAATTATAAATAAATTAAATTGTGAATTTAATTTCCTAATTTTCCCTGAGGCGGATTAATTTGAAAATAATTATTGGAAATTAAATTAAAAGCATGCTGGCGTATTAAAATCTATAAAGATGGGGTAATTGAGAACCCGAGTATTTTTGTGATAAATGGAATTTAATTCCTGTGTGATTTAAATTGTGAAGCATGCTTGATATGAGATTGTTTGGCTTTGATGCCGTGTTATTGAGCATATTTAATTCATATGGAGGCATTTTGCATTCATACAACACCATGTTATATATATTGTTTCTGTGCATGTTGCATGCCTCATTTATATCACGTGCATGTCTGGATCGTTTGGAATGTCGCAACAACTGGCCAGGGGGTGGTCTAGCATCCAGGGAGCTAGTAACTCTTAACTCTCTAGACATTTGGGGGTGAGGGCTTGGGCCTCACTTGCCGGTTTTCCGCACGGTCGTGGTATCCACACTTTCTGTGGCAACGCCCACCCTTCCTGTTGTGGGTTTGTTGCCCCAGCAGTGAACGGTTTGGGATTCCAGGATATTTGTTTCACCCTTTAGTGGTTAGGGTTTCATTGGAGTTGCATTGTCATCGCATTGACATTCATGTTGACATATGCTTTTCTGTTAAGTTTATCTGTTATTATTGCTTATTTATATTGAGCATTTTATATCTGAATTTTAATAAGAAATTGGTATTATTCTCTTGGGCGCTAAGGCGCGGTGCTTGTAATTGACATTTTAACTGTGGTTAAAATATAATGAATATTTAAAGATTTAAAATTGTAAAAAAAGAAAGAAAGCTCGACGATAATAAAAACCCGGATTAGTAGAGCCATGGTTGGCATGTGTTCCAGGTGGTTACATGGATGTAGATGAAAAGAGGTTTTGATAATTAATTGTTTTCCCCTTGAGTTGGAGTTGAGTTGAGTTGGCTAGTCGTATATTGAGACTTGGTTGTGGTTGTGCCTTTGGCCACATAGGCCTTTGTGATTGGTGATTAGTGTTATCACTGGATGATTATTAGACCACTTCGGTAGTGGGAGAGTTGTTCAGGTTACAGGTCGGGAAATACTCGTTAGCCTGGCCTTATTTCTCTTAGTTTGTGTATTTTGAGCTTGTTGTTCACCCTTCCAATTTAAAAGTGTTTCGAGTAGTAAATGGTTTTTATCCTTGCGCCTTGAAAATATCTTTTCCTACATGTTCTGGTAAAGTTAGTGGACTCTGGACATGGTTTGTCCCATTCTTCATACTCGGGGTCAGTTCTGAGATCTAGAGATGTTTTTAGAGTTTGATTGTTTCAGATTCCTCCTAGTTGTTCCGAGGAATACTTGAATCCCGGTGTTGGTTTGCTAACCTTTGAGGATTTGTTTATAAGTTCCTATATTAAGTTGAAGGTCTTAGAACCTGTTTCGAAATAAGTTTGAACGTGGCTTTGAGGTGATATTCGGTGGGACTCTAGTAGTTCTTTTCCCCCGTGTTATTGTTTCGTGGGTTTTAACCCGAACATGTGTTTCTACGGTATCATTCCTTAAAGTAAGAATTATGATCATTCGTGTTTGTCTGTGGATCTTCTCGGGTAAGAGAAGCGAGTTTAAGTTAAGCGCACATAGTGCGATTCCTAGTGTTTGGTTGGGTTAGGAGGCATTGGAACCAAATATGATTTGACCGGGCCCTAACTTTTTCTTAAAAACCGATTGAATCCTTCGGGGTTTAAAATTTTTCTTTAAAAACCCGAGGGCCATGGCATCTGTTTGGGACTAAATGACTCCAGTAACCCTTTCTTGCGCCTCGATAGGCGGTATGAGTTCGGGGTGACCTTGTTGATCTGTACCCTTTTAAGTGCCTCGTTAGGCAGTGTGAGTTAGAGATAGTTCGGTTGGTTACCGAATCCGATGTGGAGATAATACCTTCCCTTCTTATGTTTCTTCAACTGAACGGGTTGGTTAACTGGTTGTTGTACATAGATGAAGGGTTATTCCCTTTCGGTAGTCCTAAGGAATGACCTATTTACCTCCTAGGAACCTTGAGTAGCGTGCTTGGTGCACGGTATGGTGGATAGCTAGTCTTGTTGTATCTCTAGATGAGAGCGGAGTTCATATTGTTTGTCTATAGGCCTAGGTGACAAGCTTAGTTACGTTCAGGACGTTATATATATATATATATATATATATGTACGTAGATATATGTGGTGTTTATGTTTTCGTTGTTATGTAGTTCGTATGAGTTTCGTAGGTACTCGAGGTTAGTGATGAGGTTATTGACGGGATCTCGGATTGGCGGGGTGCCATATGAGACAATTGACTGACCTAGGATAGATGCATGCACAAGAGATGATTAGCATTTTCTAGACGGCTATGAGTGTGATGTTTTGATATTATGGTGAGCCCCCGAGGTTGTGCTCACCCCCACACAGGTTGCAGGTTTGCAGGTGGACGCAACAAGGCTTATGCTCGGCAGCGACGACACGGGTGATTTGGGACGGTAGTTTTGTTACTCTTTCCGTAGTTACGTTTATATATTCTTTTATTCTCTTGGGAGCCAGGTTGTTGGCAGATTTCCCTTGTATTGTATCTCTAATCTGTGTATTTATTATTTTCGGGGTGCTTTTGTATCATTTCGGCACTACTGTATGATTCTCTGTATTCTTATTTAAGCTTGGTGGCTCAGTCGGTGTTTATTGTTTTGGGGTGCATTTATACCTTTTCGGCACTGCCATTTGATTTTCTTTCTAATTTCATTTGAGCATTTGGGGCTCTATTGATTTTAGAAGAGTTTTGGAGAGGTATTGGTGTTTTTTTCCATTACCTCAGCCCTAGTAGGTTTTTGGAATGTTGGGTTACGTGTCATTATTTCTATTTTGGTTATTATGGGCAGGTTTGTTTGTTGTGTTGTTTTTGGATTGTCCGGATGTTCCATTTACAAATGGAACTTTGCCGGATTTTCGTCAGAATTCATTTACTGAGTTCCTATCACTCAGGTGACATGGAATACTTCATTTTCATTCCTATTCCATGTATTTTCTTGTTATAGTTGATTCAGTTAGTCATTTTCTATGACGTCATACCTCGGGATTCGCTGATTCTCCTGATTGGAGTCTCAGGAATAACGGGGCGTGACAATATACATTTATTGAGTTTGAGTTGCATATGGAAAAGATAAGGGAACTTAATGCTGATGCATATAATTGGTTGAATAACATTCCATACCATTTGTGGAGTAGGTGTGGTTAAACCTATATGTCTAAGTATGATTTGAGTAGTAACAACATGTGCGATTCATGGAATGGGCAAATATTGGAAGCTAGGGCTAAACCAATAATTTACATGTGGGAAATGATCTGTAGATACCTTCTGAAGAGATTTACTTGTAAGAGAGAGTATATGGAGAGGTGCAAGGGTATTTTGACCCCTAATATACAAAAGGATTTAGATGATATCAAGTTAGCAGCCTCTAGGTGCACTGTTGAGCCTGCAGGAAGAATGTTATTTGAAGTTTATAAGAATGGGTTGAATGATGCAATAGACTTGGATGCAAAGACTTGCACATGCAAACAGTGATAAATAAGTGGTTTAGTTTGTCAACATGCAGTTACATGTTTGAGGTACAAGAGGTTAAACATTGAAGATTATGTGAGTCATTACTTCTATAGGTTAACCTATTTGAAGGCATATAGCTACAGCATTCAACCTATATCCTTTAGAGAGCTTGTAAGGTATACGTGTACTCCACCAATGTTTCCACCAGTAGGAAAGAAAAGGGCTGGAAGACTTGCAATAGCAAGGAAGAAGGCTGCAGGTGAAACTAGTTCAAAGGGAAAAAAGAAGTTCAAGAAAGGTGGTAGTGGCAGTGTTGGTGGTAGTGGCAGTGTAAATGAGGTCTCAAAAACCAAGCTGAGATGTGGCAAATGTAAACTAACTAGGTACAATGCAAGAACTTGCAAAAATATGGTGCCTAAAACTGCAATGCAACCTGTTAGCAAAGGGGGTAGGCCAAGAAAATCACAAGATTATAATCTACATGTTGCAAGTGCCTCTCCAGTGGACAGAAACATTATATTGAATAGGGTTAGTACTACTTTTCAATCTCATTTTTTTTTCTGATTATTTATGTTAAACATATGAATGATACTATTGTGTTAATGTTTTGGTGCAGATGATGTCAAGAAATGTTGAAACAACTTCAATATGTAATGGTTCCCTAACTCAAGAATCAGTAAACAGGTATATATCTATATTTAGGAGGTCAAATTGGTTTTTTGAAAACACAGGTTGCATATAAACTGTTAATTAAAGTATATGTTCCTTAACAAGGATTTTATAAATGTAGGTCATATGCTTTTAACCTTACCAACTTTACAATCAATGAAAGGGAGCAGTGAAGCAGTGTTTGAAGTATGAAGGGAGCAGGGAAGTCTTTTTGGGGGTTGTGTTATTCCATATGACAATCAGTGGGAAGTATTTTTGGGGATTTTATATATGTTGTTTGAAGCAGTGAATGCTTATTTCAATTATGAACATTTCATGTGGGACATTTTGAATTTATGTATCCATTCTATGTGAATAGTGGGTTTTATGTAAGGATTGAATTTTTGTAACCACTTTATGGATTTCTGTATTTTGAACATGTATTTGAATTTAGTTTGATGTTCACACTTGAATGATGAAGTGATGTTCTGCTTGAATGGTGACTATGGTGACTAACATGGTTAATGACATTATTTTACTTCAATCTATCCAAATCGAACACAAATAACTCAAATTGCCTAAGTTGATCTCCATCAAACCAGCTGAAAATATACACATTGCATTCAAATTGATAAACACTGAAAACAAAGGTTGCATTCAAATTACCCAGACTTACATTCATGTACATTGCATTCAAATTACCCAAACTTTCATTCATGTACATTGCATTCAAATTACTATAGATTGCATTCAAATTACCCAAGTTAATAGTACATTCCATTCCTTAGTCTTCATACTCATAGTACATTGCATTTAATACTTGCATTCAACCTAAAATCATAATTACAATCCAAAAACAAAAGAACCCTAACAAAAAACAAACAAACAAGGACTTGCAACCAAATCCAACATTCTGATTTCTAAGCATGCTCACATCTCTTTCAAGCTCTGCAACTTTCTTCTCCAATTCAGTTGTACGTGTAGAATCACTTAACTCTTAAACTTCATGTAGCAGATCCACAACAAAACTCTTATAGTACTCAGAAAAAGGCTCATCCACCCACCTCCAATACTTACACTTCTTTCTTGACAAAAAATTTGCACATCCATAGAACCTTCTGCGGGGGTTCTGATTTGTGAATGAAGTGGTTAGGGGAGTTGGGACATGACACTCGCATTCTACTTCATCTTTTGGCCAAGTTCTTTTGCTGATCCGAGAATTTGTACTAAAAGAAGAAGACATGTTTGCTAAAAAGGAAACCAAAAATTAGGGCAACAACTTTTATATATATATATATATATATATTGGTTTAAAATCACAAGTTCAAAAAACAGTGAGATTAGGAGAGATGGAGAGAGCCGGCCGGCGATAGCAGCGGTGCGCGGCAGTGCACGGCGGAATGATGCAGCGGCGGACGGCGGGGACTGGCGATGAAGAAACTGGGTTCGTCCCCATAAGGTAGAGAGAGGCGAGAGAATGAGAAGAGGTAGCGAGAGGCGAGAGAATGAGGAAAGTGTGAGCCTGCAGTATTTGTAGGGTTATATTTGGGGATTATTTAAATGAAGGGCATTTTGGTAACAATACAAGGGAATTTTGGGTATTTATCAAATTAAACAGCATGTGAAACGCACATGCCTTTTTTTTTGCCGGAACAGTTCCCTGAACAGTGTCGCAGGGGGTCTTTCTGCACATTTTTGCCATAGTATAGGGACTTAATTGCTCAAATTGAACTACAGGGGGGTTATTTGCACATTCCTGATAGTGTAGGGGGGTTTTGTACCTTTCACCCATTTCCAAATAGCATTGCAAACATGTTTGAAAATAGGTGAATTTGTTTTAAAATTTCTCACCTCATAAACTTTGTCCTAGACCCTAAATGGATAAACCACAAGTTTGGAAGCAAGATAGGGCAACCCTATCAATACCCTATCTTAGCTTTTATTTTAGGGATTTAAACACTACAACATTGATTTAACCAAATGCAACACTGATACATCCAAATGCACCATTTATTTAACCAAATGCAGCCTCATTATGTTTTTAAAAGTCCGGAATTTATCCTAATTGAACTCCCGAGTTGTAAGGATATTCATGGCAACCATTTATAATTAAAAAATCATTTTAACAAGTACTAAATACTAAAATAAAATAGAAAACTTTAATGTAGCAACTCTACTTCCAACTGTAGCGTCAATAATACCAATTGCACTATACAAAGTAAAATTGTTGACTGTTATATATGTAGCAAAATTGATGCCAAATGAAGAAGATCTACATCCAAATGTATCACTTATACTCCATATCCTAATGCAGCAGTGTTACAACGAAAATCATAATGATATACAAAATTATTACAACCAGATGCAGCAACACCTTTGTTTGAAATCCCTAATTATAAAAGCGACGGGATTTTCATGTCATCCCCATCCCCTTCCCGACTTCTGCATCCTCAAGCGCCTCCAACTATTTTGTCAACACTTGCAGAAGTTTCCTCCAAGGGCAAATTAGTTTCCTTCTCCATCACATTTCTGACCACAACATCAGGCAAGTTTATCATATTTTTCTCCTCTCCATTTCGAAAACCCTAGAAATGGTTTCTCGGATGATTTTAAACTGATTGCTTAAAATAATTCAAAGACCATAGGATTTAAGGAAATTCTTCAAATACTGTAGGATTTAAGCGAGTATATCATTTTGCATTTACCGTATAATCAGTCGAAATTTATAGAATCGGTCTTCTTCAATTGTTGTAAATTCTGCAGATATATAGTGCAAAATAATCATCATGACTCGAAGTAAAAAATCTCGTACGTCTCAATCTGGAAAAACTGACCCCATGGAAGTCAATAATGTACTATTTAGGAATCCCCATACGAAGGCTGTATATGAAAGTAGTTTCCTTAACTATGAAGTGTCGAAGGGCAAAGTACTCACAAAAGAAACATGCGATAAATTGGGGCTAGATACTTACAACTACATCAATGGCATAGGTTGGGGTGATTTTGTTTCCCTTCAACTTCCCTGTTATCCAACACTTGTTCGGATATTTTATGCTCATATAGATGGTGGGAAACCTCTAAAGTTGACCTCGTATGCTAAAGGGAAGGAAATTGTTCTCACAAAAAAGAAGTTGAGAGATATGTTTAATCTCTAACATTTTGAATTTTGTCTTTATTGCAATAACAAGTGGGCAAATGTAGCTGGTTTCGATCCCATTGAAGCTCTGAGGCAGTTGTGCAATGATCCCACAATTACTAGTGATGACCGCATAATAGCTTCGAAAATGACATTGGATGCAAGGGTGATTCACAATATTATTATGTCTAACATCATGCCTAAATCCGGCAGCCACTCGGATGTCTCTCGCATGAAAGTATTTATCATTTGGTGCCTTCTGAATGGCGTAAAACTTAACCTAGCTCACATTATTTTTAGTCATATGTTGAAGTGCAGGGGAAAGACAAACAAATGGTATTATGGCATTCCAATGACAAAGATATTCATGGCTTATGATGTAGATTTGTTGGGAGAGGAATGTCGTGAAGTTGATGCACTGAATGAAATATTTTCCGCCACGACCCTCAGGCAAATGGGATTTGAGATGGATAACGGCAAGTGGGTTACTCGTTCGACCAAAACCGACTATACTGAGGCGAAGGGACGTGCTCCGGTGGATGATCAATCTTCCTTGTTGCGTGAGATAAAGGCATCGGTTGATGCTATGAGTGCCAAAGTTGATGATATGCATGACAAAGTTGACCATCTCGAAGTTTTGACAGAAAAATTGCTACTACTAGTTGATCACCTCAAGCTGAATGTAGCTGGGAATCGAAGCAATATGGATTTGCCGAGTTTTTTATTTTGTTCATGTGGCCTTATTATGTAATTGAATTTGCTTGATTTGGCAAACAAGTTCTCGGGACTACTTTTTCTTTTTTTCTTCTCATTTATGTTTAATATCACTGTGTGCCGCCTTAATTATTTTTTTATTCTTCTATTTGCACAACTATTTACGTAGTACCAACTTGCTTCTTTTCCATTTTGAACTACGGAACACAAAATAATTATTTGCATAGTGTACTGTATTTTTCATTTTAATATGATATTTTTTAAAGTTATTTTTTTACGAAAACTTATAACTATTTTCGAATTTTATACATTTTTATATATATATATACTTATATTTTCAATATTATTTACTAATTTTATATGTTTTTTTCGAAAAAAAATTTTATTTTCGAATTTTATAATCTTTTTCAAAATTTAATATATATTTGTTTCGAATTTTATATGTTTTTTTCAAAATTTATATTTATTTTTGAAATTATAATTTTTTTAATTATATATATATATATTTATTTTTATATATTTTTCTCGAATTTTATATATATTTTTCGATTTCTATATTTATTTTTTAAAGTTTATAATTTGGTTTGAAATATATTTGATATATGCCTCAAAACTAAGATTCAAGAGTATATTTGGATAGGGTGTATAGGTGCTAGATTTGGATGTACAGATGCAAATTTGCTACATAATGGAGAGTCAACTGCTTCACTATTTCCTTGTTTGCTACAATTGGTATAAATATGCCTGCAATTGGTATAAATATTGTTGCATATTGGAGAAATTGGACAGTCAACTGCTTTATTGGTGCAACCTGGTTCTAACTGTCTTAAAAAAACTGCACTAACATGTGTATCATTTGGTCATCAATATGTTTACATTCCACAACTAATACTGGTAATACAATTTCAGTCTCATACATATGCATATTTCCTACATATTGGACAGTCAACTGCTTTACTATTTGCTCGTTGCCTGCAATTGGTATAAATATTGTTGCATATTGGAGAATTTGGATAGTCAACTGCTTTATTGGTGCAACCTGGTTCTAACTATCTTAAAAAAACTGCACTAACATGTGTATCATTTGTTCATCAATATGTGTACATTCCACAACCAATACTGGTAATACACTTTCAGTCCCATACAGATGCATATTTGTTACATAATGGACAGTCAACTGCTTTACTATTTGCTCGTTTCCTACAATTGGTATAAATATGCCTGCAATTGGTATAAATATTATTGTATATTGGAGAATTTGGACAGTCAATTGCTTTATTGGAACAACCTGGTTCTAACTATCTTAAAAATACTACACTAACATATGTGTATCATTTGTTCGTCAATATGTGTACATTCCACAGCCAATACTGGTAAAACAATTTCAGTCTCATACCAATACAATTTCAGTCAAGATTAAGATAAATTAAGCATTCTATTACATATTCAAAAAAAACCCTATTTTTCATTGTGCAGAGTCCAAAATAACCTTTCAGGGTTCTCTGTTGTCTACGAAATATATATGGCAGTTTTTTCATCACATTCACATATACGATTTCTAAAGGACCCCTTCGAATCGCACAAGATGAAGATGCTCAGAAGTTCATCCTCTACAACTATTATATTAGTGATCAACTAAATAATCTATAGTAATATATGATTTTGCAGTAATCATATATTCAATTTTATTCCAGATTTATTGCACAACTACCTAAAAACATAACTTCAATAATCTTTAACACTACCAAATAGATATGAATCACATGCAAATAAATACAGACTAGAACAATCACATATTAAATGCTACATAAATCACATATATTAACTGACCTACAGGTTCGATTCCGTTGAGGCAAAGGTAACAAATATATTCACACAACCGAACATTCAAGCTAGGGTAACAAGATGCAAGAAATATAAGTGAGGGAAAGGGGGAAAATACATTAATAAGGACAACCCAAAGATATACATACTTCCTATAACCATGGAGTTTACAAATTAATTATATGAGGCAAAGGTGAAACAACAGACTATACTAAAATACATAACCAAACGATGAATAGATAATCTATATATGCTTCATACCTGAGAGAAAGGTGTGGGAGATTGAGGTGCGATTTGGGGGTTTTTCAAGGGTTTGGGCTCTCTCTGCGTGTTCAATAATGAAACTCCTAAACAACAAATTGAATTATACTGATTATTAAGTTTGACTTATTGTGTATTTACCAATCTATCCATTGACTTCATTTCCATTAAGATCTCTTTTGGCGGGAGCTTTTGGGGGGAATATATGCACAATGTAAATGAAGAAGGGGAACACTGTATATCACTGTTCTGTATATATACATGTTTTTGTTTTGTTTCTGGGTCAAACTACTTGGGCCCATTTTTTTGGCCACGTAAGCCGCCGCATAGGCGACTTGTGAAAAGCAGTGAGAGAATGAATGGAGAGGACCCGTGTCCAAAATTTTATGGGTCTAAACCCAAATGCCCAAATTAATTAGTCCAATTCTTAGTGGATTAATCTGTAATTATTTAACTAAGCTAAAGTCCACTTGGTTAAATAATAATAATAATTGTTTTTTCAATTAAACAAATAATGATTGGATGATAATTTTTATAAAGAGGTAATTATTACATTTATAATATTATAGTTGTGATATTATCTAAATATGACGCATGTCATCATTCTATTGGTGTAAGTTGTCTATAAATATAGACAATATGGAGAATGAAAAGGGACTTTTGGGGAGCAGAGAGAAAATTTACATAATTTCTACAACCCTTCTCCATATTCCATATCACCTCTCAAATCAAAAGAGAACAAGAAGCACATCACAACGTGCCGTTCTTCATCCAAATACCTGTTTATTCAAGATCAAGCATCACTACCCTTGGATTCAAACCACAAAGGAGATCGAATCGGAGGATTTCTTTTCTTTCTATTGTAAACAGTAGAATAAAGGATTGTACCCTCACTATTATCAATAAAATTCTGATTTGTTCGCATCTTTCATTCCTTTAATTACGGACTCGAAATTTGTTGTCTACAAATTTGTGGCACACCCGGTGGGACCCCTCTGCCTCCCATCTCTTTCTCCTACAACAAATCTAGAAAGTTTTTCCGTGTAAGAATCTATGGCACCCCGAGGATTCAAACGAGCAACAAAGACGTTGTAGTAAAGACTATCGCCAAAGATGTCACAAAAAGCGGCACAAAGCCCAAAAATACATCGATTGACGGAAGTTCTTCAACAGGCCCTATGACATGTAGCAAGGCCCAGTCTCTCACCTTCTCTAAACATTAGCAAGATTTGGTGGGAGTCGATCTTGCTAGCACAATGAGTGTAAAAACTCATGTTGGCAACCCTGATGCTCAAAAAACCAAGAAATCCGGCATTCTGCCAGAATTGGCATCATTGCCAGATTCATATCACTCGGTTTCTGATGCCAACTCTAGCATTGGTTCATTTTCAGAGCCACTACTTCAGACTTATCAACAATTATTTAGCTCGAAAGGACTTTCGCAAGCTCTTTCTCATTCAGATGTCGTCACAGTAATGATGATAGGCGCAACTACGATGGAGGAGCAAATTGCAATGATGGCACGTGCAATCAAAAATCTCACAAAAACCATTGAAGAAAAAGACTCGCAAATTGCCGCGTAAACAAACAAGTTGGAATCTCAATGTCCTGACGACTCGTCTACAAATCCTTCGTAGACGAAATCAGCCGTAAATCCTTCACAGATAACACCGTCTGTAGATGCTCTAAAGGCAGGACCGTCAGTAAGCCCTTCGCAAATGGGTGCTCATGGCATCCGTTTCGATGGTGATCAACAAACGCTCATATCATAACAAGTGGGCGACTAGACGAATCACACTTTGTTAGTTTCATCATTGTTTGTCCAACAATTACAGGATATGATAACGAATACAATTCGCGCACAATATGGCGATGTCTCTCAAAGCACCCTTATGCATTCAAAACCCTATACAAGAAGAATCGATAGCATAAGGATGCCTTTAGGATACCAACCTCCGAAGATTCAGCAATTTGACGGAAAGGGCAACCCTAAATAACACATTGCTCATTTCGTTGAGACATGCTATAACGCTAGAACTTAAGGAGATTTATTGGTTAAGCAGTTTGTTCGTTCGCTGAAAGGAAATGATTTTGATTGGTATATTGATCTAAAGCCAGAGTCAATTAATAGTTGGGAGCATATGGAACGAGAATTCCTGAATCGATTCTCTAGCACTCATCGTACCGTCAGTTTGATTGAGCTGACAAATGCAAAACAATGGAAAGATGAGCCTCTTATCGACTACATTAACCGGTGGCGAGCACTAAGCCTAGACTACAAAGACCATCTCCCAGAAATTTCTGTTGTTGAGATGTACATGCAAGGCATGCATTGGAACTTCTTTATATTTTGCAAGGTATAAAACCTCGCACATTTGAAAAGTTGGCTACGCGTGCCTATGACATGGAGATAAGTTTCAATTCTCGTGGCGCCAAAGACCTGTCCCTCGTGGAACCACCTATGGACAAGAAAGATGGAAAAAAACAGAAAAGCCGTTGAAGAACCCTGCTAAGCAATCCATGACCATTACAACTGCACCGGTTAAGATCTCTGTCAAAGATAAAGAGAAATCAGACAAAAAGCCGCGTCAATTTCATGAAAGGGAGAAACAACGACTGACGCTCAAAGAATTAGAGTTAAAGGAATACCCATTCCCAGACTCTGATGTTCTGAGCATATTGGAATGTTTTCTTAACAATAAGGTCGTTCAACTCCCCGAATGCAAATACCCACAAGAAATGGGGCGTGTGAACGATCCAAAATATTACAAATATCATCGCATTGTTAGTCACCTGACTGAAAAATGTTTTATCTTCAAGGAAATAGTGATGAATCTTGCAAAATAAGGCAAAATCTTGTTAGAAACAGACGAAGTGGCGACTACAAATCATACTGTTGTTTCATTGACGTTGACCACTTCAGGGATTGTATATCCATCTTCAAACACCAACTCGTCTGCTACAACCATCCAATTTGGTTCGTTTGCGCCAATTCAAATTTATCTGTCTCAAGAAAATATAGTCTACAGTCTGATAATAGAAGACAAAAATTTTCATGACAATGACGAAGGATGGACTTTGGTTACAAGACGAAAACGAGATAAGAAACAAGTCATGATTCAAAATATTGATTATGCTCACAGGGGGCAAAGTCAAGCAGAATCACAATCTAGTTATAAGTTGTCAGTCAACAGAGAGGAAGATACTGACAGATTGTCGACGATGGATGAGCCAAGCTTGAGCGAAATAGTCTATAAGCCCATTATATTGCATAACTTCTGTCCTGAAGGATATTTCGACGACATAGTCATGACAACTTACATGTTGTCAATGGTGGAAGCAAGTAAGAGTGAAGTTGATGAAGATGTAAGTGATTCACAAGTCGTAGAAAAGATTTCGGAAGATGTACCTTCCGTCGAAAAATCTTATGACAAAGAAGTAACTCCAAGAACATCCGACTCGTGTTGTGCAACGATCACCTTTACTGATGAAGACCTCTAATTAGGATCGATTGACAAAGAAAGCTGCATAACCGTCCCCTCTTTGTCTCAGGTTACATAAAGGAACAAAAGGTGAATCGCATTTTAATTGACTGCGGATCGGCGGTCAATATAATGAAAAAATTCGTAATGAGAAATCTAGGTATCACCGTTGATGAATTATCTCAAAGTCACCTCATTTCCAAGGTTTTAATTAAGAAGGGGAAAAAGCTATTAGTATGATTCGTTTGAAGCTAAGCATTGATGAACTTCATGCTGACACTCTGTTTCACATAATTGATGCAAAGGCACCTTACAACTTGCTAGTAGGACGACCTTGGATTCATGGTAACGGTGTCATCCCATCGACTCTCCATCAATGCTTCAAGTATTGCAAAAATGGTATACAGACGGCGGTAGCCGATAATAAACCGTTTATAGAAGCAGAAGCTCATTTTGTGGATGCAAAGTTTTATGTAGAGTTCAATACACCTTTAAAGGTTTAATCACCCAATCTGTATGTGCAAACAGATAAGCATGCAAAAGAAACCTCCACATCGTCTGACCCATGGGATGTCTCAATTACTGACAAAACAAAGATAGCTAAGAAACGACAGGTTCCAATTGAAGCACATCGATCAAAGCCAGTTTTCAAGTATGTTCCAAAGTCTCAGCAACAAAAATGATAGGCGCTTGTTACTGAGATTATTCAAAGCGAAGAAGTCAAGTTAAAGTTGTCTAGTAAAAATGAGAAATAAGATCTTCCAGTATTGGAAGAAGACTTAACTCTGCCTCTCACAAAGATTCAAAACTCTGTCACTGTCAAGCCTCTAATAAAAGGAGAGATTCGTCAGACCTTCCCAAACTGTAGTGGAACATGGATTATTCACAGATCAGAGTACTAATGAAGAATTTGATCCGCGAGCATACAAAATTTTTGCCAAGTCTGGATATGACTTTGATAATCCTACGAGTCTTGGGAGACTTATTCCTGAAATTACTGGTGAAAAAGTACATGGGCTCAATGAGACACAAAAGAATTTGAAGGAACAAGGGTTTAAAATTGACATACCCAAGACCGGCCTTGGCTTCACATCAAACAGGCCCATCCGGGTTCCAATTTCAAAGAAGAATAAAATTTTCAATACTTTGTACATTAGCTGTGAAGAAATTGATGACAACAAGTGTCAAGGCCCCATCCATCGTAAGAGTATCTTCGACCGTTTGGAGCATTCGTCTAGTCAAGTATCTGTGTTGGAAAGATTAGATGTGGCACTCCAAACCTCAGATTTATCATATTCTCATGTTACTATTTTGCCTCGTACTTCAGTCTTTGACAGAATGGGACCTGAGGCAAACGAAATAAAGCCACCATAATTTCAGTTAAGGAAATATGTCTTTTCTCGGCTTGGAACTGTTAAAACAGTATCACAAGGGCACATTAAATAAAAACAACCAAAGAGAAGTGTTGTGATGAAAAAGAACAACAGACAGGTTCTAAATCACCATCGTTCACTAACGAAGCGTGAAACTGTGACCAATGTTACTAAAAACATCTCACTCAAACCAAATAGAAGAATCATCAAGCCCGTTAACCGGACAGAGGAATCTAAAAAGGAAAAAACTAAAGATTAAGATTCGTTAGTTGCATCTTACCACATTGCTGCTATGGAAGCATTTGATTCCGACCAATCAGATGAAGATGTGAAGGAAGCTCCGTCAACACTAGAAGACGGAGGGCAGGCTACTGTTGATCAGCTGAAATAGATTAATCTAGGGACGGATGACCAACCTATACCAGTATTTGTCAATGCATTACTCAAGCCTTTGGAAGAAAAAGACTACTATGAATTATTATTTGAGTACAAGGATGTCTTCGCTTGGACATACAAGGAAATGTCGGGCCTTGATCCAAAAATTGTGGTTCATAATCTTGCAGTCAAGCATGGGACACGTCCAATCAAGCAATCTCAACGTTTCTTCCATTCAAAACTTGTGCCCAGAATTGAAGAAGAAATTAATAAGTTGATTGATGTAGGGTTCATCCGAGAGGTTAAATATCCAACTTGGATCTCAAGTATTGTTCCGGTTAAGAAAAAAAATGGACAAATTCGAATTTGCGTGGACTTTCATGATCGAAGCGAAGCATGCCCCAAGGATGATTTCCCACTTCCCATCCCTGAACTCACTGTCGATGCAACCACTGGATATGAGGCTTTATCTTTTATGGACTATTATTCAGGGTACAACCAGATACGGATGACACCAAAGGATGAAGAGTTGACTACATTTCGCACTCCAAAAGGCATATATTGTTACAAAGTTATGTCATTTGGACTTAAAAATGCGGGGGCAACTTATCAATGTGCGATGCAAAGAATATTTGATGACATACTCCACAAAATAATTGAATGTTGTGTGGATAACATTGTTGTCAAAACAAAGAAGCGAGAGAATCACCTACAAAACCTTCGAACTGTGTTTGATCGTCTGAGAAAGTATCAACTCAAGATGAATCCTCTCAAATGTGCATTTGGTGTCACTTCCGAAAACTTTCTTGGATATATGGTTCGTTATCATGGCATTAGAGTTAATCTATTAAAGGTGGATGTCATACAAAAGATGCCGCCCCCAAAGAATTTACGAGAGCTTCGGAGTTTATAAGGTCAACTTGCCTTCATTCGTCGGTTTATTTCACATCTGGCAAGCCGTTGTCAACCTTTCAACCGACTCATGAAGAAAGATGCTCCGTTCATCTAGGACCAAGTTTGTCAGAACGCTTTTAACAGCATAAAGAAGTACCTTCTCAATCTTCCAGTGTTGGGAGCACCCATACCAGGCAAACCACTAATACTATAAATCGCTGCCTAAGAGGAATCAGTCGGCGCTTTCCTTGCACAAAATAATGAAGAACATAAGGACAAAGCCTTGTATTACTTGAGTCGCAGATTCACACCGCCAGAGCAGAGGTATTCTCCTGTTGAAAAGACATGCCTTGCGCTAGTATTTGCCTCTAAAAATTTGAGACACTATTTTTTAGCACATACAGTACACCTCATTGCTAGAGCAAACCCTCTCAAGTATGTAATGTATAAACCAGTCCTCTCTGAACACTTAGCAAGGTGGTCAATCTTGTTTAACAAATTTGAGATCGTTTACGTGTCACGAAAAGCGGTAAAGGATTTTTGGCAGACTTTCTGGCAGAGTATCCTATACCAGCTGATTGGGAAGTATCTGAAGAATTTCTGAATGAAAATGTGTTTCTTATCGATATTATTGCCCCCTGGATGATGTTTTTTAATGGAGCTAGAAGATCTAACGGAGCTGGAGTTGTTTTTATCTCTCGAAAATGACAGATTCTTCCCTATGCCTTTACACTCGCAGAAAAGTGCTCGAACAATGTTGCTGAGTATCAAGCCTTAATCATTGGGCTGCAAATGGCAAATGAAATGAAAATCATGAATCTTGAAATTTATGGAGACTCCAAGTTGGTAATCAACCAACTATTTAAAGACTATGAGGTGAAGAAGAAGGATCTCATCTCATATTATCGTTATGCCTCACATTTGTTGAATCTGTTTGATAGAGTCCTATTGGAACATGTACCAAGAAAGGAAAATTGGATCGCTGATGCTTTGGCCAATTTGGTGACAACGTTGGCTTTAACCGACGAGGACATAGTCGATGTTCCCGTATGTCAAAAATGGGTCTTGCCGCAGGTAGTCGATAACGAATTTGAAGAAAGTAATCTGAACTCTTGTCAACCTATTCAAGAAGAAGATTGGAGACTCCTTCTCATTGAATACTTAGAACATGGAAAACTTCCTGATGATCTAAGCCATAAAACAGAGATACGTAGGCGAGCCCCACGTTTCATTTATTACAATGAGGCATTATACAGACGCTTGTTTGAGGGACTTCTCCTTCGTTGTCTTACAGCAGATGAAGCTCGTCAAGCGATGGAAGAATGTCATTCTAGAATATGTGGAGCCCATCAGTCTAGATAAAAGCATCACTTTCGCGTAAAAAGAATGGGATATTACTGGCCTACCATGGTTAGAGATTGTATGGAATATGCAAAAAGGTGTCAACCATGCTAGTTCCACGCAAATTTCATACACCAACCACCAGAACCGTTACATCCTACTATCGCGTCTTGGCCATTTGACGCATGGGGTTTAGATGTGATTGGACCTCTACAGAAATCTTCCAAAGGTCATTTTTATATCCTCGCAGCCACAGATTATTTTTCAAAATGGGCCGAGGCTACAGCTTTCAAAGAAGTCAAAAAGGAAATAGTTGGGGAATTCATCAAAGTCAATATTATTTATTGGTATGGTGTCCCTCGATATATAATAACTGACAATGGATTAAATTTCAAGAATAGTTGGGTGACTGACCTTTGCGAAAGGTTTGGTTTCAAGCAATACAAGTCTTCTATGTACAATGCTCCTGCCAACGGTCTGGCGAAAGCATTTAACAAAAGTCTTTGTGATTTATTAAAGAAAATAGTCATCAAATTCAAGAAAGATTGGCTTGAGCGAATGGAGGAAACATTGTGGGCATACCGGATAACGTATCGCACACCAAATCAAGCAAGTGCATATCCTCTCGTTTACGGTGTGGAAGCAGTCCTCCCATTGGAACGACAAATTTCATTGTTAAGAATAGCCATACAAGAAGGACTGACAAAATAAAAGAATGTTATGATGCGATCGGAAGAGTTGGAAGCCTTAGATGAAAAGAGGTTAGAAGCGCAACAACAATTGGAGTGCTATCAAGCTAGACTTTCTAAAGCATTCAACAAGAAGGTTCGACCTCGATCATTCCAACTCAGAGACTTAGTACTTGTTGTTCGTAGATCCATTATTATGAGTCGTTGCACTGGTAATAATTTTTTATCTAAATGGGATGAACCGTACATCGTGCGCGAAGTCTACACTAATGGCGCATACAAGATAAATGGAGAAGACGACGTGACAATTGGTCCCATCAATGGGAAATTTCTAGAGCGTTGTTATCCATGAAGGAAAATGCTTCTGATCGTACGACCCTAAACTGCACAATTCTCCTAGCCCACATGAGCTAAAAATGTGAATGTTGCCCTAAAAAAATTCTTTTGTTCAAACGAACTACATATGACTTGATTCCCTTTTTGGGATACGTAAGCAACTTGGAATATTGTTATGAGCTTAGTCAAACAAACAAACAAACAAAAAAAATTTCACTCCTTGCCCGCAAGAGTATAAACTGTGAACGACTAAATAATCAATACCTTTATATGGTAATAACAAGTTATCTTATTATCAACATAAAGATTTAGGAATATTGTAACTGTTCTCATAAATAAATAAATCAAGGCAATAGAGACATATCGTCAATGTCTTCTTTCTCTACCTTTAGAAACTTCTCCAAATTGGTAACAACGGTATGGTCATCGTCAGGAATGACCTGTGACTCTCCAATGGAAGTACGCTCTTCTTCAAGGCAGGCAATGGTTGTTTTTTGCTCGAGCATCTTGGTGTTAGCCTCTTCGATGACAGCTTTATGTTTGTCAATTTGAGCATGCAAGCATTCAATTACTTCTTGAAGAGACTTGATTCATGTCGTATCAACACTATCCAAGTCTAGAACCCCTCTAAGGTAGGATTCAACAAGTGTCAAATGTTGATGTCATTCTTCCTCCGGTATAGCCTGAGTAAACTTGGACTGAAATTTGTTATAGTCTTCAACACTTGTAAAATATGAGGCAATCCTTTGTCGAAATTTAGAGATGTCTACTGAATACTTGGAGATCTCGTTGTAGATGTCTTCCAATTTCGGAGTAAGGGATTAAACCTTGGAAAACGGAGTCCTTTTGATAAGATTTTTGATGATGTTCCCATATGCCATGATTGCCATACGCTTGATTTCAAAAAGATTGGACTGCAAGTAAACAGTGCCAACCTCCGACTGTGTGACTTCTTCATGCATGCAAAGACTCTCTAATTGTTGCTTCTTTTCCAATGGTTCAACAGTATTTGCCACAGACTTTTCAATATTTCTCTAAATCTCGGGTGTTTGATGATGTCTTTCATGTGATGAAACAACTTGGGTAGAATGATTGCATTTTTGAGAAGAAACTCTGGTTGATGCTCTTTTAGTCACAAAATCAAAGGCAGACGGGCTAGATACAGAATCTTCGATGTAAGCACGATCATTAACGATAACAATGTCTTCGCCAAGAAAGCCTTCGTTACCTTGTGCCTGAAAAAAGAAAGGTAAATAAAAAAAACATAAATAAATAAAATGGAAGTTCTTTGTTTAAATATATATGCAAGAACATACCTGGAATGGTTCTTAGCTACTAGGAACTCCATCAAATAATCGGTCCATGTCATTGGGGATAGAAACTCGATCACGTGTAGGCGAATTTCTTCCAACATGCTTACAATTGCGATCTTCATCACCGCTTGAGGCAACATGATTCGAAAGGTTTGCAGCAAGAGCATCATTGATGTGGCATACAGAAGATTCTTTTCCAGGGAGATCGCGTGATTTAGGAGATCCAAGAACAAGTTTCCTAATTGAGGCTGGTTTGCCGCGTAAAGGAACTGGATGATTTGCCAATACTGAAATAGATCCTTTGTTGACAAATGGATCAACATACACTTTTAACCACCAGTCAAGATATGACTTGGTAATTGTCAATTTCCCAAAATCAGCTCCGGATGGAAGAAGGAAGTCATGTACAATATAATAAAGAACGGATGATCTCCAGTGTCTGGCAACCTCTTCTAAGGTACCCACGCGAATATCCTGTTTTAGTTTTCCAGGAACAGTCTGATGAAATCCAAACTGATGACTGAACCTGTGCGGACTATAGGGTTCAATGACAAGACGGTTCCCTTGGCGTAATGTCAAGAAGCATGATCAAAGGTTAAAGAAATATCGCAAATGAGAAAGATCTATTTTCTCATCATCAATCACAAGTCTCCTATTAATGTCAGGAGATACCTTGACAAAAATCGATAAATCCATTCATTCGCATGATCCGAATAGGTTTTAAGCTTCATGTGCTTCATAATTTTTTACCCCTCCTTTGCCGGAATATCTTGTTATACGAGGTAAGAAACCTTCATGACGGGCAAGAAAGTTTGTTTTGAAGTAGCAGCTAATCCATCCATACACATAATGGATAAGAAATACAGCAGGACAATTCCCAGGGTCAGCTGATGAGACGATGTCATTCAGCCCCCTATAAAGGCTAGCCAAAACTGGAATGCTAAGCAATATCTTACAACCATCTACAAACATGCTCGCAACTTTGAAAGTCCTAGGACGAATTGTATTAGCAGGAGGAGCTGGTAAGACGAATTTGCATAACCAACATGACAGAAATGCAGCAAGATAGGTTTTATCCTTTAGTTCTCATTTGATACCAAGTTTAGTGAAAACTTCCTTTGTTTGGGGAGTGTGCTTGAACATAAGGGATTTCTCCGGAAGGATTTTGAGTGCTACTTGGATGTTGAGTTTTATTTCTTGATGTTCATCGTAATGGCTTGACATATCTTGCATCACCTGTAAACTAGAAACTTATCCAGTTGGATATTTTCACATTTTGCTCTCCTCTACATTTCTTACGGAGTTTATGGAAGGCCAAGAAAATATAACAACAACTTGATGGGATGGTAGATTGCTCTGTCCCCGCCTCAGGAAGTTCAGCTGCAATGGGAATAGCTTCATCATAAAACCTTCCCTGAGCCAGAAGGCCACCCAACATCTCTAAGTCTCAAAGTGAAATTGATAGCTCACCAATCGAACAATGAAACATGTTGTTTGCAGTACATTAAGATTCAAGAGAAGCCTTGACAATATTCGGATGACGATCATATAAAAATAGTGAGGCAAATAAGGCACCGTATAGATTATTCGTCTTTAAAAAATCTTTGTTACGGGCCAATATATCCTCCAACCATTCCTAATATTTTTCGGTGAATGACAACTCAGCTGCAAGCTTGAAGGGAATGTTCTAAGCTACTTCTTTGGCACGTATTTTAGGACCCAAATATGAAAATTCAAGTTCTTCGAACACCCTTTCATGATGAGAGGAATTTAATATTAGTGCATTTGAGAAGTTAGATTTGTTTTTGCCTTACTTAGGACTAAAACTGGTAAGTTCACATGAGGCTTCCTTCGTCCAGTGTTTTAGCAAAACATGGCATTTGGGTAAATCTCGAGTAGAACGAAGTGGGGGTTCGACATCCAATGTTGTTCCTTGATCCATGACGTCATTTTATCTCTCTAGTATGGTCAGCTTTCGTTCTTTGAAACACTTGAAGGCGACCATGATTAGTCAGCAAAGTAAGGATTGTACTAATTACCCTGAAAAATAATAATAAAAAGAGCGTAACATGAGTAAAACAAAAAAAAATAGTCAGGTCGAATACCAACTACCATTGCAAGGGTTTTTCACAATAGCATATGCCCTTGAAACGATAACTTCGGCCCGCGCTATCTCTGTGAAGGACGCAATGTCTGTTGACAGAGAAACACGAAACAAAGGCATGACAGAATAAAAATCACGTCGAATATAAACTACCATTACAAGGGTTTTCGTAATAACATACACCCCTGCAACGGTAACTACGGCCCGCGCTATCTCTGTGAAGGGCGCAATGTCTGTTGACAGATAAACATGAAACAAAGGCATGGCGTGAAAAAAATCAGGTCGAATACCATCTACCATTGCAAGGGTTTTCGCAATAACATATGCCCCTGCAATGATAACATTGGCCCGCGCTATCTCTGTGAAGGATGCGATGTCTGTTGATGAAGAAACGCGAAACAAAGGCATGGCGTGACAAAAATCAGGTCGAATACCAACTACCATTGCAAGGGTTTTCGCGATAACATACGTCCTTAGAATGGTAACTTCGGCTCGCGCTATCTCTGTGAAAGACGTAATGTCTGTTGACAGAGAAACGCGAAAAAAATGCATGGCACGACAAAAATCAGGTCGAATATCATCTACCATTGCAAGGGTTTTCGCAATAACATATGCCCCTGCAACAGTAACTTCGGCCCACGTTATCTCTGTGAAGGACGTAATGTCTGTTGACAGAGAAGCGCGAAACAAAGGCATAACGCGATAAAAATCAAGTCTAATACCAACTACCATTGCAAGGGGTTTCGCATACGCCCCTACAACGATAACTTTGGCCCGCGCTATCTATGTGAAGGACGCAATGTCTATTGACAGAGAAACACGAAACAAATGTATGGCGTGACAAAAAAATCATGTCAAATACCAACTACTATTGCAATGGTTTTCGCAATAACATACGCCCCTGCAACGAGAACTTCAGCTCGCGCTATCTCTGTGAAGGACACAATGTCTGTTGACAGAGAAACGTGAAACAAAGGCATGACACGACAAAAGTTGAAAAAAAAAAAAGTTGAAAAAAAAAATTTGTGAAAAAAAGAAGAAAAAGGAAAGAGAAAAAAAAAAGTTAAAATAAAAAATTTCGTGAAAAAAAAAGAGAAGAGTTTAAAAAGAAAAAATTATGAAAAAAAAGAAAAAAAAAAAAAGAGCGAGTTTGAAAGATCATAAAATAATACATGTTTTGAAGAATTTTCGTGAAATTTTTTTTTTTTGAAAATTCATGAAAAAAATACCCGCAGTCGATGGTGCCTCTTGTGAAGCTTTGGACCTTTGATACTATTGTGTAGCTGCGAGCTATGCCAAATATAATAGACTGTATGAAAAGGAAAGGGAGTGGAGAAAGAAGAAGAGGAAAAGAAGATTGAGAGCAGAACTCGATTGCGCCATACTCGGCACCACCGTACATCCTCGCCGGACCAGCGGTGCAAGCATCATAGGCACGGCAACGAGGACGACAAATAACAGACCACCGGCGGCGACGGGTTAGGGATTCGCGGGCAAGGTATTCGGATTACTTGATCCAATTTCTTGGAGTACAAATACTCGTGAAGATTGAAATTGGGGGTGTTCAGTTCTTGTTGGATTTCTATCGCATGTAACCAAGAATGGTTCTTAGATAGCTTTTGCTTGGATTAATATTGATGGTAACTGATGGGTTCCCAAAAGAGTTCATCAATGGAGGTCAAAGAGTCGCAGAGGTTTAAATTAGAAATACAAACAATAGGATCGGGAAAGCGCTTTCGGTTTGTTCTTGAACGGTACAACCAGAATTCTATGGATAGGAATGAATTTCTTTTTGGGTGTAGGTACCCATAAACCAGACGAATTTGTTTCTGATCAATTGGTTTTGGGCACTCAAAGGCCTTACAATTTAATAACAGACATATGATGAAGTAGTTGAAAAAAAAAATTAGTTCAGTGTGTAGTGCAGAGACTTACCGGTAGATACACAAGTTGGTGCTGCTGTGTTCGGAGACTCGGTGAGGAAGATTTCTGAATGAGAGAACATAGGAGGAGAGCATGCCTTTGTATATATAGGCAATAGATGTCGGTTGTATTTAGAATGGGAATTGCAATTTTAGTCCTAATAGGAACTGGAATTTCAGTTGAAGTTGGACTGGAAAAATTGAGTTCTTCAGAGCCTGTTTTCATGGCAAACTCCGAATTTGGATTTGGGTTGTGATAAATAAATGGGTTCAATTTTATTTAATATTGGAATTTGACAAAGGAAGGAGTTGCAGTTCGAGAAGGAGATCAAGACTCATTGACCAGGGTACTCCATGTCCTGTTCAAACTAGGCAATGATCCATGCGCAAGATTTGGAGAGGGGCAATCTCTAGATCCTAAAATTTTATGGGTCCAAACTCAAATACCCAAATTGATTAGCCCAATTCTTAGTGGATTAATCTGTAATTATTTAATTAAGCCCAAACCTACTTGGTTAAATAGTAATAATTATTATTTTTTCAATTAAACAAATAAATATTGGATGATAATTATTATAAAGAGATAATTTTTACAATTATAATATTATAGTTGTGATATTATCTAAATATGACACATGTCATCATTCTATTGGTTTAAGTTGTCTATAAATATAGATAATATGAAGAATGAAATGGGACTTTTGGGGAGCAGAGAGAAAATTTACATGATTTCTACAACCCTTCTCCATTTTCCATATCACCTCTCAAATCAAAAGAAGAACAAGAAGCACATCACAACGTGTCGTTCTTCATCCAAATACCTGTTGATTCAAGATCAAGTATCACTACCCTTGGATTCAAACCACAAAGGAGATTGAATCGGATGATTTCTTGTCTTTCTATTGTAAACAGTAAAATAGAGGATTGTACCCTCATTATTATTAATTAAATTCTGATTTGTTCGCATGTTTCGTTCCTTCATTTATGAAATCGAATTTTGTTGTATACAAGTGTCTGCTTGTTTGAGCTACTGTGCGTAATGAGACTACATAATTATCAGTATTGGGTTATATTTATATTGTATAACTATTATGATCCACATACTTATGTTAAAGTTGGGTTATATTTGCATTAACCCCATGAATGATTGGAGCATATGTAAAATACATAAATCGTATTTATTAAATTAAAAGTATGCTTATTATGTTCAAAAAATTCATATCTCTTAAAGTTGATCTCCGTTGAGGGCAAGATTTTTATATGTTATGCAAAATATGCAAATAATTGATTCGGAAAAATTTCATGCAAAAATTCCAAGTATTTTATTTATTAAAAGTAAAATAGTATTTTTGGACCAGTTTTGTATTTTGGCAATTTCTCTCTTGTTACTGGGTTTTATTGCATGAAACTTATATTACTAAAATCTTCGTTCCATAAGCTTTTTGTGCATATATTATTTGCATTTTTTGAATGAACGGTTTGTAAGATATGAATTTTAGAAGGTTTTATGGAAATTTGGGGTTTAATTGCAAATTTTTAGAATTATGTGTCAATCTAGAAATTTGACCTTATTTGCGATCCACAATAACTATTATTGTTGCGCCCATGCCTACATACATGATGGATAATCAATTTTATTGGTCCAATTATAAAAATTTATTTGAAGTATGTATGCATTATGATTAAATGTTAATTATTGTTTAATTAGTCATCATCTAATTTAATATTCATATTAAAGGGTTTGTTGTCACAAAAGTTGTCTAACCAGAATGAAGGAATATTAAATTTAGTTGGATGCATAATAGCATGTATGGACTAATTAATTGGTTCCTAAATTGATATCATATTATAGGGTTTATGCCGCCAAAGTGTCCTAACCGAATAAATTAATATTTAATTTAGTATGACGCATAATTGCAATACCTCATGAATTATTGATACTTATAACTGAGTTTGAAGTTCATGAGTATTGAGTTGATTTAATCACGAGAAAGAATTCTCCAAAGAGACTAATTTTGAGTGATTAAATGAGCATTAAGGGGTTGTGTGTATTTTTAAATTGGCTAAGTATAAGATATCCATAGATAACTTGCTTAATTTAATTAAATGTTACAACACCCACTAAAGCATGTATATAAATACAGAAAATCATCATTATGGATATTTTATGGTTACAACCAAACTAGGATCATAGTTTTACGTTGTATTTATATACTTATGTTAATATACGTGTTGTTAAGTCAAAGCATTTATGTTATGAGTATATCCCTTAAATTACATGTTAAATCTGTTTCGATTACAATAGAACTAACTTATCATAAATGAGTAAGTTTAGTTTAATTATAGTGTATTAGATTTAATCTAATACTTTAAGTTTAGAGAATCACTATTATTATTGGTTAAAATAGTGTGAAAGGAAATGGATCTCCATAAAGTTTGAGAGATATATCGAAAATATTTAATATTATGTTTATGTAGTGCTAAGGAATATAGGAAAGTTTGAATTGATTATTGATTTCATCACTACTATTCATAATTGTATCTTTATCTTGTATGATTATGTTATTTTGAGATAATTAATCTTCTTACTAAAATTAAGATATTTATTTATTATCAATTTTAACCTACTCAGTATGGGTCATATAAATTCACTTTAACATTATTATGAACAAGTGTAACGTGAATTGTTTGACTACTATGTTCCTCCAAGTGGAGGTAAGGTTTGAGTAGCAAGATAATTATTTATTACTCAAGAAACTGGAAAGGTTTTGGGGATGAAGTCTATAAAAGGGCATTAATGAAACATCACCAAAATAGAGGACTTTGTTCAATCTAATTATAAAGAGTATGATAAGTGTCACTAATGTGTTGGACACTATCAGAATAATTGAAGGAACATTATAATTTTGAAAAGATAATTATTTTATTTATATATTTTTTAAATTAAAAAATGATGAAGTTCCTTCTAATGTATTATAGATTGACAAAGGCATTAAAGTCTTATTTATTAATGTGATGCAAGAATCTTTTATGACCTAAACCACAAATTGAAATGAAAATTTCTTATTTATGAAAACTAAATATGTATTTATTTAAAGTTATTGGAGATTTCGTTTAATCTTAGAAAGTTATTTTCAATTATATTTGTTTTGGTCCTTTTATTTTCCTTAAGTTTTTAGTAACTTGTTTTTGGTCCAAAACATATGTTGAGGAAATCTCCTACTTAATAAATGTTATTATTTGATTGAGAAATTCAAATTTGTTGGTTTTGGTATTAATGTTAATGATTTTCGAAAACCTTACCTTATAATTATTTATTGACAAAGTTTCAGTCTTGCATCATATTATCAATAAATATAATCGATGTTACTTGTGGCATAAAAAACTGGGTGATATACCTAGTGAAAGTTTTCCGCACTTATGATTATTATTGACTATAGTGTGTTTGTGGATTGCATTATACGTACCGAACCTGAAACATGTTTAAACATACAAATTACATAAAAATATTAAGATAATACAATATAGAGACTAACAATACTGAATTAATCGCCTAAAATTTGTTACATTCGGCTTCTAACAAGCCCCCAAACTTCAACATTCCTAGTCACTTAGTAATCAACCTAGTGGAGAAACTAAAGATACAATATGATGGTATTATTAACTCTAAACTAATCTACCTAAAACTTTTCTTTTGTAAAGGTGAACGATCATACTTAGCGCGTGCGATAAGCCTTTTAAACCCCTAGGTCACCCTATTGGATGAGTGAAGTCTCGTGAGGGTTGATTATACAACCCTCAACTATTTTCATTCTTCATTCTTCATATACTCATGGGTTTACAAACTCATTAATCAAGTAATGATACAATGCACAAGTAAATATGAATACAATAATTCACACTCACTACTGAACAATAATTATCTTGAGCTTCGTGTCATGAATGTTTCCCACTACTGTGAATGACTTTGTTATTTTCTACTCCCAATCCAGTCAACCTTCCATGTTTTTGTGGACATTCTACTATGGTATTTTAATCTCTCTTTTCCTACTTCATTGATCAAAATTTGCCTTTTTAGAATTGAATTTAACACTCCTTCTTTTCACATTTATCCATTTTTGTTTTTCTAAGCTCCGGACTTTCTAGCGAGGATTTTTAATCCCGACCAACTGGGCCCTAGCTTTTTTATTGGGATTTTACGCTCATTAGTTTTCTCTCCGTTTACGCGAATAATGATATTAGTGATACCATGACCCAGTTACTCAGATCGAAGAACTACTTTTTGCATTTTATTTTTCAAAATAAAATTTCAACTTTTTTTCCATTCCATCCCCCCTTCTCCCTTTTTATTGTGGCAAAATTATTTTCTTCAACTACATAGTCAAATATCAACTGTTTTTCCCATAGTGAATGTGTGTGTGTGCTTATAGATCAATGTCGTCCTTCTTAGTTTCAATTTTAATAATTCACTCACCCATGTAAACCATATCACTTCACTAACTCAATCTAATCATTACTTTCATAAGCGAGAATATTTCATTACATACAACTCATACATAATACACATATATTCAATTAAATTGTAATGCAAACCAATCATATATGATCATGAAGAAATTTTCAGAATTGTTTCAATTTTTTCCAATTTGTTTTCAAATTTTTTTTTTAATACCAAACCTTAATTACATGCGTGATATGAGAATAACCATTTCATCCCCCCAAACATAAATCGAACCATGTCCTCATAGTACTTAAATCAAAACAAGAATGAAAAATAGTTACCGACTTGACGCGTAATTCCGAAAAGTACGTTACTATTCTCGGTTGCTCTCCCCAAACTTGAATTATACAATCCTATTAAAATTTTCAAGAAACGTATATACCAATGATCATATCAAGGGGAAAGAAACAAAAATCATAAAAATTCCAAATTCATAAAAGACAATTTAGATATTAACACAAAATAATAAAGGAATGGTGCATTTATTAATAACAACAAAAATTAAATAAATTAGTAATACATATTTAATATATAATAATACATATGTATATTAAATATAACTATTCTTGAATTTATAGTAATACATATTTTAAATATATTTATTTTAAATATCAGAGGTTTTTTTTCTATTTTCTTTTTTTACTTTTTTTTTTTTTAGTTTTGTTCTTCTGACTTTTTGTTAGTTAGTACATTTTTTTTTTAATTGGGCTTTAAATGAAAAAATAAAATAAAAATAAGTCAGGCTGTTTTTGTTTTTTTTGAACTTTGCTCCTCCTTAAGTCAGGCAGATAACTTCGGCACCTCCATGTGCTTCTCAATCGTCTTCGCTAACTCATCCTTCTTCGCACCAACCACCCTATTGATCTCCTTTTCTATTTTGATCAACACGAATGTCGGCGGAGGAGAGTTAAGACGTAAATAGTTATATATATGTATTGTATATATATATATGGGTATGTATACGTATGTATATAGATATATAGATATATATGTGTATTGGCAAATATATAGGTATATATGGTGTGTGTCTGAAATTAAGAGGTATTGAGAGGTTAGGAGTGAGAGGTGTGGTGAGAATTTGGAGAACAGAGGAGTTGGATAGAAATAGGACTTGGACAAAAGAGTTGTAAATGGAGTGTTTGGAAGAGAGTTCGTGAGATTGAGGCTTGTGTGTGTTTGCGGCTTTTTTTTTTATTTTTAAAAAAAGGTGAGATCGATCTCAACAGACTATGATCGATCCCAATTAATTTTTTCAGTGAATCAGTGGGGATTGGTGGGATCGACCCCTTAGGTTAAGATTGATCCCAAACGATCAATCCCAAAAATCTGGGATAGATCCTTTCAGTTCAGTTTTTTTTTTTTATTTTCTTTTTAGAAAAATATATGTTCAGAATGAGATTGAAATATATCACCCACTCCTTGAGCTTGAATTTAGCTACCTATTTGGATAATTAAAACTTGAATAATCAACGAAAACAAAAATTCTAAAAATCTAAATTCTACAAACCCGAACAAGTGAAAACAAAGTCCCTTGTTCCGGACTGATGTTTAACGTCGTCGGTACGACATCTTTCTTTTCCCTAATTCGGATCGTAATCCGGTTGTGGATCGAGCTCCACACAGTGCTTATGTCGCTGAACATTCACTTCGAATCTTTCATTTAGAAGTTCTACCTTTCCGTAAGGGTAAATCGATTTAACTCTATATGGTCCGTCCCATCTTAATCGGAGTTTACCTAGAAATAATTTAAGCTTCAAATTGCACCACCGTCTCTTCCGGCTAAGCTCAAAAAACTTAAGATGAACATGCTTGGCTTGATACACTATATAGCCCAAGCTGTGTGAATCCAAACATCCTTATACGCGTAATCCGTATCCCCTCATACTTAGTTATTATTCGCGGATCTTCCTAATCATAGAACTTATCCACCATGTTTAAACTTACTAATTTCTCATATGGAAAGGAATCCTTAAGAATGATCTCCTCCTTATTAGTAGGCTCTATGATATTTTGTGATACTTGATCTAATATAGCCTTTTTCGTACCCTTTTTATCTTTTAATAAACTATCCTCTTGATCTTTAGTTAAATCATACGATGCACTATCCGAAAGCGTAATGTCGGGCACTAATGTATGTGGAGAAACAAGTGGAGGGCCAGGCGACTCTCTTGGTGATTTTCCCGGTTGCGAATATAAAGTAGCCTCTAAAGCAGCAATAACTTCCAAGTTGGATCACTGTTGATCCTCCCAGTTTTCAAAGTGTGCATTCGACCTCTTCATCACAACTTCTAAATCGTCTTGTACTAGGGTTTGTAGCACATATTTGTCTATTAAATCATCTATCTTATCTATACCAAAACATTCCTTTAACTCAACAACCGGTTGATTGGTGTCAAAAACATTCAAGCACAATTTCATTTTTCCAAATGAAATATCCATAACGCCAGATCTACAATTTATACATGGATTGGCCGTGGCCGTGGCCAATAATGGTTTTCCAAGGATTACAGGAATATACTTTTTAGGATTGTGGACTGGTTCCGTATCAAGAATAACAAAGTCAACTGGAAAGTAGAACTTATCCACTTGGACAATCACATTTTATAATATCCCTCTCGGTTGTTTGATATATCTATCAGCTAATTGAAGCACAACTGAAGTGGGATTAAGCTCTCCCAATCCTAATTGTTGGTAGACTGAATAAGGGAGTAGGTTAACACTTGCTCCTAAATCAAGAAGAGCTCGACCAATTTCTTGATTACATATAACACAGGAAACCATGGGAGCACCTGGATCTTTACATTTTAGTGGAATATCACTTAGTAGAAGCGAACTCACTTGTTCAGTTAACATAATTTTCTTTGGAATTTTAGTTTTACTTTTGCGTTTTTGTGTGCAAAGGTCCTTTAAATTTTTTGCAAAGGCTAGAATTTGAACAATGACATCTAAGAAGAGAAGGTTGATTTTGACTTGCCTAAACGTTTCTAACATCTCATTTATCTTCTCCCCTTGTTTACCATAATGGTTTGACTCGCGGAGACGTTGAGGGAATGGTGTCGGTGGCACGTAAGACGTCTCTAAAGGCTCAGGTGTTGATGTTTCGCCTTTATCGGTCTCATTTTTTGATTGCTCTTTCTGCAAAATTTCTTTAGTTTTCCATTTTATAGCCCTTTCCTTAAATTGTTCTTCAGCCTTATTGTCTAATTCCTTACCACTCCTTAAGGTTGTGATAACGTGAACAGTTTCGTGAGTGGTGTCACTTAAGGAACCTGGCTGAATTAAGTTTTGTCCTCTTGGATTGGCCACTGGTTGACTTGGTAATTTACATTCTTCTCGCCGGTTCAATGCATTAGCTAATTGCCCAACCTGAGTTTCTAACTTCGCTATTGACTGGGAATGGGTGTTAAGAGTTTGGATGGCTTCTTAGAAACCACTAGATTGACTTCTAAAGTCTTTTATAACACTCCTCATATCCTCTAGAAAATCAGGCGTTATTGCTGGTGGATTTGAATTTGGATTTTGATACAGATGATAGGTTTGACTGTTAGCTTGAGAATTGAATGTCCTCTGATTTTGATTAAAGTTTTGAGATGGAGCTTGGATCCCTGTATTTTGGGGACTGTATGAGAGATTGGGGTGATTACACCAACCCGCATTGTATGTTCTAGAGAATGGATTGTTGTTTAGGTTAGTGAACGCTGCATTAACCTCGTACGACACTATCTCATCTTCTTGATAATTCATTTGAAATTTTTTCGGTATGTAGGAAGATTCAGGACCAATCGTTAAGACTTCCCTAAGCTTGGATTGTGTGCGAGTTATAAATTTATCTAATTTGTGACTCAACTCAGCAACTTGAGCCTTCACCTCATCATTTACGCAAATCTCGTAGATACCTTTCAATTTCCTAGGATGTGTGATTGTCCTAGTCCGTGTTTCTGACTCATATTGTAATGAATTTTCACTAATGTTTTCAAACATTTTTCATAGGTAGTCTACTGGTTTAAGTGAGAACTGTCCTCCTACCACTGCATCTATTACCCCTTTGTCTTTTTCGTTAAGTCCGTAATAAAATTTACGCACCAAATCCTGTTTTGTAATTCTATGATTTGGACATTTTCTAATGATATCTTTGTATCTCTCCCATGCATCATGAAATTGTTCACCAGTTTGTTGCCTAAAGTATATTATTGCTGCTTGAGCTTCTTATGTTTTTTCTATCTGGAAATATTTATGCAAGAAATCAGGTTTTAGATTTTCCCAATTTTTCTTCAGCTCTTTATCTAAAGTTGTATACCACACTTTTGCCCTATCTCTCAACGAATGGGGAAAGAGTCGAACACGCATTTGTTCGGTGGTCATTCCTTTTTGTTTAGTTATGGTTTTAGCTTCTATGAATTCGTTTATATGTTGATACGGATCCTCATTTTTGAGTCCATAGAATTTTGGGAGCATATAAATAACACTAGCTTTAAGCTCATATTGTAAGTCTTCATCTTTCGGAAATAGAAAATCAACTAGTGAGTCAAAATTAGCGGGAACATAATGATCTCTCAGACATGCTTCTTACCCTTTTTCCATGTTAACGGGTATGACGTTGTTATTATTGTTGTTAGCCATTTCACCAAACTCTAACTTTTTCTTAAGAGTTTCTAATTTTTGAGCCTTTAGATTTTTACGAAAGGTCCTCTTAATTTCAGGATCAAATGTTACCTATTCGTTAGACAATGATTGCAGACCACTCATACAATGCAACTAACTTTAAAATAAAACTACTATTAGCAAAAATAACTAGAATGAAAGATAAATTAAATAATAAAATTAAAGCTAAAATTACGTGAAAATAAGAACTACGCTAAACTCACAGATGGTCCAACAAAACACTTAAATGCTCATCAGGTTTCCTCTTTGCGAATTTCAATGTACCTATCAGTAACGCATAATTTAACTTTTAAAAGAAGAATTAAAAATAAAACAATTAAATAACCCAAATATACTTAATACTAGAGTATAGAATCATCGCCAAGTCCCCAGAAACGGCGCCAAAAACTTGATCGGTTCAGTAGGTCGGCTAAAAACATGCTTAAAAATAGACCTTAAATAATACCTCGTTTTACCTATCGCAAGCATACGAGTTAGTTCATAGTAAAATATAGTTTGGGACAGGGTTTATTGATCCCACAAAGACTCGGCTTTGTTCTACCCCTAATATACTAGTATATTCGAATTACGAATGGAATTTGGTTGATTTGTTGAATATATTTACTTTTGTGAACAAAATTAACTAAGTGTAGCATAAATTAAATGTGGAGAAAATTCAATAGAAATGAAGCCTAGGGTATGTATAGTGTCACCTCTAACCTTATAATATAGTCATTTCATTCATAACTTTGTAAAAGGGAGACACAACTCTCGTGAATCATACTAGTACTACTACAAGCGAGTACCTAGTCCCTAAAAGAATACACTCAATCAGACTCTACCACACATCATCTTTGGAGTAAATCTGATTAGTACATACAATTACCCTATACTACTCCTACCATGCATTAAATTAAAACATTCCTATTTCATATTCCCTTAGCATGGTCTGTCCAAGTCAAGATTTCATGTTTTAAGCACTATCATGTAGAAAAGTACCCTCTTAACCTTCGGGGTTCTAGCTGGTAGTGGTTAAGTGTAATTGTGTAAAGTCAAGCATTTTATCTATCTAAGAAAAGAAATAGAAGGAGTGCAAAAATTTATATAAAATTCTAGCATGTTCTCTCATCCATATGATCATCATGACACTAGTCTTTAGCTTCCCCTTTTTACATAGAAATGAATAAAAATGCAACTATCTTACATGACTAGGTTTTCACTAGAAACCCTAGTTACCCGGTTAGCTGTCCATGGATGTTGATGCTCGCATCGATGATGTTGAACTTGATTCCATGGTGAGCTTGATGTTCTCTTCTATTGACTCTTCATATTCCTCCCTCTGTATTGCTCTCTTTGTATTTTATGTACATGATATTTTGTTGTAGAGAAGAGGCGATCAAAAGATCCCTAAAAGATGATCTGAAACTTGTATTTATAGATGTGGAGTCTTGTAAAAGTTGTGCTCTTTGATATATTAATTAGAATATATTTAAAATATATCCCAACATGTTCCGGAGCGTGCAAGACGTCAATCGGGATCCACGACATTAAGCTAATTCGTGACCTGGCCAATACATAAGGTGGGATTAATCCCAAGAATGTGGGATCGATCCCAGGGTAACTCTCGCCAATTTTCCAGCGCCTGAAGGTTGGATTGATCTTAAAACAGCAAATGCTTTTATTCTTGTTTGCAATTCGCTCCATACGTCTCGGTTGCTTCCGCACGCCTCCAATGCTCTTGTTTTGCCTTTTTAACCTCCCTTTAGTCGATTCTTGCATCTCATTTTACCTCGGTCTTGGTTCTTGAATGGTTATGAGCTAGTACTTCAGTTAATTCATCAAATTTAGCTCGCTTTACACGTACCGAACCTGAAACATGCTTAAACATACAAATTACATAAAAATACCAAGGTAATACAATATAGAGACTAATAATACCGAATTAATCACTTAAAATGTGTTACATTCGGCTCCTAACATGTATACTTTAAGAACTGCTATATTCCATTTAATAGAGTTCCTAGTAAGGCAGTTCTAAATGCTCTTTTTGAACTGTGTATCAGAAGGATATCTATTTAAGACACTTTATGAGATTGTGCAGTGGAAGCAAGGATTTGTAATTCACGTGAAAGGAAATTGGATTTTACAATTGTTAGTGGGTATATTATTAGTCGCCCATAGAAATTCAAAGGGTATTTGGTTTTATTATTCTAACAATTGTACGAGAATTGTGATAACCCGTAATGCTAAATTTATTGATAATGGTGACATTAGTGGGAGTGCTAGAAATGTGGTCATTCAAGTCTTTAGGGTATGAATTACTTTACCCAAGACTTTTACAAACATAATTGTTCAGCAAGTTGTTGAAACGCTTAATAACGAAGAGTAATTGAATTATCAAGAACTCCATAATGAAGTTGTCATTAATCAAACAAGGGATATTAAGAATGGATTTGTCATTCATGATTTTTATTAAGGATTAATATTCTGAATAGAGAGATGAAATTAATGAAGTCTGAAAATTCGTTAAATTGCCTGAAAAGTCGAGTGTAAGTTGGTCTTTAAGACTAAGCACGACTCTAATGACAATATTGAATGATATAAAGTCAAACTTGTAATATCATATTTCACCCATAAAGGAAGCATTGATTTTGATGAAAACCTTCTCGCATGTATTTAGAAGGTTTATGTAAGAATTATTATGGCATGAGTGACTCATTATGATTTAGAATTGCATCAAGTAAAAGTAATAATTCTGAGTGGGAGTTTAGATACATGGATTGAATTAAAAGGCTTCACATGAAAGGTAAAGAATGCATGGTTTTTAAAATTAAGAAGTCAATATATAAATTTAAACATATTTTTCACAATGATATCTTAAGGTTAATTATACTGTTACTTCTTTTGGGTTTTAATAAAGACACTATTGTTTAGTGTATATACCTGAAGGTCAGTGGGAGTACGTTTATATTATGATTTTATATATTGACTATATTTATTTGATAGTAGTGATATTGATCAGGTTGGAAGTAATGTTGTTCCAATAGAACAAATCTAACCTAATTATGTAAATGCCCTAAGTATGAATTGGAACATAATAACATGTAAATATTCCTTATGCATATGTTTGTAAGGATGAAAGATTATATGCTCACATTTATGAAGACTGATCACTTAAAGGTGATTGGTTATTTAAGTAGAGATTTTGATGAATGTGGACCAAAATTTATTTTGGTTAATTGCTCATTTGGCTAGAGGAACAATATCATAGAAAGTACAAAACAATCATTATGACTTTGTTAATTATGAAACCAGAATGTGTAGTATGCTTTGAGACTACAATTTATGGTTTATCTATTGCGGATCCTTATTTCAGGACTTGGAATACCGGTTTTCAAGTTGCTGAAAATTTATTGATGCCGCAATTATCTTCCTGTATGAAAATAGAAGGTATGATGAAGGTGCAAAAGGTTGAATTACCTTACTACAAGAAAGATGTTCAGAAACAACAAGTGTAGATGTAAATATATATAAGCATGCTTATTCACTAATTAAAGTATTGCGATTCAAGACATTAACGAAACATGCAGAAATGATGGTCTTGAATGTAATAAGTAAACTATTGTTACTTCATGAGTGAATAAGATAAAGTTGATTATGCACCTCAATAAAGAGATAAAGATGATGATGATACTTATACATCTGACACTCGAAGCTCATTTAATGTGTTTATGATATTCCTGTTGGTTAATGTACATGTACAGAATGAATTACGGTTTGGATGATGATAACATGAATAGTCTCGGAAGAGACATTATTGGACCTTTATGTGATTTCTCTATTATAGGTCATGTTAAGTAGTATATTAATGTTGTGGTACATGGAAGAGACAATGTCGATTTAAGTGGTACACAACCGTTATGACTCACATTAGTATTATATTTTTCATGATAGTTATGGTGGCCGAATTATGAGCCCAATTTAATTTATTGCGTGCCTAATGATTATTTACTAAAGACTAAGAAAAATAATTATATGGTTCAAGTGGGAGAATGTAAGAATATTTAGTATTCTTTTATGGCCCACATAATTATTTGGACACTTTATTTTTCTTGGTGACCAAGTAAATATATATGTCAAATTTGGAGTATATATTATTTGGTCAATGTATATATGTATGATTCTAATCATATAGAATTGATTGAGATTTATTTCCTTTATTGTCTCACCTTGATGAAATGTGAGATTTATTGTATCTTGTGAATAAAGGAAAACGGTCATCTCTCTGCCTATAAATGTACGTAAGGTCCATCACTTATTTATATCAATGATACAACACGTTTACATGTGCAAAAGGGTCAAGAGAAAAAAACCTAATATGAATATCATGAATTATATTTTGGGTTAAACAAATTTATATTTGTGTCTTATGTTCAAATATGAATATCATGAATTATTTTACAATTTTACCATTGTGCTAATGTTGGTTATTCAAATATTCTTTTTATGCCCATATTTTAAAGGGATATTATCAATAAACCCCCATATAGCTTCATTTTTTTATCAACAAATCCCCCTTCGGTTTAGAAAACCCCCATATGGTTAGCAAAATGTATCAACTTGCCCGCCTCCCTAAGACCAAAATATCCCTTGAATTTAATTAAATTAAAAATATATATATATAAATCAAAAAATATAAATACATAATTAGTAAAAAATATATAAAAATTAAAAAATATATATAAAATTCGTAAATAATATATAAAATTCAAAAAAATATATAAAATTCGTAAAACAAAATATAAAATTAAAAAAAAAACATATAAAATTCGTAAAAAATATATAAAATAAAATAAAAACATATAAAATTCATCAAAATATATATATAATTCGTAAAAAAGATATATAATTCATAAAAAACATATAAAATTTAAAAAACAAATAAAATTCGATATAAATTATACATGTGAGTTTTCCCGGCCCATATAAAAAGCCTCATGCCGATCAGATCAATCCTAGAAGGGCCCGAGATGATGACCCGATCACTGAGTCCATATTATAACCCGACCAACACGTCTGTTCTGTGGTCCTCCCCAAGACCCGACCACCAGGCCCATCATATGGCCCGACCCGAAGAGCATTCTAAAAGAAACTTGAAGATTCTAGAAGAGACTTGCGGCTCAAGATAGTGACGTAGTATAGGGACAAAATGGCTGATGTGTAAAGTAAGGATAATATTCCAAAATAGAAAATGTTGCCCTAATGGGCCAAAGGCCCAGAGGGAAAATGTATATAATCCAATGAAGAGTAATGAGAAAACATCTTTTTGTGTTGTGCAAATTTTGTATCTACACAATGGCGCTGTCTGTGGGAAATTAGGTCATTTCGTCGACCATCTTCCTACCTCAAAAAGCTGAGCAAAATCCAGATACCACCACCAGATCTTCAAAATCATCTTCTCCGTCCAAATCTGACCATGCCGGTGACCAGATCCCAGTCAGAAGTACAGATCCCCGGTGACAGACAACCAAGTGCCTCACCAACGATCGAGCACCTCTTGGAGCAGCTCTGACATCACAAAAACCAAGTATCGAAGCTGAGAGACGAAGCCAGGCCGCCAAAGCGAGAAGCCTGGTGGCAGAGAAAAGGAGCGAGGAGCTCTTGCGCGAGATTGAATCAGGCGACTATCCCTCCGGTAGTTCCTGATCAATCGCAGATCCAAGAATAAGCTGAACCACAGGAGGAACACGATGAAACCTCTCACCGACCAGGCGAGGCCTCGGCCACAGGCAAAGTTCCCGTCACCGATGAATCTCTGACATCACAAAAACTTCAGGAGATGATGGTGGAGTTCCAAAAGAGGGTCATGAAGGATCTGAGGGCCCGATCTACCGACGGCCAGGCCCTCCAAGCCTCTGCCGACTGGGTTCAGTCACCGTTCACTTTAGAAATCACCCGGGAACCCTTCCCCAAGAAGTTCGTCATGCCCATATTCACTCCCTACGACGGAACCAAAGATCCCGAGGAGCACATTTACTAGATCCACCAAAAAATAACCATGTATGCCGAGAACGAGGCCTTTCTGTGCAAAGTATTCTCGACCAGTCTCGTCAACGCGCCACTCCTCTGGTTTAGGAAGCACTCGCCGAGATCCATTGGCAGCTGGCAGCAACTATCTGACCTCTTCGTGGCCGAATACTTCGGGAATAAGAGGCAAAAAAAGACCATCTCGAGCCTCTTTACCATGATTCAGGAAAAAGGCGAGTCCCTCAAGAGTTTCCTGTCCAGATTCAACGTCGAGTCATCCTCCATCGACAACTGCGACCAACACTCAGCCATGGAGGCCTTCAGGATGGCACTAATTCCGGGGACCAAGTTCCACCAGTCACTTGTGAAACGACCCCCTCGGGAATCGGAGAACTCAATTCTAGAGCTCAGGGTCACTTAAGGATCGAAGAGGAGGAGGCGACCCGACAGAAGAGAGCGGCATTGATCAATATGGAAATCAAATCGAAGGATAAGGTGTCGGATACATCCCGACAACCGATTAATCGCAAACGGTCGAATCCCCCGATCCCCGCTTCATCTCAGTTTCCTCCATAGCCCGAGAGACATGCCGGACTCGAAGAGAAGATCACCCCGTTGAAAATGAACCTTGCCAAGCTCTTCCAAGAAAACAAAGCCAGAGGAATCTTCCAGACTCCTCCCCCAATCAGGTAACCCCTCGATCAAAGGGATAAGTCAAAACACTGTGCCTTCCATAGTGATTTTAGCCATACGACAAATGATTGCAGGAGCCTGAGGCACCAAGTCGAGGCAATGATAGCCCGAGGGGAACTGAAAGACTATGTCCAGAGGGATGGTCTAAAAGCCAATCAACCAGCACAAAATAACTAACGGAATCAAGCCTCGGCGCACCCGGTCAGAATCATCAATATGATTCATGGAAGTCCCGAACCACGAAGTGGTGAAGGATCAAGACGCTCACAAATGAGAAGAGCACACCAGGTCAGCAGGATAGCCGGGATAAACGAAGTCTACCACCGAACGGGGCAGTCTCAGATACTCTTCTCCCATGATGACCTCCGAGACATCCAAGTCCCACATGATGACCCACTAGTCATCACTTTGATTGTCTGGGGATGTCTTTTCAGGAGGGTCATGGTTGATCCAGGAAGTAGTGCCAATATAATGATCAAGTGGGTTTTTGATAAATTGGAGATCGACCCGAGGGACATTGTAACTTCCCAAAATCCAATCGCCGGGTTTGATGGAAAGCAAGTCGAACCCCTCGGGGAGATCAAGCTACCCGTGTCAGCAGCCCAGAGAACTCTGTCCAAGACCTTTGTGGTGGTGGACGTGAAGTCGTCATACAATCTGCTTATGGGAAGAGGATGGATACACATAATGCAAGGCATGCCATCAACTCTCCACCAAATCATGAGTTGCGTTGGGCTGAATGGTTACGATATAATTGATATCAAAGGGGATCAAGTAGCGGCCAAGCAATGCTATGCCATCACTATAAAGGAATGAAGGATAAGCCCGATCGAAAGAGGTATCAAGAAGAGGATTAGGATCTAAACCTACAACCTAAATAGGAACTACAGAACGGGGAGTCGGGTCCCCCAATCATTTCAGAACCTCTGCAGCCAGTATCTGTAATGTTCAATAAACCCGATAAGGTCACCTACGCAGGTACAAGTCTTACCACTTGTGAATTAAATGAACTAACAACATTCTTACAGGATAATCATGATGTCTTCGCATGGGAGCATACTGATATGCCCGGCATCGACCCCTCCATAACCCAACACACATTACATGTTGACCCAAATATAAGACTTGTCCAACAAAAACAAAGGTGAATGGGGGGCTAAATGAACCAGATCATAGCTAACGAGGTGTCAAAATTACTGGAAGCCGGGTTCATCAGGGAAGTTTAGTATCCCGAGTGGTTAGCCAACGTGGTGGTTGTGTAGAAAAAGAACGGGAAGTCGCGAGTCTGCGTCGACTTCACCGACTTAAACAAAGCGTGCTCGAAAGACAGCTTCCCCCTACCCAAAATAGACCAAATGGTCGACGCTACCGCGGGCTACGAGAGACTAACTTTCCTTGATGCCTACTCGAGATACAACCAAATCCTAATGGACCTGACGGAGGAGGAAAAGACCTCCTTCATTACCGAGACATGTACTTATTGCTTTAAAGTTATGCCTTTCGGACTAAAAAATGCAGGAGCCATATTTCAGAGACCGGTGAACAGGATCTTTAAAGGAATGATGGGCACAGTGGTCGAGGCCTAAATTAATGATACAGTGATAAAAAAACAGAAAGAAAACTGACCACTTGGAACATCTCCGAAAAGTATTCGATACCCTAAGGAAACATGGGATGAAACTCAATCCGGCCAAATGCTCCTTCGGGGTGTCTTCGGGGCAGTTCCTCTGGCACATTGTTTATCGATCGGGCATACAGGCCATCCCAACCCAAGTGAGGACTCTGTTCGAAACAAAAGAGCCAGCCACGCACAAAGAAGTCCAGATTCTGACCGGAAGAGTTGTAGCCTTAAGTAGATTCATCGCAAGACTGACCGACCGATGCCGACCCATCTTCCAGGCTATCAAAGCAAAGAAGGGAGAGGTGTGGGGGCCTGAACAAACCAAAGCCCTATCTCGATTGAAAGAGTTAATGCTCAAGCCTCCCATTCTTTCGACACCCGAGTCCAATGATGCCCTACTCTTATATCTGGCAGTGTCATCGGTGTCAACTAGCGTTGTACTCATCAGAGAGGACGGGAACCTCCAGATGCCCATTTTCTATACCAGTAAGGCATTAGCCGATCCCGTGACCCGATACAACAAACAAGAAAAGTTGGTTCTATCCCTGATCAATGCCAAACGACGTCTTAGGCATTACTTTGAAGCTCACCAGATCATTGTCCCCACTACTACTCTGATTCGTGTACTTATGGTAAAGCCCGATCTCTCCGGTAGGATCTCCAAATGGGCCATTGAGCTAGGGATTTATGATATAACCTACGTTCCTAGAATCTGGATTAAAGGACAGGTCGTGGCCGATTTTCTATTAGAAGGAGAAACCGACGAAACAGATCAACCCATGGAATTAGAAACATGGAAATTATTCGTGGACGGCTCGGTGAGTGCCAATGGAGCAGGCATCGGGGTGGAGATCCATACTCCTGACGGGACCAAGTTACAGGCTTCTATGCAATTGAAATTCTCAGCCACTAACAACGAGGCAGAGTATGAAGCGATCATATCGGGCCTGAGATTGGCCAGAAGCATTCAAATACAATCCCTATATGTATACAACGACTCCCAGCTAATAATCAGGAAAATAACCGGCGAGTACGAAACCAGAGACCCCAAAATGGAATCTTACAGAGCGTTGGTGCTCAAGGAGTCCGAAGGTTTTCAAAAATTAACATTTAGCCAAATCCCTCGATAAGAGAACACCTCTGCCGACCACCTAGCTAATCAGGTGTCTGCATTTGGTGAAGATATGGCCCGAGTAGTACTAACCGACTTCATCACAATACCGAGCATTCGAGAACCCGACGAGCAGATATGTCTAGTTCCCCGGGAGCCGAGCTGGATGGACCCTATAATTGACTACCTTAGTGTCGGGATGCTACCAGCTGATAAGGCAGAGGCAAGGAAAATTAGAATGAAGTCAGCCAGATACTCGATCATGCAGGGATGGCGCTACAAAAGATCTTTCTCGGGTCCATATTTGAGATGCGTCACTCCTTTCGAGTCAGAGACAGTGATGCAAGAGATACACGTTGGAGCTTGTGGAAATCACTCAGGTGCCCGATCTCTTGCCCATAAAATCTTATCCCAGGGTTACTTTTGGCCCTATCTGTCCCGGGATACCGAGGAATATGTACGGAAATACAAAGCCTGTCAGATGCATGGTGATGCTATACTCCAACCACCGGAATTCTTGAACCTGACAATCGTTCCACATCCTTTTGCTCGATGGGGAATGGATATAGTCTGACCACTCCCAAAAGCTATCAGGTCATCAACCCACGTGCTCCTGGCCACCGACTATTTCACCAAATGGGTTGAAGCCTAGGCCTACCCTTCTATAAAAGGCAGCCATGTAGTCAAGTTCATATGGAATCACATCATCTGCAGGTTCGGGGTACCTCGGACCATCATGATGGACAACAACACTAATTTAGATTGTGAACCGGTCAGGTCATTTCTGGCCGAGCATGGAATCAATCAGAATACCTCCTCGGTAGGGTACCCACAGGCCAATGGACAAGTAGAAATAACCAATCGATCCATCTTCAAAACCCAAGCAAAGAAACTTGAGAAGGCCAAAGGAGCATGGTTAGACAAGTTGCGAGAGGTACTGTGGTCGTATAGAACCATGCCCCGATAACCAACCGGTGAAACACCCTTCGCTATGTCATATGGGGCAGAGGCCGTAATCCCGACGGAGTACGCCGTCCCGACACTAAGGTCACTGGCCTGGGATGAGAAATCAAATAATCAACGCTTGGCTCACGAGCTTGACCTGGTGAAAGAGAAGAGATAAATTGTCGGGATAAGACTGGTAGCGTACCAACAACGGGTCAGGAGTCACTTCAACAAGAGAGTAAAAATAAGGGGATTCCAAGTTGGGGACATGGTCCTTAGACGAAAGATTGGACACGTAGGCAAGCTCCAAGAGCCATGGGAAGGACCTTACACCGTCACTGAAGTGGTGGGACGCGGGGCCTATAGACTACTCAGGAACTCTAATAACAGAAGGGAGTCCAATACACAAAATGCATCCCGACTTAAGAGGCATTATCCCTAGAAGTACTTTATTTTGGCTACTGTCAAGGAAAGCCACTAGAGCCCAAAAAGATTGCAATGAAAGTTCCAGTTTTCCCGACTATCTCCACGATTATCGAAATTATCTCCGTGATTATATCTACCCAACGGGTTCTTCTCTGTAATAATAGTTTAAAAACCTAAGTGTTGCATCTTCTCCACGGGCCCAAAGTGCGTGAGAGACCATCACAGACCCGCCAGTGGTCGGGTTTTACAAATATCAACTCTAAAGCCTAAGTGTTGCATTCTCTCCATGGGCCCGAAGTGCCCGGGAGATCATCATAGACCCACCAGTGGTCGGGTTTTACAAATATCAACTCAAAAACCTAAGTGTTGCATCCTCTCCATGGGCCTAAAGTGCCCGAGAGACTATCACAGACCCACCAATGGTCGGGTTTTACAAATATCAACTCTAAAACCTAAGTGTTGCATCCTCTCCACGGGCCCAAAGTGCCCGAGAGATCATCACAGACCCACCAGTGGTCGGGTTTTACAAATATCAACTCGAAAACCTAAGTGTTGCATCCTCTCCATGGGCCCACAGTGCCCGAGAGATCATCACAGACCCACCAGTGGTCGAGTTTTACAAATATCAACTCGAAAACCTAAGTGTTGCATCCTCTCCATGGGCCCAAAGTGCCCGAGAGATCATCACAGACCCACCAGTGGTCGAGTTTTACAAATATCAACTCGAAAACCTAAGTGTTGCATCCTCTCCATGGGTCCAATGTGCCCGAGAGATAAACACAGACCCACTAGTGGTCGGGTTTTTCAAATATCAATTCCAAAACCTAAGTATTGCAATCAGTACGGAGTCACAATTTAAAATTATTATTATTATTATTATTGCTAAGTCACAATTCAAAATCCCGATTGTTATTACCTTATCTAAAGAAACAAGTATGGCTCATCCACAACATAATATGAATAAACAAACTTATATTGAAAAGCCCAGTGGCCAAGGCTGATACAATGATGTGTTACAAAATTGTTGCAAATACAAAGTAATGGAAAGAGCAAGAGAAGGGGCAAGAAGCCAGAGGAAGAGCCCTATTTCAAAGTCTTCTTCCCCTGATGGGTCTCAGCCTTGGGAATCTCATCACCTTCCCCCTGAACCACCACGGGAGGATCTAGATTCCTGCCTGAGCCTTTAGCCCCGAGGGACTGTCCCCCTGTAACTTCAGGCTCATCCAGACCAGAACGAGAAGGCGGAGAGGGTAGGGGATCCTGAAGGAATTCGCCAAAGATAAGATCTTCGGGCTCGAGCTCCGGATCTTCATACGGAGGCCCCACTCCTAAGCTGAGGTCAAGATCCTCAATAGTCAGGATCTCATTTTCCTCCTCGGGCTTTTGAATCTCCACTGTGCATTCCCGCCAACCCTGCTCATAACGGTACTTGCAGGTCAGCTCTAAGCGGGAGATCATCTGGTTACCACCCTTATGGCACATCTCCACCTGAGATCTCTCCACACCTAGGGTATTCTCGACCTCAACCTTCTCCCCAAGAAACTGCTGCCCCAAAGTCTTTAACTTCTCAACTTCTTCAGTCATGGACTGCACTTGGAGAGTCAAGGCTTCCCGAGCCTGGGCCTCCCGATCGGCCCTCTGCCCAGCCTCTCGAGCCTTGCCCTCAACTTCTGAGATCTTTGCCTTGGCATCTATGAGCTCCACCTCAGCTGAAACAACCCTATATGTCAGGGACTGAATCTTGTCCACGGCCTTCTTGGACTGCTACAGAGCCTTGGCACACCCAACTTTATGGACCTGAACGTCCCGAGTCAGGGCATTTATGACCCGGGCATCATCCTCGAGCTTGCAATTGTATGCCTGAGTAGCATGAAACATATGAAAGAAGAGTGTCAGCACAGAAGATACAAAACAAAATAAAAAGCTAAGTATAAGAAATATGAAATTACCCTCATCGCAATCTCGGGCCCATTCAAAGCTAAGCTCATCCTATCATATCGCCCCATGGCCAACCTATCGGTTGGGGTCCAGACTCCCAGGGCCATCTCCCGCAAGGCTTCTGGGTTCCTAATCATCTGATCCCCCACAGATAGATATAGGTTGCCCTTCCGAGTGTCCAGCTTGAACCGAGGCCCATAAGGAGCCTCTTTCCCACTTTCAGCAGCGCGCTCATTCTCCCTGTGGTCTTGTTTCCTGACCTGAGGTGTGATAGCAGTGCGCAGTCTGGGAGGTTGGGATAAACCTAGACCCTCTTCTTCAGAGCTTAACTCCCGAGCACCCAACGTCGAGGCAGGGACCTCTAAGGTCACACCGAGGCTAGGACCAGGCCTGACTGAAAATTAAGCCTGAGACGAATTTTGATCCAAACCTCCAGAGCTTGGGACCATGGCATAATCATTCCCAACCTCGACCGCCCCCGATGTAGCCGTTTGCGGGGTATGAGAAGGTGGAGGCAGGGGCATGATCGGAGGATCCTCTGCCGGAGAAGGCGGAGGCGGGGGCGTGGCAGCTTGGCTCACAGTCATTCCCGTTGATGAACTGATTACAGGGTTCTCGGGGACTTGAGAGACATTAACCCCACAAACGAAGGATGTGGATCCTGTGTCATACTTTTTAGCCTTCTTGTTTGAAAGCTTGGGCATGCTAACCACTTTCCTTTTTTGCTGCCCCCCCGACATATTTCTCTTGAGTTTTTGGGTTGCTGATGACTTGGACTTCAATTTCTTCAATCAAGACGTAATCACAGCAGAACCCGAGGCGATCGTCGACGCAGATGTTCTCGATGCAAGCTCCTGCAATATAGACCCGGTCAGGCAACCCTAGCTATCCCTTAAATCCCGACTCCATACTCTGGCCTCCAACAATTCAAATCGGGATCTCATATACCCGACCTCCATTTTCTCCTGAGGAGCTTGAAGGAAACCCATCACTAGCATACCCAACTTATCATTACACATATCGAAATGGCATGAAGCTCGGTGATAAGTGTCAAATATTATATATTTAAACCCCTTGAGTTACATCTTTTAGTTCTATAGTGATATCTTTTATTCAAGTTTTATGATATTTTTGTATTTATCTTATTTTCTAGGTCTTCATGAAGAATTCAATCAATTTCATGCAAATTGGGTCATCAACTATGCATGAAATATATTCATCCTGACCACCCTTTACTTAAATGCCTATAAATAATTCTGTGTTTTGATTCTGGAAATGGCATTGGTACCATTGGAAATTTGATTCAGAGACCTTCAATTTGAGCACAAGAATGACCTTATTTCGATTTGAAATGAAGGCGTTATGGCAGTTGCAAGTCAGCTTCAAAACTGCAGAATTGTGCAGAAATCAATACGGGTTCGGGTTTACCGAAGGGTGATGTGAATTTTACATTTTCTTGAAGATTTACCACATTCATTGGATTATGATTTTACAAGAGTAAATCTGATCCATGTCAAGAAACAAAGGGACATGGAAGAAACAAAGGCACATGTGAAAAGAAGACAATGGGGTGGAAAGTAATGAATATTCAAACAAAAAGAAATCCAATTTCTCTTTTCTAGTTGTCATTTGATTCCATATTTTCCCTATAAATAGAGGTAGTCTTTCATTTGTAAGGGAGAAGGAATAGGAGTGAAGAGAAACATAGTGATTTATATATTTGTAATGGAAGAGTAATTCTCTAGCTAAGGCTAGGGAATGAATTTAAAATGAAGAACCAAGTGTTTGCATATCCAAGTATTTAATGCTTCAAGGTTAGTATTATTGATAATATATGAATCTAATAATTTTTATTCAATGATTCCTTGCCTCTTTATGCCATGTATATTGAGTTCTTTGAATCAATGAATACACTTAGGTAATTACATCTAAGATTCATTATGCCATACAATGATATAAGTAATGCTAAACCCACTTTATGTGGTGTTCTTGATTTCTTATGATCTTACATAGGTATAATGAATGCTTTGAATGTAATTACATCTTTATAGTTCACAATTCTTATGATTCATATATAATTAATAATACTACTTATTTAATGGGATTTACTAGATCATTAGTATGTTTATTATTATTGCTAATATATGCATGATTTGTAGAGTTGCTTCATTAGAGACCACTTTCTTGCCATAGCATTTATAATGAATATATAATGATTCTATTAGTTAACTTATATAATTCATTTAGTATGTTAATTATTTATTGCTTATAGGCATGATTTGGAGAGTTGCGTTGTTAGTATGGATTATCCTACCAAGCGACCCCTTTCTTGCCATGCAAATATAATTAACATATGATGATTGTATTGGTTAATTTTTATTACTTATTTGGATATGTGGTACACTTGGTTTCGACATTGTAAAGGAATTCCCAATGCCTTAGTATTTAATTTAATTCAAGAAAACAACCAAAATCAATCAATCAAATCAATTCAAGGATAAAAAGAAAATTCATTTTTCATACATCTTTCCGACTCTCCCTGAGGTTCGACACTTGGACTCACCAACACTATATTATAACTTGACTACCTATACTTGGGTATTGTAACGTGGAACACATTTCTAGACACGTCACTCGGGTATGGAAACTCTTAAACTTGGGAAGTCGGGTCTGTTAGAAAACATGGTTGACAGGTATGTTTATGGCGTCGGGATGCCTCCACCGCCCACTCACTACAATCATCCTTTCTTTCCATCCCTTATTGGAGGTCGGTACGTTGTTACATAATTTCCTCTTAACGTATGAGGTTAGGTTGTACCGACCCCTATTATCTTTCTGTTCCTGAAGTTTATACGAGAATAAGAGCTCTACCAAACCTAAGTCTAGGTTCAATTCTTTGTTGATCAATAGGATCATGGCCAGGATCCTATAAAAATTGGGACCCACTTGAAGGGGGGCCAGACCCAAAGTCGCCAAGGCCAGAAGGAAGAAAGGGTGAATAGGGAATTTTAGTATGGCAAGGTGGAATGAGGAAAGCAATATCTCCCCATCCTTCAGCCCCTCACCAATCCTAAAGTCTTTGTCCCGAGGATAATGTCTAAAATTTACCCCTTCGGGAACCCCGAGGCTCTTAAGTTGAGCGTCTTTCCTGTACTTGGCCGGGAGTGGGTCAGTACAAAAAATCTCCTCTTCCTCAACACCCTGACCCTGATCATTCCCATCATCACCCTCTACAACTCGACCCCCAACATCCTGATTAACTTATTGTGGACTATTCCTAGTGACTCGGGTAATATCTAAGGATGGGGTGCTTACTGAGGCTTCGGGATCGGTGATTGTCAAATCGGTGTCTGTCAATTGCAGGTCACTAACCGACCTAGTTTCATCACTCCCAGACATATTTGAAGAAAGGTAGAAAAGTGAGAAGATGAGTTACAAACAAATAAAGAAGATTCCGGCGGTCCCCCGAGTGTTTTCTCCGGCAAAAGATTTGCAGAATCCGGTAACTGTACCAACAAGCAAGGATTGGGGCGTCCGACCAAACGCTACTCAACAGGGCTCAAAACACTCCACACAATGGAACACTCAACCAAGATATGAGTGTAAGTATGGTGTATATGAGTTATATAGGCATGATGTTTCAACTACCCAGGCCAAGGCATCGGACCGACATGACCCGACCCATTTCACGCATACCTAGGCCGTCTCAACCACAAATTCAAAATCGCAATTGATTGCGACGGCTACAGCATTAAATGCAACCACGTGTCATCAGGCACGCGTCTTGCGTAAGCGTTCCGTGTACCAACCTCAAGGGCTTTTTGATTGCCTCACGATTCTTTCATTTAATGGGCCTATTAAAAAGCAGGCCCATAAACTAAAAGAGGGCCTCTGTACATGTGAGTTTTCCCGGCTCATATAAAAAGCCTCATCCCGATCAGATCAATCCTAGAAAGGCCCGAGATGATGACCTGATCACTGAGTCCATATTATAACCCGATCGACACATCTGTTCTGTGGTCCGCCCCAAGACCCGACCACCAGGCCCATCATACGGCCCGAGCCGAAGAGCATTCTAGAAGAAACTTGAAGATTCTAGAAGAGACTTGCGGCTCAAGATAGTGACGTAGTATAGGGACAAAATGGTTGACGTGTAAAGTAAGGATAATATTCCAAAATAGAAAATGTTGCCCTAATGGGCCAAAGGCCCAGAGGGCAAATGGATATAATCCAATGAAGAGTAATGAGAAAACATCTTTCTGTGTTGAGCAAATTTTGTATCTACATAAATATATAAAATTTGTAAAGATTATATAGAATTAAAAAACCATAGAAAATTCGAAACAAATAGATAAAATTCGAAAAAAACAAATAAAATTCGAAAAAACAAATAAAATTCGAACAAAATATATAAAATTAAATATATATATATATAATCCTTTGGCACACTACAATAGTATATTCAAACAAGATTATCCAAAAACAAAGGGGTAGGAAAATCATAATATTTAATTTTTGGAAAAATCATAATACAATCCAAGAAAATGCTCTTCCACTATATTTGATTTTTTTTTTTTAAATTTAGATGTCACAATAGAGTATAGTCATAGTTTTAAAATAATTTGTGGTGTTAAAAGTGCTTTTTTAGAAGTCAATTGTTTTTTTTCATTTCCGTGCAATAAACAAAGTGCGGATTGAACTAACCCCTTTTCATTATGGAGGGTCTAACATAATCTACCCATTAATGTGATTTAATGATTTTATTCCTAATTAAAATTAAAATGATATTTATGTTTTTGAGATATTTTATTTGATTGGTAATATGGTTTTTCCGAATTTTATATATTTTTTTCAAAATTGATATATTTGTTTTACGAAATTTATATATATATTTTACGAATTTTATATATATATGTTTTACGTATTTTACATATTTTTCATTTTTATATGTTTTTTAATTTTATATATATATTTTTACGAATTTTATATATATTGTTTATGAATTTTATATGTTTTGTTTCGAATTTTATATATTTTTTAAAATTTTATATAATTTTTACGAATTATATATATATATTTTTACGAATTTATATGCTTTTTTATTTTTATAAATTTTTACGAATTATGTATATATATATTTTAAATTTTATATGTTTTTTTTAATTTAATTAAACTCCGGGGGTATTTTGGTTCATAATTATAGGGAGGGGGCAAGTTGATACATTTTGCTAATCATATAGGGTTTTTCTAAACTGGAGGGGTTAGTTGATAAAAAATAATTAAGAAAGTATCTTTTAACATAATACCGACATAACACTTGGGGGCAGTCCATTCAACTAATCAAAGGGAGAAGTGTAGACGTAAGAACTTAGTTAGAAGTGTGTCAAGTCTTGCTTGTTTTGGGTTTCAATTTAACTTTAGGAAAATTAAAGCAGAGGCATAGCAAGTGAGGATTTTGAAAGCAATAATTTTATTTTATTTTAAATGTGTCACCGTGTTCCAAATCAAACGTATAAGAAAAGTCAAAATATCCCTGATGACAGCCGAGTGGTGACATTAATTATTGCACCCAATTAGACAATTATTAGAAGGCAATGATTACCCCTTCCTTCATTATTCCTCAATGCCTCAATATAGAGTATTTTAACAACAATGTATTTGAAACAATAATGGTAGATTGAACGGTGAAAGCAATTCGTACATGACAGAAAAAAAACTCATAAATAAAACAGAGGAGAATTGATGTGACTCATTTTTTTATAATAAAAAATAAATTTAGCCATCAAACAATCACAATTATGATAGAAAATCAAATTTTTAATTGATTTGATTGACTTGCCCTTCACTCCAGACTCTCCTATAAATACAGGGGTTAGCCTTATTGTATTGTGTGCACAAGATAGAGAGAGAAGAGATATAGACTAATATTCTTCTTGGTGAGAGTTATGAATAATATAGGCTTATATTATTCCGGTGATATAGACGTGTGTATAGACTATGTGTGTGCGTGTGTATGATCTGCGGATCATCCTCTTCTAATCCTCTCATTGATTATAGTGAAACGATGTTCTCCATGGACCGTGGACGTAGGCTGATTTGGCTGAACCACATATATATCTTTGTGTCAATTGTTTGGTGTGTGTTTGTGTGCGTTTTCTAATTTCCAGGTACACACGGCTTCAAGGAGAGGGTGTGGAAACTCTAATAAATTGTATCAGAGCATTTTCTGATCCTAACAAGTGATATCAGAGCCCCAGGTTAGAGTAAAGAAGAAGCACAAACTTTCCGGTTGAAATCCGAAGTTCCAAAATGCCCAAAATCATAAATTGACCACACCAGGAGATTTGCCTCAACGAGTCGAAGTGAACTGCATCGGCCACGCAGCCACCAGAGCCTCCACGCGCCGGCGGAAGATTCTGCCCAGACTTTTTTGCTCCATGTGCAACAGTTTCGTTTTGGGGCTATTTCGTGGAGCATCGTTGATCCATACAAGGCGTATAATATATCAATAGAAATCTCTTTCGAAGACAAACGTTTCGGTGTAAAAATCAGCCCAATCAGAGTTCTCATGCGCAAACGGAAGTTAGTGTCGAATTTTCACACGCTGGTCACCGGAGAAGACGGTGACGTCAGCGCCATATCAGCAAGTCAACTGCCATGTCAGTAGTCAGCGCCGCATCAACAAGTCAACTACCATGTTAGCAAAGTCAAACTGCCATGTCATCAGTTTTGTCCTTTTGTGCTGAAACTTGTTTTGGTCCGTTTGGAGCCATTTTTTACCCATTTCGACGCGGTTAGAGGCGTTCATGAGATTTTAGAATGTTTCAGACGCAACCGTGTGATTGGTTTTGCGAGATTCAACTCCTTACATCTCGAAAAGGCTCAGTGGGAGCTGTGGGAGATGAAAAAACAACAATGATTGACTAGTTTGACGGTACAAACTTTGGCTATTGGAAGATACAAATTGAAGATGTGTTATTCCAAAAAAAATTGTACTTACCATTAGAAGGGAAGAAGCTAGAATCGATGAAAGAAGAGGATTGGAAAATCCTGGATCGAAAGGCTCTTTGTACGATTATACTGACGTTGTCAAAGTCTGTTGCTATTAAATTCAAGAATGAGAAGACAAAAAATCTCTCATGGATGCTCTTTTGAGCATGTATGAACAGGCGTCTGGAGCAAATATGGTACATCTTATTACTAGATTGGTAAATCATAAGATGTCCGAGAATGGGAAGGTCAGTGAACATCTCAGTATTCTTAATGAAATTGTTAAGCAGTTGGAATCGGTTAATATGCCAATCACTGGCAAAATGAAAGGGATTTTTATGTTAAGCCAATTACCAGAGAGTTGGAACACCATAGTGGCCGCAATCAGTAGCTCTTCAGGGACAGAACCGCTATAGTATGATTTCGTAGTAAGTATGGTACTCAAAGAAGAGATCAGAAGACAGACGTCAGACTCTTTTAACAGTGGCTCAACATTGAATGTCGACACTAGAGGCAGAGGTTCGAACAGAAGGAAATGTGAAAGTAATGGATGTGGTCGTTCCAAGTCGAGACAAGAGTCTCAAAATTCCATTGATTGTTGGAAATGTGGCAAACTTGGTCATTACAGAGGCCACTTTAGATCCCCACAGAAGGTAGCAAATGACAAGATTGAAGTGAATTTTGTCTCAGATGATGATGCATTGAGATGTGATGTCCATTAAGGTATGCTAAAAATATGTGATAAGAATGCACCCTTATGACGACTTAGGTTTTACCTATCGCAAGAGCACGAATTGCATTGTAAGATAGTTCAGCTTCAGAAAGGTTATCGATCCGACAGAGACTAAGTTGTATTATGAATTCTCGTAAAATAATACTCTCGAATTGCTAGAAAAATATAGTATGTCGTTTTGAGATTGATTAACTAATTAACTAAGAAAGCAAGTAAAGATAGATTAAGACAAGAACAATAGAGAAAAACTATGATTTTCATGCTCCACCACTAATCACATAATATAATTCCCAATTCGCTCAATTACAAGAGGGCGATCCATAACTGAGAATCAGGTTGTACCGCAAATAGCTAAATACGACCCCAAAAAGGATTACCGTTAACCGGATTGCGACAACCCAGCTCATGATTGAACTGACTAGTGCATGCCAATTAAAATACTATAATCTACTCTTAATTCATGAAAATAAACTAAAGCATGTCTATATCAACTCGCCAAGGGATGACCTGTGTCAACCTAGGGTTTCGATTTTTATTACCACCATTGTTGTAGAAAATCACAATTTGTTTAGAATAACTATGATTGTGTAATAAAATATATTCATTCAATATAAGATAAGAATTAAGAATAAATATATAATCTTGTGTCAAGAAGAAAAATGGTCACACATCTACAATCAATTATCAAGTATGGTCACAGCTTCCCCTCGTTACAATTGAAAACAAATAAAAGAACTACGTTACATGGAAACCTTAAATACTGAATTAGTTGCTAATGGTAGAAGGAGACTGCATCGTTGATGTAAAATCGCCCTAAATGATCTTCTCCGGATCTCTAGGTCTTGAATGGCTCCTCCTTGGAATGATAGATGAATCTCCAGAATGTATTATGAAAATTATGTGTAAAAAAAGTCCCAAAATTATGAGGAGAGAAGTCACCTAGATCTGTAGTAGACCTTGGTATATATAGGCAAAGGTGAGGGAAACCCAAACTTGTGTTAGACTCCTATTGAGAATATGATTCCCCTTTGGTATGATTTCCTTCTAAACTGAGCCAAACCCTTCAATATAATGTATAATATCTATAAACAATGTGCGTATGGGTGTTGGAGTTGAATATAAAGTCATCATCTGGGTCAATTCAGATCAATTCAAGTTAAACTGGGATTTTGACCCGATTATGAAATTTCCAGCTTTTTCTGCAGGATACCTCACTCTTTTGATCATATCTGGAGCTACACAGATTGGATGGAGGCATGTAATAGCTTGATAGAAATATGAATTCAATTTCTTGATGTTAGGCTCAAGAATCACCCCATTTGGACTTATTTTGACCGAGATATAGGCTTCCAAAGTTGACTAAATATTTATCCTGAAAACACTATAGCTACGCCTTAGGCATAGGCTTGAGCGTAAAAACTCACTTTTTGTTTTTGTAGGCGTATGCTTGAGCATAGATTCTTCATGAAAACTAATTTTCTCCGCAATTGTGGCAAAATGACCTTCTTGATTACACGAGACGTTTTGCTTGAAATGACGACTTCGGAAAATGCCATTTTTGCCCTTCGGGAAGCAGTTTTGTCTTGAAAACACCTCTTTGACTCTCCTCTTAGATAGAAATGAACGTGTACTTTGTTAATTCACCAAAGTTTGCACGTTTTGTTCATTAAGCTCCTGAAACATGCTTAAACACACAAATGACATAAAAATACCAAATAACGGAAGGAAATGACATACAAATAGTAAGATAGGAGCTTAAAATGGATAATATTGAGCATCTATCACACCCCAAACTTACATATTGCTAGTCCCTTAGCAATGAATTCATTAAAACTTTCAAAACTTCTCTTGTGATGTTTGTTTTTATTTTAACTACTTTATACTACTCTACACTATCCTAACCTAATCCCTTGCTTTCATGAGGGTCGACGATTACACTTAACACATGTAACAAGCCTTTTAAACCCCTCGGTCAGACCGTGTGGACGAGTGAAGTGTCATGAGCGCTAGATAAACTACCCACAACTTTTCCATTCTTTGTAATCACGCAGTCATGAGTGCACGCACGCATTAACAAAGTCATGATACAATGCACAAGATAATATGTATGCAAATACTTCCACTCACTACCGAACAATAACTATCTCGAGCTTTATGTCATGAATGATCCCCACTAAAGTAAATGATTTCGTTACTCTCTACTCCCAATCCAGATAACCCTCCGTGTTTATGTGAACATTCTACCATAATATTTTAATTCCTCTTTTCCTACTTCATTGATCAAACTTTTCCATTTTTCTTTAAAAATCATTCTTTTCATCATTCCATTTTTCATCTCTTTTTGTCTTTCAAAGCTCCGAACTTTCTAGCGAGGATTTTTAGTCCCTACCAACTGGCCCTAGCTTCTTTATTGGGATTTATGCTCATTAGTTTTCTCCCATTTTTACGCGAACAATGATATTGGTGATACCAAGACCTGTTACTCAGATCGAAAAACTATGTTTTGCATTTTATTTTATCAAAATAAATTTTCAACTTTTTCCATTTCAACCATAACATCTCCCATTCTCCTCTTTTATTGTGGCAAAATTATTTTTTCAACTACATAGTCAAAGATCAACCTATTTCCCATAGTGAATGTGTGTTTATGCTTATAGGTCAAAGTCATCCTTCTTGATTTTAATTTAACTAATTCACTCATGCATGTAAAACCATATCATTTCGCTAACTCGATCTAATCATTACTCTCATGAACGGGAATATCACAACACATACTACTTATACATCATAAACATAAACTCAATTAACTTGCAATACAAAACACTCATGCATGAAAACAAAAAAATTCTTTTCAAATTTTTTTAATTTTTTGATTTTAATCATTCCTTATTACTATACCTTCCCCCAAACTTAAATTAAACCATGACCTCATGGTTCATAATCATAGGATAAAAGACACAGTTACCCTTGAAGAGTGATTCTGGAATTCTACAACAAAGCACTCGATCTCCTCCCCCAAACTTGATTTGGATTATCTACATATATACTTAACAAAGCACACATACCCAATATCGTAGCAAGGGAAAATAAATTTATCCTATCTTTCCATAAATCATCAAAATATTTCTAAAGGAATGAAAACTTTTATTAAAATAAAATATCAAAGATTTGGCCTTAAGGGCCTACAATCTCTAAAAATTAAAATTGCAAAGACACGGTCTTAAGGGTCTACACTCTCTAAGAATTTAAAAGTTGTATAAATTAAATGACCTACTATTCTATAAACCAAGGCTAGAAACTAACTTTCATAGCCTAGGACCAATGCTTAATGTCTTTGGCACGACAACTCCGCAAAGGGTTATCCAACACCCTTCCTCTCTTTGACACTTCCACCATATGGTAGAGCAAGGGTGGGAAGTAAATCATTCCACGGTGTCCATTGTGAACACTCAGTAACGAGCAAGACATCAAGCACATAATAATCATCACATACCTTCTCTCCTCTGTCATGCTCTATATTCATCCCATGTTTAATACCTATGTCCAATGATTCTTCTGTCACCAAATAAGGTAATGGGTCTTTCACCACCTTATCAATCCCATCAATTATGTAGTACTCATATCTTCCTTGTTTATCTTCAAATCGCAACTCATCGAGACATTGGGTAAATATTGCATTAGGTTCATATGGTGTCTTTTTTGGCTCTTGTGGTAAAGGAATGGTTTGCGCACTCTCGTCATATGAAATGTCATTCTCAATTTAAAAAATTTCCTCTGTCTCACTGTACCCATCTTCCTCATCTTCAAAATTATCTACCCCTTGATTTAGCAAATCCTCCATTCTCATTACAACGTCAACTAATTTCTCTCCTTGAATTCCTAACCTAATCAAAGCTTCACAATTATATTTCAATTGGATTTCAATCTCTCTCAAGGTGTTCATCAGTTTATCTTCATCACTAGTTGATATAGGCATCAAATTTTGATTTTGGAACTGGAGTGGATTTTGGTTGGAGGGTTGGAATGATTGGGCATTATTGGACTGAAAATCCTCAATATTGAATGGTTGAGGATTTTCAGTGTTAAGAAAGTATGAATTGTCTCCATTGTATGTGATCTCTTCACAATTTCAAGAGGTCTTGATGTTACTCAAAGATACGGAGAATTTTTCTTCAGAAGACAATGACTCCGGACATGTGATTGCTTTTGCTCTGATTTCACACAATTTTGTTAAGGAAATTCCTAAAAAAGATAATGGCTCTGGACACGAATATGCACTTGACTGAAATTGGAATTAATTCGATGGTTGAGGATAATAATCTCGACTATACCGTCGATACCTTGATTCGTGCTCAAATTATCATGGATCCTCATTAAAGCTTTGATACGAATTTCCTATACCTAGTTGTTGGTATTGGAAATTGGGATTATTTCTTTAATCCGGGTAGTATGAATTAAAATATGGAACATTCGCCGAATTGGTATACTCATTATATATCTTTTTTTTTCTTTTGACAATCACAAAATTAGGGTTTTGATGTCCTAAACGACGTGTTTTGGCCTAAAATCAACTAGGCTCACTATAAATAGTGTGTTTTGTTCAATGGTCCTTTTACACTAAAAGACCTCTCATCTTTTGTGAAAATCAGACTTTCTAATAGTTTACACGAAAACTGCAATTTTTTTTAAAAAATAAAAATTAACTATGGATAGAAAATAAAGCTTAGATTATGCGTAAAATTATGGCACAGTAAAACTCACAAGTGGTCCAATGACACAATCGTCACTACTCTTCCGATTCCCTTCGCGCTTTTCAGTATACCTCGCAAAAACAAATAATCCAATTTTAAAAAGAAGAAAATAAAAATAAGTCAAGTAAAAAAAATTCAAGGATACCAAATTACTCAAATTCAGACTATCCGTTAGTCCCCAGCAACGACACAAAAAACTTGATGTTTGTCGGGGTGTGCTAAAAATATGTGTAAAGAATGCACCCTTATAATGGCTTAGGTTTTACCTATCGCAAGCGCACGAATCGTTTTGTAGTACAGTTCGGCTTGAGAAAGGTTATCGATCTCACAAAGACTAAGTCGTATTCTGAATTCTCGTAAAATAATACTCTTGAATTGCTAGAAAAATATAGTTTGTCATTTTGAGATTAATTAACTAATTAACTAAGAAAGCAAGTAAATATACACTAAGACAAGAACAAGAGAGAAAAACTAGGGTTTTCATAATCTACCACTAACCACATAATATAGTTCTCAATTTGGTCAATTGCAAGAGGTCGATCCATAACTGTGAATCAGGTTATACCGCAAATAGCTAAATACGACCCCAAAAAGGATTACCGTCAATAGGATTGCGACAACCCATCTCATTACTGAACTGACTAGTACATGCCAATTAAATTACTCTAATCATTCTGTGAGTGTAAGTAGATGGTTTGTTTCCAGAGCAATAACAGAAGTTTCACAGTGGAGAAGCTTGAGCTAGTTCAAATGAGTGTCTGGGGGCCAACAACTATCTCATCTCTTGGCAGAAAGTCTTACTTTGTGACTTTCATTGATGACCATTTCAGGAGGATATGGGTTTACTTCTTGAAGAATAAATCTGAGTTGTACGATGTGTTCAAGAAATAAAAAGCCATGGTAGAGAATGAGACAAGGTTGAAGGTAAAGAAACTGAGATCCGACTTTGGTGGAGAAAACAAAGACTCTGGGTTCAAGAACTTTTGCTATGAGAACAGTACCAGATTAGAGAAAACTGTTCCAAGTACAGTACACCAAAATGGCGTAGCAGAATCTATGAACTGGAAAGTGACTGAGATAGCCAGAAGCATGCGCATACAGGCAGGATTGCTGAAACAATTCTGGACAGAAGCAGTTAGTACAACAACTTATGTTATGAATCGTGGTCCATCAGTACCATTGGAACAAATAATACCAGAAGAGGTATCGAGCGGTAAAACATAGAGAGATCATGTGTATGTTGAGATAAAAGATGTTCTAGACAGTGAGAGTCTTGAGTTAAAAGAACATATTGTCGACAACAATACTTAACAGGATGATACACCACCGACTCTGACTCTTAATTTCGTGTTTAAGAGGACTTTACGGCCGCATGTGCTGAATCAGAGATGTCTGAATTATTTGTTGCTCACGGATGGAGATGAACCAGAATGTGATGATGAAACATGTAGTGCAGTAGATGCGAGCCAGTGGGAGCTCCTAATGGAAGATGGGATGAAGTCCTTTATCCCCATTAAGACATCAAAGCTAATTGAGTTGCTGGTAGGGAAGAAAGCTCTCCATTCTTTGGTTGTGAAACTAAATACGGTTCATTCAAGCATTATTGAAGCAGAACATTTGCATCTAGAGCTGTTAGATGGCAATTCTGCTTTCCTCCAAGTGACCTAAATGAGGAGTTTTATATGTAGTAACCGAAAAGTCTCTCAGTGAAAGGTGTTGGCTTTGAAATTCCATTTCAAGCAATAAATCTTATTTTGATATTAACAAAACATTCAAAACCGTGTTTGGTACTAATATGGCTTTGAGCTAAGTGTTTCAGCAAGTACAGGTAAATGTTTCGGGAAGATCGCTAAAGCAACAAGCGATAAGGAAACTCAAGCGCAAACTCGAAGAAGGACAAAAAGATCAAAGAAAGAACAAAAGCAGGACTCAAGACCTGGGGTAGATAGGTCGGGGTGAGAATATTGTAACAAGGTATCTTATGCGTTGATTGATCTTATAAGCTCAAGTAATTAATCAAACGAACTCAAACGGATCAAAAACGGACCTTGAAAACAATTTTTGGAGTCACCCAGTCGACTGGCCTGTCCAAGGCAGTCGACTGACTGTGACCCAGTCGACTGGCCCTTAAGGACCCAGCTGACTGGATGAACCAGTGAGTTATAAAACATTCTAACTGCATGAGGCAGTCGACTGGCCTGTCCAAGGCAGTCGACTGACTGTGACCAGTCGACTGGCAGTTAAAGACCCAGCCGACTGACTGGACCAGAGAGTTTCGAACATTTTTGATTGCCTGAGGCAGTCGACTGGCCTGTCCAAGGCAGTCGACTGACTCATGAGGCAGTCGACTGGCCTTCTTGAGGCAGTCGACTGACCCTAGCCGTTGGGAAAAATATTTTAAATCTAAGCATGGAGACAGTCGACTGGGTGTCGGTAGGCAGTCGACTGGGTGCTTCAGGATTTTAACGAAAAGTATTTCTAAACAATATTTTTGCCCAAAAAAAGAAATGATTTTGCTTGCAGATTTTCAGGTCCTACTCTCCATATTGTCTAAGGTGAGACACACTCTCCAAACCCTAGTGTTCACTATATAAAGAAAGAGATATGGATTAACAATGCTAAGGTTCTTGTGAGAGAAATTTTCCAAATATTGTTCATCTCTAATTTTCTCTCAAGCATCTTCTGAAAAATCTTTTGATAGCAAAATCTCGCTTTTCACTCTTATCATTTTGAAGATTTAAACTCAAGCCTTAAGCCTATTCTCTTATTGAAAATATATTGTGAGAATATATATTTCTTGAGTTCTTGAAATATCACCTAAAAACACTTGAGCTTATCTTGATCTATCATCCATAAAAACCTTAGGGTTTTGAGTGTTTTTGTTTCTTGAGTGATATATTGATTACATACACAAATTTGTGATCTTGGGTGAGTGAAGCCCATTGTATCAAGGAAGGATTGTTCTCTTGATTGTGTGAAGAGCTAGTTAGCTCTTTTGTAAAGGTTTTGCTATTCCACCTATTGAAGGAAGAGCCATAGTGTGAGGATTGGGAAAGTCTCAAGGAAGGGGATTCTTTGAGCCGAGGAGTAGGAGTTACCGAACCTCGTAAAAATCACGGTGTCAATATCTCTATCTCTATCTCTTTACTTTATGTTCATGCATGCTTAATTTATATTGTGGTAAATAGCTTGTTGAATTTAAGTGAAATCATTCATTGCATATTTTACCTTGTAAATTAATATTGAACCTTGTTGCATGTTTTAGTAAGAATAAAAAGGAGTTAGAAATTATTTTTAAAACCCTATTCACCCCCCCCCCCTCTAGGGTATTTTAGTGACTAACAATTGGTATCAGAGCCTAATCTCTACTTGTTTTTGACTTAACCATCTTAGAGAACGATCATGGCCTCAAACATAGTCACTCATGTAGAAGGACAATCAAACAATAGGCCCCCATGGTTTGATGGTTCAAACTATAGTTATTGGAAGACTAGAATGATAGATTTTCTTCAAGCTATTGATTATCAAATTTGGCTAGTTATTGTTGATGGACCTTTTACTATTACCAAAATAGTTGATGGAAAAACCATTCCCAAATTGCCCAACGAATGGGATAATGATGAGCGTAGACTTATTTCATTTAATGCCAAAGCTAAGGTTAATCTAAATTGTGCCTTAAGTCCAAATGAATTTAATCGAGTCTCTACTTGCTCCACGGCCAAAGAAATGTGGGATAAACTTGAAGTTACTTATGAAGGAACTACTCAAGTTAGAGAATCTAAAATTGATATACTTATGCATGAATATGAATTATTTTCCATGAAGGAAGATGAAAATATCAATTCTATGATGTTTCGTTTTACTAACATTTTGAATGGACTAAAGCATCTTGGTAGAATTGTTCCTAGATCCGATGCGTCACGCAAAGTCCTTAGAAGCCTTCCGGTCAAATGGGATGCGAAGGTGACGGCTATTAAAGAAGCACATGATCTTAGCACTATGAGTCTTGATGAGATTTTCGGGTCACTCCTTACATGGGAAATTACCTTGAAATCTCGTGAAGAAGACGCCAAGCCAAGAAAAGGTATAGCCTTGCAAGCTTCAACCAAAAGTGAAGCAAATGAGAGAATCGAAGAAGAGGTTGATGAAGACATTGCCTTGATCATTCAACAATTCAAGAGATTTCTTCAACGAAAGAAGGCTAATGGTCGGAGGTTCTTAAAGAGCAATGAACCAAGAGGAGAGACAAGCAAGAAGGAGTCTATTACTTGTTTCAATTGTGGTAAACCGGGGCACTATAGAAATGAGTGTTTCAAGCCCAAAAAGGAGAACGATAAAAGGCCAAACAAAATGGCCATGAATGCAACATGGGATGATTATGACTCTTGTGATTCGGATGAGGAAGAGAATGGTGAGGAAAGTGCAAATCTTTGCCTCATGGCAAATAAAGATGAGGTACATTTAAATTTACATGCATTAGATAATTCCATTTTATCATATGATGAGCTATTATTTTCTCATAATGAATTACAAGATGCATTTGAAAATTTGTATGGTGAGTTTGAAAAACTAGCAAAAAAAACATAGTTTGCTCAAGAAATCTAAATCTTCATGTAATTCCACTTGCCACACCATAGTTGATGTAAATACAACTAATGACAAAAGTATGAAGATAGAAGAGGAAAATATTTTGTTGAAGAAGACCATTGATGATCAAATAAACATCTTAGCAAAATTCACAAAAGGAAAAGAAAACTTGAGCATCATGCTAGGAAGACAAAGAAACTCTTTTGACAAATGCGGCTTAGGATATGATTTATTCAACAAAGATGCACTTTTATTGAAGAAAAGAAAATCATTAAAGCATACTTTTTCAAAACAATCTTCATGCTCAACTTCTATTGATCACAATCATGTTTCATGCTACTATTGCAAGAAAAGAGGTCACAAAGCAAATGCATGTTTTCTAAGAAAGAAGAAGAAAATTGTTTCAAAAATGTTTTGGGTTCCAAAAGGAACTATTGCATCTCTATGTGCTAAAGAAAACTTGGTAACTAAATCAATTTGGGTTCCGAAAGGAACTATTGCCTCTCTTTCTAACCAAAATGGACCCAAAATAAATTGGGTACCAATAAAAATCACGTAACGTTGTTTTGTAGGTGTGCTTGAAGACCGCCTCAAAAGAAAGATGGTTTCTTGATAGCGGATGTTCAAGGCAAAATTCATGTCCTTAAAATCTTATGAAGGAGGAAACGTTACTTTTGGAGATAACTCACAAGGCAAAATTGTTGGAATCGGATCTATTGGTATATCTTCCTCTCTAGCTATAGATAAAAGTACTTTTAGTTGATGGTTTGAAGCATAACTTGTTTAGTATTAGCCAACTTTGTGACAAAGGTTATGATGTTATCTTTAGGTCAAATGCATGCATAGTTGAGAAAGACAGAAAGCAATTGTTCAATGCAAAGAGAAATGGAAATTTATATACTATGTTGCTATGTGAATTAAATGAACAAGATGTTAAGTGCTTTGTCACATCGAGTGAAAATAGTTGGTTATGGCATAGACGCTTAGGACATGCTAGTATGGACCTCATCCAACGTTTGTCAAAAAATGAATTAGTCAAAGGCCTCCCGAAGACTAATTTTTCAAAAGATAAAATATGTAGTGCATGTCAAATAGGCAAGCAAGTGAAATCTTCTTTTAAGAGAAAGAAAGATATCACCACTTCTCGACCCTTAGAGTTACTTCATATGGATCTCTTTGGTCCGGAAAGAACGGCTAGCTTGGCCGGGAAACTTTATGTACTTGTTATAGTAGATGATTACTCTAGATTTACTTGGGTTTACTTTCTTGCTCATAAAAATGAAACTCACTCCATTCTCGATAAATTTTATAGAGTCATTCAAAATGAAAAAGATTTGAAAATCAAGAAAATTAGAAGTGATAGGGGTAGAGAGTTTGACAATCAAGATCTAGAGAAATTATGTGATGAATTTGGTGTATCTCATGATCTCTCGGCTCCAAGATCTCCTCAACAAAATGGGGTAGTTGAAAGGAAAAATAGATCTTTACAAGAAATGGCTAGAACTATGTTAAATGAACACAACCTTCCCCGAAGTCTTTGGGCGGAAGCGGTAAATACCGCTTGTCATGTCATAAATAGAGTTATAATTCGTATGAAATTGGGTAAAACTCCGTATGAGTTGTGGAATGGTCGGAAACCCAATATTGGTTATTTCAAGGTATTTGGTTGTAAATGTTTTGTTTTAAATGATAAAGATAACTTGGGAAAATTTGACTCCAAATCGGATGAAGCAATTTTCTTAGGTTATTCCTCAACAAGTAGAGCCTTTAAAGTCTTTAACAAAAGGACTTTAACCATGGTAAAGTCTATCCATGTTGTTTTTGATGAATCACCACCTCTACCCTCACCTAGAGTTGACCTAGATGATGATGAAGTTGTAGGAATTGAGGATAATTTCAATAATCTCAATATCTCCAACTCGTCAAGTAGGCAAATGGATAAGAGTAAAGTTGGAGATCAATCAAATGATGACTTGACTTGCTCCATTCCTAAATCTTGGAGGATTGTGCACAACCATCCTCTTGACCAAGTCATAGGAAACCCTTCACAAGGTGTTAGCACAAGAGCTCAACTTAGAGACTTATGCAATCACATGGCTTTTGTGTCCAATATTGAACCCAAGAACTTCCACGAAGCTCAATGTGATGATTCTTGGATCATGGCTATGCAAGAGGAACTAAATCAATTTGAACGCAATCAAGTTTGGCATTTAGTCCCTCAACCCACACATCAAACTATAATAGGCACTAAATGGGTTTTTCGAAATAAGAAGGATGAAAATGGTGTGATTATTTGAAATAAAGCAAGATTGGTAGCTCAAGGTTACAATCAAGAGGAAGGCATTGACTATGATGAAACCTTTGCACCCGTAGCTAGATTAGAAGCAATTAGAATGCTTCTTGCATTTGCATCATCTAGAAATTTTATTCTCTATCAAATGGATGTCAAAAGTGCTTTTCTAAATGGAACTATAGATGAAGAAGTGTATGTGAAACAACCACCCGGCTTTGAAAATGAACGTTTTCCAAATCATGTTTACAAATTATCTAAAGCTTTGTACGGGTTAAAGCAAGCTCCTAGAGCTTGGTATGAACGGATTAGTGACTTTCTACTTCAAAAAGGTTTTTCTAAAGGCAAAGTTGACACCACTCTATTTACAAAAACTGTCAAGAATGATTTGTTGATCATCCAAATATATGTTGACGACATTATATTCGGATCAACAAACACTTCCCTTTGCAAGGATTTCGCATCTAACATGCAAAACGAATTTGAAATGAGTATGATGGGTGAGTTGAACTTCTTCTTAGGGTTGCAAATCAAGCAAAGCTTGGATGGCTTATTTGTTAGCCAATCTAAGTATACTAAAGATTTGCTAAAGCGATTTGGTATGGAGGAAGCCAAACATGCCATTACTCCCATGAGTACCTCTATTAAACTCGATAAAGATGAAAATGGGAAATGTGTTGATATTACTAAATATAGAGGCATGATAGGAAGTTTACTTTATTTAACTGCTAGTAGACCGGATATCATGTTTAGTGTATGCTTATGTGCTCGCTTTCAATCTTGTCCCAAAGAATCTCACTTGCTAGCCGTAAAACGTATTTTTCGCTATCTTAACGGGACGATTAACTTAGGACTTTGGTATCCAAGTGGTACTACACTTGATCTCACAAGTTATTCGGATGCCGATTTTGCGGGTTGTAAAGTTGATCGGAAAAGCACAAGCGGTACATGTCATTTTCTAGGTCACTCGTTAGTTTCATGGTCAAGTAAAAAGCAAAATTCGGTTGCCTTATCTACGGCTGAAGTCGAATATGTTGCAGCCGGTAGTAGTTGTGCTCAAACTCTTTACATTAAGCAACAATTACTTGATTTTGGGCTTATTTTCAATCGCGTACCTATTAAATGTGATAACACTAGTGCTATTTGTATCTCAAAGAATCCTATTCAACACTCTCGCACAAAGCACATAGAGATTAGGCATCATTTTTTACGGGATCACGTAGCTAAAGGCGACGTTGAATTGGTTTTTATTGACACTAAGAATCAATTGGCGGATATTTTTACTAAACCCCTCTCGGATGAACCATTTTCAAAAATTCGTAGGGACTTAGGAATGGCCATGGATTTTGAAGTCATTAGTTAATTTTCACAAATTCTCGTCCACGTTCTCGGCTTTCAAAATTTAAAAATTTTTCAAAATTTTTTTTTTTTGAGGGCCAGTCGACTGCCTCATATACGGCTAGTCGACTGGATCAACCAGTGAGTTTTTGTGTTTTTAACTATCTTCAGCCAGTCGACTGCCTACATTGGCCAGTCGACTGGGTCATGAGCCAGTCGACTGTCTCCATATGGCCAGTCGACTGCCTCTGCGCGAACATTGTTTTTATTTCTTCTTTCTCTTCGTCTTCTCTCCACTCTCTCCACGATCTCTCCAATTTCTTCTCTTCTTCACGCCATTTACTCATCTTTAAACCACTTTCCCACTACACCACGATCCTCTCCTCCATCATCACCACTCCCCTCTTTATTTTCAGTTATATATCTCCATATATATATATCCATATATATATTTTTTTACAATTTCACTTCTCCCTCTCTGTTTTCACCCTTTCTTTTCATTTTTCTTCTCAAAATGCTTCCCATCTTCTTGATTCTCATCTCTCTCATGGCTCCTAATGTCGTGCGCCTCAAGAAACGCGCCCGTAGGGGTGGAAGCTCTTCGGCTGCACCGCCTCCACCTCCGTCTCCTGTTCATAAGGACACTAATTCCGAATCTGAATCTGGTCCGATGTCTCTGACTGCTCTTCTCGGTGATGAAGACAGTGTTCGTATTTTTGAAACTCAGTTCCTTCATCGAAAATTTGCTCGGAGTCGCATTGTGACTCAACCCTTGTGCGAAGAGATTGGCGCTAATACGTTCAATCTTTTTCAAAATATGGGTTGGGATTTCTTTCTCTCGCTCGATGTTCCGCTCTATCCGAGGGCTGTCAAAGCATTCTACACCAATCTGGTGAATCCTTCTCAACCACGCCTTATCTCCACCTTGCTTAGCTCCAATGTTGGAGGCGTCTCTGTTAAGATCACCGAAGCAGTACTCAATACTGTTTTTCGGCTACCTCCGGGCGGTATCTCCTATTACTGCCCATCTATTTGGTACTCTTCGAGTGATTTCGATCCTCTCGAAGCAGTTCGGGCTATTTCTGTGAATAAATCAACCACCGCCATTGCTGAGTTTCCTTCTTTCTCGCTTACTCCTGAGGCTAGACTTGTGCACAACATTATCACGTATTCCATTTTGCCCAAGTCCGGAAGCCGGAGTCTTGTGTCGATTATGGAAGCTTTCCTTGTCTACTGTGTCATGACCGGTCGGAAGGTCAATCTTGCCTTCCTCTTCATATCGGCAATCCTCGAGTGCCACAAGAAGAAAGGCGCACTTATTTTTCCTATCCATTTATCCTATCTTCTCAGTCAGAACGGTGTGCCACTTGCTGACGAGCCTACGGAGCACAATCCAATCTTTCTGGACCGCACTCATCTCAAGCAAATGCACATTGGCAAAAATGCTGATGGAGTGTTGGTCTCTCTTAGGGCTGCCCCTCCTGCGGACCAAGCCGGTCCTTCTGTTCCTCGTCCCGACGCTCCTCGTCCCGAGGCACCTCGTCAGGATGCTCCGACTTCCTCATTTCCGTCTCTTGGTAGCGATTTCGATATTCCGGATTTTGGGTTCGGCGGTAATCCCGAAACTCTTACCCAAATCTTGGAAATCGTGAAGCGCAATGAGGAGGCCCAAAAGCAGACGGCCGCGGACATAAAGCGCCTTGAGGACAAGATCGACCGTATCACCACCGCCATGGATGCACTTCGCCGTGACCCTCCGCCTTTTTGATGTCGTCAAAGGGGGAGAATGTTTAGGTTGTTTGTGTTGGCCATAGGTCCATTTTGCGTAGCATAGGATGTTACCATGTGTGTTGTTTATGTTATCTTTAGTTTTATTTCTATGCTTTATTATTTTGTAATGTGTAGTAGTAAAACAACATGTACCAATCTTGCAATTATTAATTGAAAAATGTTGTTTATATTTTTCTTCAATGCATTACGTAAATGAATATCAAATTGCAAAATTTATTTCCTAAGGGGGAGCATGAAAATAAAAATGAAAGATGCATACATTGAGGGGGAGTATCACTTGATACTTTACCAATTATGAGCAAACACGAAATGTTTTGTCAACATCAAAAAGGGGGAGATTGTTGGCTTTGAAATTCCATTTCAAGCAATAAATCTTATTTTGATATTAACAAAACATTCAAAACCGTGTTTGGTACTAATATGGCTTTGAGCTAAGTGTTTCAGCAAGTACAGGTAAATGTTTCGGGAAGATCGCAAAAGCAACAAGCGATAAGGAAACTCAAGCGCAAACTCGAAGAAGGACAAAAAGATCAAAGAAAGAACAAAAGCTGGACTCAAGACCTGGGGTAGATAGGTCGGGGTGAGAATATTGTAACAAGGTATCTTATGCGTTGATTGATCTTATAAGCTCAAGTAATTAATCAAACGAACTCAAACGGATCAAAAACGGACCTTGAAAACAATTTTTGGAGTCACCCAGTTGACTGGCCTGTCCAAGGCAGTCGACTGACTGTGACCCAGTCGACTGGCCCTTAAGGACCCAGCCGACTGGATGAACCGGTGAGTTATAAAACATTCTAACTGCATGAGGCAGTCGACTGGCCTGTCCAAGGCAGTCGACTGACTGTGACCAGTCAACTGGCAGTTAAAGACCCAGCCGACTGACTGGACCAGAGAGTTTCGAACATTTTTGATTGCCTGAGGCAGTCGACTGGCCTGTCCAAGGCAGTCGACTGACTCATGAGGCAGTCGACTGGCCTTCTTGAGGCAGTCGACTGACCCTAGCCGTTGGGAAACATATTTTAAATCTAAGCATGGAGACAGTCGACTGGGTGTCGGTAGGCAGTCGACTGGGTGCTTCAGGATTTTAACGAAAAATATTTCTAAACAATATTTTTGCCCAAAAAAAGAAATGATTTTGCTTGCAGATTTTCAGGTCCTACTCTCCATATTGTCTAGGGTGAGACACACTCTCCAAACCCTAGTGTTCACTATATAAAGAAAGAGATATGGATTAAAAATGCTAAGGTTCTTGTGTGAGAAATTTTCCAAATATTGTTCATCTCTAATTTTCTCTCAAGCATCTTCTGAAAAATCTTTTGATAGCAAAATCTCGCTTTTCACTCTTATCATTTTGAAGATTTAAACTCAAGCCTTAAGCCTATTCTCTTATTGAAAATATATTGTGAGAATATATATTTCTTGAGTTCTTGAAATATCACCTAAAAACACTTGAGCTTATCTTGATCTATCATCCATAAAAACCTTAGGGTTTTGAGTGTTTTTGTTTCTTGAGTGATATATTGATTACATACACAAATTTGTGATCTTGGGTGAGTGAAGCCCATTGTATCAAGGAAGGATTGTTCTCTTGATTGTGTGAAGAGCTAGTTAGCTCTTTTGTAAAGGTTTTGCTATTCCACCTATTGAAGGAAGAGCCATAGTGTGAGGATTGGGAAAGTCTCAAGGAAGGGGATTCTTTGAGCCGAGGAGTAGGAGTTACCGAACCTCGTAAAAATCACGGTGTCAATATCTCTATCTCTATCTCTTTACTTTATGTTCATGCATGCTTAATTTATATTGTGGTAAATAGCTTGTTGAATTTAAGTGAAATCATTCATTGCATATTTTACCTTGTAAATTAATATTGAACCTTGTTGCATGTTTTAGTAAGAATAAAAAGGAGTTAGAAATTATTTTTAAAACCCTATTCACCCCCCCCCCCCCCTCTAGGGTATTTTAGTGACTAACAAAAGGGTAAAAGAAGACACACCCGACAAAGTTTGCAAAGCGAAGTCAAAATCGATAGTGGTTGCAAGACAGAGTGGCCAGACGCAATAGAAGTCATAGGTTCTGTAGAATGCTAGATATTGCTCATGCAGTGGGAGCAATCAACATGGTCATATTGACCAAAGTGGTAACAAAAGAGGAACTGGAGTTGTGCGCAACTTCAGTGGGTCTTTGTAAAAACATTTACTGTAATTGTTTATGTATGACATGTTCTAGACAATAACCATGTTGACTGTTAGATAGCTTAGTTTGGTCTTAACAACATCTATAAGCTTCAAGAAAAGCGAAATCAAGCATTGAAGTAATGAAGAATACATTGAAGCACAAAAGTGAGCGTATTGAGGAAAAATATCTATCGGAGGGTGAAAATGACATTTTCCAAAACCGTCACTTGAAGGAAAAAGTATCGTGGATTCAAGACGGTCATTTTGACGCAGTTGCAGAGATAAGTGGTTTTAACAAAAATGCCTACGCTTTCAGAAGCAAAAAGTAGCCAGAAAGTGAAATTCTACGCTCGAAACTACGATTGAAGCTACGCTTAAAGCGTAGCGATGGCTAAAACTCTGCTGATTTTTGTTGTGATGTCGGTGTTGTCCTGATTTGAATCTATGATGCGTGGACGACTCCTATACCATGGTATACGTGCAATACACATAATATGCATCAGAGATTAGGGTTATGCTGAGTTGGATATGAAATTATAAGAAAGGGCAAACTTAGGATTTCTGATGTGCAATTTGGAGTAACCCATAAAAATAGATTAAAACCAAATCAAATTTAACTCGCAAGTATACGATTTGAATGTAGTAACGGTGTGTATTGGGAGATCGTTTCCACGAGGATTGATTATGACAACTTAGTTCTAAAAATTATTATTTAACTAATTCAACAAAAGATTGATGATTGAAAAATAATAATATAAATACAATAATACAAAAGAATACCAAGGTTTTGATTTTGCCACTAATCATCAGAAATCCGATTTTCAATTGTAAACTCATTAAATATCCAATTAATTTCCACACATTTAAATAATAATTATTATTAAGTTCATAGATGATCTATCCTTGTTAGGGCATAAGTTCAATTCAATATTTTATTATCTTGGCCATAAATAATAAATAAATCATTGAAGGAAAATATAAATCACAACTATCTATCCATGGTCAGGCATAAACAATTATAATTTATTCTCTTCTTCTTAAATTGCCAAGTAGATTACATGTTCTTGGTCAGACACAAGTAACCTATATACTAGGAATGAAATACATTCAATTTTTGTCTCGATTAAAGCACATAAAATCGAAAGCATAACATACATATAATAATAACAAGGAGAAATTATTAACCAAAATACTCAACAATGTCTACAATTGAAAACCATAAAGTTGAACATGACTAGGATTTCCTTTCGGCCCTGGCCAAGCGAATTAACTATACATGAAAAATAAAACAAGAACGACCAAACCCGAAATCATAAGTGGAAGACGTCTTGTATTTCTTTGTTGATCGCACAAGTCTTCCCCTTATGTTCCTTGGCCCTTGATGATCCTCCTCTGCTGTAGGGGAGAACCTTCTCTTTTATAGAAAAAGAGGCATCTTTATTTGGTAATTTGATTGCTCCACAGTTAAGTCAGGAATGTATCTTGTGTTGTATATTAAAAAATGATATATAATCTTTTCATATATTATCAATATTGCATCTAAAATAGCCTAGAGATCATTCCATGTTGATTTGGGTCGAAACGGGTCCCACAAATATGTATTCAGATTGCTGAATTTATTAGCCGCATCAGCGTTTACCATGTACTCGGTGAATGATCTATTAAGTACTCGGTAGTTCTTCACCTTGAATTTTTCACTTCTTATTTGCTTCGTTTATCTTCTCAGCTTCATTCTTCTTCAGTCCTTTTGTATCATTGACTTGTTTGTGGTCTTTTATAGGTCTTGTATTTATGATTTCGGCTCTCGAACAATCTTGAGTCACATATCCAGTTAATTCACTGGATTAAACTCGTTTTACATAGCATTGCTTGAAATATCCTAAAACACGAAAATCATATAAAAACACCAATATAATGATAATCATAAACATAGCAATGTATAATTAAGAGCCTTAAATATATGATATTTGGCTCCGATCAATCCCCCAAACTTTAACATTGCTAGTCCCTTAGCAATCACTTCTAAAATCAAAAATTGATGATGATTGTGTTTTAGTACAATAATTTAAAATCTATCTAATTAACTAACTAATTGACTATCTAACAAACTTTTTTTTCGTGAAGATGTACGATTACAATTAGCACGTGTAACAAGCCTTTTAAACCCCTCGGCATAACTGAGTGGACGAGTGAAGTCTCGTGAGGGTTAAATATACTACCCACAAATTCTTTCATTCTTCATTCTTGTATGTTCAAGAAATCAAGTAATCATTAACTTATGCAATGCTATAATTTCGCCATAGTAAAATGGATACAAGTTATCCCCACTCACTTATAAGTAATAATTATCATGAATTCAACTTAAAAGAATGGTCCCCACAGTAGTGAAATAAAGTCGTTAATTTCTACAGCCGATCCATATAGTGTTCCATGTTTTTGTGAATATTCTCTATAGTAGACTAATTTTCCATCTTCTACTTCATTGATCAATCTTTGCCATGACACAACTTTATTTTTATCCCTTTTTGTCTTTCTAAGTCTCCGGACTTTTCAGCAGGGAGTTTTAGTCCCGACCAACTGGGTCCGAGCTTCTTCAATGGGATTGATGCTCATTAGTTTTCTCCCCTTTAAACACAAACAATGATATTGGTGATACCACAACCCGATTACTCAGGTCAAAAAACTACTTTTTGCATTTAATTATTTTTTCTTCATATAATTCATTTTCCATTCTTCACTACTCCCCTTATCATTGAAACAAATCAATTTTTTCAACTACATAGTCAAAGGTCAACAGTTGTCCCATAGAGAATATGTGCATGTGTTTATAGGTCAAACTATCCTTCTCGGTTTCAATTTCACTCATCTATTCACTCAAGTGGACCATATCTAAAAAAATTAATTTAATCGAACATTACATAGTCATGAGTGTGGTGGTTGTATACATAATATCTTTCTATTCATAACATTTACACAAATACAATCATACTTAATATCAATCACATATTTTCGAATGAAGAACTTAATAAAATTTTCATTTTTTTTTCAATATTTTTATTTTTCTAATTCCCTTAAAACTTTGGCAAATAACTAATTTCTTCCCCCCAAACTTAAATCGGATCATGTCCTCATGATCTAAAAAAAAAAAAATAAAGGAAGAAATTATTATCACCCTTGAAGTCTAATTCTGTTATGTGCATCGTATGCACATCTGTGGGACCCGTTTTGACCGAAATCAACATGTAGGGGAGACCCTCTCTTTTATAGAAAAAGAGGCGCCTTTATTTGGTAATCTGATTGCTTCACGGTTAAGTCATGAATGTATCTTGTGATGTATATTGAAGAATGATATATATTCTCTTCATATATGGTCAATATTGCATCTAAAATAGCCTAGAGATCATTCCATGTTGATTTGGGTCGAAACGGGTCCCACAGATGTGTATATAGATTGCTGAATTTATTGGCCGCATCAGGGTTTATCGAGTACTCGGTAGACTCTAGGTCTTGTGAAAACGAGAACAAGTGTGCTAAAACTCTCGGGCAAATTTTCTTTCCTCCGCGCAAGTGCGCAGTCTTTCGCACTCTACTGAGTACTCGGTGAAGGATCTATTGAGTACTCGGTAGTTCTTCACCTTGAATTTTTCACTTCATCTTCTTTGCTCTATTTCTTTTCTCAGCTTCATTCTTCTTCAGTCCTTTTGTATCCTTGACTTGTTTGTGGTCTTTTATAGGTCTTTTATTCATGATTTCGACTCTCGAATAATCTTGAGTCACAAATCCAGTTAATTCACCGGATTAAACTCGTTTTACAAAGCATTGTCTAAAATATCTTGAAACACGAAAACCGTATGAAACACCAATATAATGATAATCATAGACATAAAAATGTATAATTAGGAGTCTTAAATATATGATATTTAGCTCCGATCAGTTTCCCTCAATTATGGTCTACAAATACCAAAGTCTTCTACACGTGAGAAACAGTCTTGGAGCCATTGAGAGATCTCTGCAAGTTTTCTATATATTCATATTCTTCTACATAGATTGAGATAGGGAGAGAAAATCATTGAGTGATTCTAAATCTTCTACTTCTCTCTAGGTTAGGGTTTGTTCAATTATGTTTTTACATCGATGATCTTATGCACAATTGACAAACCTAGAATTTTGAAAAATCTACACACCACTTTGTACAACGTGGTTGCTTAGATCTGTTTGAGAAACATAGCCGTTTAAGTGCGGAGATCTGTGACTCATGATTGGCTAGGAGGCTTCATGGTGATTTGATCCGTTGAGAAGCGAAGCCGTCAGTGTACGGAGCAGAGTCGGAGCTTCGTGGAACGTGAGTGAATCTAGACTTTCAGACGTTGAGTGAAGAACAACAAATTACATCGGTTATAAGTACTGTTTTCATAGAGTCTGTGCAAATTCTCTAATTCATAGTGCATGGATACCCAAACGTATTCGTGGTTTTTACTTGGAGTTTTCCAGGGTTTTCCACGTAAAAATATCGTGTCTCTATTGTTTTATTTTCTGCACTTAGATTATTCTTTGCATGACTTATCTTGATAGAAAATTGGATTAACATTGACTTTTCCGCAATTATTATTAATTTCTCAATATATCAACAAAAAGCCTATTCACCCCCCCTATAGGCTATTTTCATCGATCGTTTAGGTAATTTCAGTCTTCAAGCTTGAAGTTAGAAATGAGGGCACCATATTGCATTGATCATTGATAGAGTTGATTGCTGGATGGAAAGTCATCAAGTGGGAAATTATTATATTTGGGTAACTTCATTCCTTGTAGGGAAAGTTAAACTTAGCCATCAAGCAATCAGAGTTATGGTAGGAGATTAGACTTATAATTGATTTGATTGACTTGTCCTTCACTCCAGGCTCTCCTATAAATACAGGGGATTACCCTATTGTATTGTGTGCACAAGATAGAGAGAGAGAAGAGATACTGACTAGTATTCTTCTTGGTGGGAGTTAGGAATAATATAGGCTTATATTATTCCGGTGATATAGGTCTGAGTATACACTGTGTGTGAGTGTGTATAATATGCGGATCATCCCCTTGTAATCCTCTCATTGATTATAGTGAAACGGTGCTCTCCGTGGACGTAGCCTAATTTGGTCGAACTACGTATATATCTTTGTGTCGATTGTTTGGTGTATGTTTTCTAATTTGTAGGTACACATGGCTCCAAACAGAGGGTGTGGAAACCTTAACAAGTGGTATTAGAGCGTTTTTTGATCCTAACAAGCTATAGGGGTTCGTGATGTGAATGATTAAATAATATTTTCCAAACTAGCCAACCCGCAATAAATTAGATTTTATTGATGTTCAGAAGATAAATACAGAGTACATAAAATAGAGACCCAATAAGAGCGTTACAAGAGAGTGCCTAATTCTCTCTCCATACACTTTATCCCTTTAGAACTTTCTCTCTTTAGATTCGGAGCCAACCAGAGAATAATTTAAGTCCCTAAAACCATAACATTGCCTTGGTATTTATAGACGTCAAAACCAGCACTGACCGTAAGACCCCCCTTATTCCACATCATCTTTAATAACCCCCCTCTCGTAACCTTCGATTCGCGACCTTAGTTACACTCCCTCGCGACACTCCTTCTCGCGACCATCTTTCTTGCGAATCTTTTCGTGACCTTCCTCACGACCCTTCTCGTTGTGTCCCTCCTCGTCGCGACCCTCGTTTCTCGCGACCCTTCTCGTCACGATTTCTCTCGTGACCATTCACATTACGACCCTTTCGTGACCTTGGACATACTGTCCCCTAATGACATAGGATTTTCCTGAGTCATGACCTTTGCATGCATACTCTTTCATGACTCATGAGTCCTACCATGCCCATCTAAAATGCCATTTTAAGGACTCCCATTGTGATGGAACACATAGGGCCGTGAGTATCAGTGAGCCTATGTCTCTCACTAGTGATCGGTATGAATCGTATGAAAATAAAAGTGTTAAATATGATGAATTATCACGATCTAGTTTTATCTCTCAGTCGCAAGTACGCGATTAATATATAGTATAGTTGGGTTGAGAGGGTTATCGAACCATAGAGATGAAAGTCGTATTCCAAATTCTCACAATTTAGCAAACTGAATTATTTTATAAAATTGGTTTGATTTGGTTTGTTTCTATCAACTACTAAACTGAAATTAATAAACATAATTAAAGATTTGTTTTGTGTTAAATTTAAGATAAACAAGTCTAGGGTATTTTCAAATCCACCACAAGCTTCAAGAGGGCGATACAACTTATGTGAATTAGATTAGTAACGCTACAAGAAGTTCCCTAATCCCCAAAGAGATGCAATCGATCCGATTTGCTACAAGCATTTCCCTAATCCCCAAAGAGATGCAATCGGTCTGATTTGCTACAACTCATCTTCGATTAAAGTATGATTAGTGCATACATCTACTCTAAATTATTCCTACTAACATAAATTAAAAGCATGTCTATATCATCTTCTCTTAGCATGAATTGTGTAAATTCAAGACTTTATCATTCCCATGAAGAACCATTATGTAGAAACCATTATTAAACCTTCAGAGTTCTACCTCTTAGAGATAAAACATGGTTGGTTAATGAAATTACATAGACTATCAAATAAAATAGCCTAGAGGGGGGGGGGGGGGGGGGGGGGGGGGGGTGAATGGGCTTTTTATGAATTTATTGACAAATTAAAATTAATTACGGAAAAGTCAATTTTAATCAAATTCTATATCAATATAAATCATGCAAATAATAATCTAAATGCAGAAAATAAATAATGAGAAGACATAGATATTTTTAGAATGAAAACCTTAGAAAGACTACAAGTAAAAACTACGGATACGCTCGGGTATCAATGCACTATGAATTAAAGAATTTGTACAGACTATGAAAACAGTACTTACAACCAATGTAATATGTTGTTCTTCATTCGACGTCTGAAAGTCTAGATTCACTCGCACTCCACGAAGCTCTCGCTCTCGCTCCATACACTGACGGCTATGTTTCTCAACAGATCAAATAACCACGAAGCTTTTCGCTCCTATCTCCGCACTCAGACGACTCCTTTCTTCAACGGATCAAAGCAACCTTGATACAATCAGTAGTGTGTAGATTTTTCAGAATCTATATGATTCAATCGTCCATAAGATCGTCGATGTAGAAACATGATAGAATCAATTCCAAAACAAGAGAGAACTAGAAGAATCACTCAATGATATTTTCTCTCTCTATATCAATATCTCTGTAAAAGAATATGAACGATAAAATGTTGCAGAGATCTATTAAAGATATAGCCTTCTCTCTTGTAGAACTTTGTAGTTATAGACCCTGCTGAGGAGAAACCCTAACCTTACCCTTTTGTTTAATTTCACACTCAATTGAGCCAAACCCTTCAATTTAATGTATAATATACTCATGTTTACATTTCACTTGTATTCTTCACTACCATAACACTTGATATTGCATTTGTTGTAGCTTGTAGATATCGTTGACACCAAAACAACCTATCTAACAGTCAACAAGGTTATTGTCTAGAACATGCCATAAATAAACAATACACAAAAGTGTTCTTACAATCCCTCCCTTTGCATTTCTGAGACAAAACCTTGTTTTACAATATAGTTTCACAAATAAAAAAATAACATCTATACCTATGAACACACTTCGACAAACATAGATATAAACTGTCACCTTGCTTTCATGACGGACTACCAATCCTGTAACCACAACACTGAACAAACCATTAAACGCAACTGTGGAAAACATATATAAAATAATCATAAGAAAAACATAACAACAATGCAAACATAATGATCATCAAACATACTCCTTCTCCTCCTGAGAATATATTAAAAACATCCCCTTACTCAATATTTCTCCCCATTTTGTCACTAAAATGACAAGGAACACTAATCATAATCAAAGCACATGAGAGAAACAAGGGTAAACCTCAAGATGAAAATGTTAGTCATTAATTAACACTAGAGGGGGGGGGGGGGGGGGGGGGGGGGGGGGTAAATAGGGTTTAAAAGTTATTATCTAGTTCTTTTAGTACTTACTATAAATCACCACAATTCCTATAAATGTTTAGAAAGTAAGTTTGCAATGAAAGACATAATTTAATTCAACAAGCTATTTAACACAATATAAATTAAGCATGCAAAATCATAAAGTAAGGAGATAGAGATAGAGTGATTAACACCATGATTTTTACGAGGTTTGGTAACTCCTAGTCCTCGGCTCAAAGAATCCCCTTCCTTGAGACTTTCCCAAACCTCACAATATGACTCTTCCTTCAATAGGTGGAATAGCAAAACCTTTACACAAGAGCTAACTAACTCTTCACACAATCAAGAGAACAATCCTCCCTTGATACAATGGGCTTCACTCACCCAAGATCACAAATTTATGTATGCAATCAATATATCACTCACTAAACAAAAACACTCAAAACCCCTAAGATTTTTATGGAAGATAGATCAATATAAGCTCAAGTGTTTTTAGGTGATATTTCAAGAACTCAAGATATATATTCTCAAAATATATTTTCAAGGAGAGAATAAGCTAAGAGCTTGAGTTTAAATCTTTCAAAATGATTTGTGGAAATAAGAGATGATAATTTTTAGAAAATTTCTCACACAAGAACTATGTTTTTCAATCCCATATCTCTTTCTTTATATAGTAAAGCATTAGGGTTTGGAGAGTGAATCTCACCCTAGGAAGTTTGGAGAGTAGGATTTGAAAAGTAGCAAGAGTAACCATAAATTATTGGGCAAAAATATTGTTTAGAAATACTTTTCCTTAAAATCCTGAAGCACCCAGTCGATTGCCTACCGACACCCAGTCGAGTGCCTCCATGCTAAGATTTAAAATATTTTCCCCAACGACTATGGCCAGTCGACTGCCTCATGAGTCAGTCGACTGCCTTGGACAGGCTAGTCGACTCCCTCAAGCAATCAAAAATGTTTATAGCTCTCTGGTTCATCCAGTCGTCGGTTATGACGGTAACCTTAGACCAAAAATGTTCAAGCAAAGACCTAAGGATTTTCTTCACAATGGTTGTGTCAGAAATAGGCTATCCTAGATTGTGACAACTAGTTACTATGTCAGTTAATCGAGCCTCAAAATCACCAAAAACTTCATCCTCCTCCATCCTAAGTTGTTCAAATTTTAAATTTTGAATTTGAAGTTTTGACTGTTTAACTTTTGAAGTTCCCTCATGAGTTACTTGGAGAATGTCCCAAACTTCTTTTGCAATTTCACATGTGGCTATTCTCTTAAACTCAGTCTCCGTCACCGCATTATACAATGCATTCAAAGCTTTTGAATTCCATCTAGCACTATTTGTTTCAGCAATAGTCGACTCACTAGATGGTTTTTCCCTAGATTCATTACTAATAACATCTTTCACAGTGGGAGGTGAGTAACCTACTTCTACGGCAAGCCAAGCTCTCTCATCTAGTGATTTAAAAAACACTATCATCCTCGCTTTCCAATAGGTGTAATTTAAGCCATAAAACCAAGGGGACCTAGATATAGAACCTCCTTCACGAGGTACATCCATCGTCTAACTTCAAGATCTAACCCTAGGTAGTTAATCTAAAACGAGACAACCATGCTCTGATACCAATTGAAATTACCTAGATGATCAATGAAAATAGCATAGAGGGGGGGGGGGGGGGGGGGGGTGAATAGGCTTTTTGTGGATTTATTGACAAATTAAAATTAACTACGGAAAAGTCAATTTTAATCAAATTCTCTATCAATATAAATCATGCAAATAATAATCTAAGTTCATAAATTAAATAATGAGAAGAAATAAATATTTTTACGTGGAAAACCTTGGAAAGACTCTAAGTAAAAACCACGGATACGCTCGGGTATCGATGTACTATGAATTAGAGAATTTGTACCGACTCTATGAAAAGAGTACTTACAACCAATGTATTATGTTGTTCTTCACTCGATGTCTGAAATTCTAGATTCACTCGCGCTCCACGAAGCTCTCGCTCCTCTCCGTATATTGACGGCTCTGTTTCTCAACAGATCAAATAACCACGAAGCTTTTCGCTCCAATCTCCGTACTTAGGCGACTCCATTCTTCAATGGATCTAATCAACCTCGTTGTAATCGACGGTGTGTAAATTTTTCAGAATCTATATGATTTAATCATGCATCAGATCATCGATATAGAAACACGATAGAATCAACTCCAAAATAAGAGATAACTAAAAGAATTACTCAATGATATTTTCTCTCTATATCAATATCTCTATAGAAGAATATGAATGATAAAATACTGCAGAGATCTCTTAAACATGTAGCCTCATCTCTTGTAGAACTTGGTATTTATAGACCCTTCTGAGGAGAAACCCTAACCTTACCATTTTGTGTAATTTCACACTCAACTGAGCCAAACCCTTCAATATAATGTATAATATGTGATATGCATGTGCTTATAGGTGTTTGGGTCGAACTCAAGGTCATCCGGGTGAACACAAATCAATTTGAGTCAATAAAATTTCAGTCCGATTCTGAAATTTTCAGCTTTTTCCCACAGGACACCTCTGACTCTTTTAATCATATTTGGAGCTATACACATTGGATTAAGGTGTGTAATATATTTTTGGAAATATGACTTCAAGATATTGATGATAGGCTCAATAATAATCCCATTCAAACTTGTTTGACAAAAATATAAGCTCCTGAAGTTGACTAAAAAGCTTGCTGAAATCACAGTTTCATTTTTGTACTAGGATTCCTCCCTTATTTAATCCTCTTATAATTGGGAATAAATCAAGTCAACTTTAGTGTATATATCCTTTATACATGTTCTAGAATATATAGGAGTGTAACCCAAGTCATAATAGGTCACAATACGTAACAAGGTTTCATTATAAACATATCACTAAACCATGCTGCCGCAGCTACGCTTGAAGCGTAAGTCCTCTATGCTTGGAGCGTAGACTCCAAGCATAGCTCCAGGAATAACCCCAAGCGTAAAAAAATACTTTCCAGGTACTTTTTGAAACTGAAAGCGTAGATTTAAGCGTAAATTCTTCATGAAAACCACTTTTCTCTGCAACTGTGCCAAAACCACCCTCTTGTCTCCTCGAGACTTTTTGATTAAATTGACGGCTTTGAGAAATGCCATTTATGTCCTCCGGAAGACATTTTTATCAATACACTCATGTTTACATTTCACTTGTATTCTTCACTAACATAACGCTTGATATTGCATTTGTTGTAGCTTGTAGATATCGTTGACACCAAAACAACCTATCTAACACTCAACATGGTTATTGTCTAGAACATGCCATAAATAAACAATACACAATAGTGTTCTTACAATTAACATTAATTATTAATTAAAGCTAAGAAAAAAAGAGAATCAACAAAGAATCTTATTTAATTAATCAAATTCGTTCTCTCACTACATAATTATCACATAAGTGTTCTTTAGCTTCCCCTCTTTGCAATAAAAATAATTAAAGTTCTACATTACTCAGCTAAGGTTTTTTTGGAAACCGTAGATACAGCTTTAGCCGCTCATGGTTGGAGAAGACTGCATTACTGATGTAGAAATCATCTCCATGATTGGGTTAATCTGTTATTGGGTTCTTGAAGTCTTGAGAGAATATTCTCTCCAAGAGAGAGAATTCTGAACTGTGAATTGCAAGTTCTCCCAAAAGATATCTTCTCCTCACATAGGTATCACATATTTATAGACAAAAGTTGGTGTAATCATGGCATGTACTTGCTTGGTATCCAAATTGACTTGGTGTGGGGACCAAGTATCAGCTAAATTGACCGGATCGCCCTAGTCTTTGTTTGCACAAAGAGACAAAAGTTGGAGATTGATTTCACACATTTTTTTAGGCAGAACCGGCTTCCACCGATCGATCGCCCGTTCCTGGCGATCTATCGGCAACCCCTGAATTTTACTTTTTAGGGTTTGGAAAATTTGTGTTTTACTGACTTGTATCTTGGTCTGAATTGAGTAATTCCATTCTTCTAAGTACTATTTTGAATCCAGATTTTTGCTAAATCCTCGGAATTAACTTATATTCTTGTTAACACCCCTGTAACATGCTTAAACACACAATTCGGGTAAAAATACCAAAATAATATAATAAAGAGAGTAACAATGGGTTAATTAATGCCCAGAATATGCGATATTTTGGTCTCAACAAGCCCCCAAACTTAAATATTTCTAGTCCCTTAGCAATAATTAAAATGAAATAATGAAATGAAATGAAATGAATTTAATTTATTTAACTACTTTTAAACTAATCTCTTTTTTTCGTGAGGGTGTACGATTACACTTAGCACGTGTAATAAGCTTTTTAACCCCCTAGGAAATTCTCGGTGGACGAGTGAAGTCTAGTAAGGGTTAAATAGACTACCAACAACTTCTTTATATTCTTCATTCTCACAGATTCATGAATATTCTCATTCGTCAACCAAGTAATGATATAATCCATAGAATATATGTATGCAAATAAATTATAGTTATGCATAAACAATAATCATCTCAGATTTGTGTTAATAGTTGTCTCCACCAGTGTTTAGACTAGCTAATTTTTACTCCCAAATCGGACAGACTTCCGTCTTTAGTGAACTTTCTCTTTAGCACATCTACTTCTATTTTCAATATATATATATTTTTTGTTTCTTCTTTCTTTTTATCTTTTTTTTTTCTTTTTTTTCTTTCTTTCGAGAAGGATTTTGTCACGTCCCGAATTCCTAGGACTCCGAAACCCGAGCCTAAGAGCTAGGGGAGTGAATGCGGATGTAAAAAGAAACTGGTACAAATGAAATTCAGTCATCAAACACCCAAAAAGGTAAGAATGACACACTCTGATACCCTACTATCATGCCCCTAGAATTCCCGAAACTCTAATATAGAGAATTAGCGAATCTCCAAAGGGTGACGTAAGTCAAGCGACTACTAGAGTCAAGAATGACAAGAAGATACATGGAGTAACAATGAAAAATATACTCCATGCCAAATAGAATACTAGAACTCAATAGTATCCTCAGATACCAACAGACACGCTCCTAAATTCCTAAGACTCCCGAACAGGGACATCCAAGGAATCCAGGATGTGATCCTTAACATGAATGACCAACTAAGACATCACTAACCGTGAAAACATATGGGTTAATGATAGATATGGTATATTTCATACCCAAATGGAGAATAAACTAAGCAGCGGAATCTAACAAAAATCCGGCAGAGTTCCGTTTGTAAATGGAACATCCGGACAACAACCACAACATAAGAACCTGCCAATAACAATTCAATAATCACATTGGCTTCCAAGCCCCATATTCATCAATCCTACTAGGGCCGAGGTAGTGGAAAGAAACCAAAACCCCTCCAAACCCTCTAAACTCAACACAGCCACAAATGCTCGAATAGGAATACAAGAAATGCATCTAGCTGTGCAAAATAAATACAATAACCTACTGAAAGAATAAATATAGGAAATAAAGGATACATCAACAGGGATATGCCAACAGACTAGCTCCCAAAAGAAAATATATAAAAATCCCATAACAATGGGGAGAGAAGCTAACAGTAAATACCTATCGTCTCCAAACCAGTCGTACTGCAACCGTAACCGCATCACCAGCGCGACTCCAAACCTGTAACATGAAAACAAGAGAAAACTGCCGTTGCACTGTATCCTGCTCATAGTCGTATATTTCCTGCAACCTGGCGTGGGAATACCAGGGGGCAAATGAAATAACCCTGTGAGCAAATAAGCTCAGTGGGAAAGGATACTCTAACTACCACATCCTCTAATAGTTTAGGTAATGCTAAACCACCCACTGAGATACATAGCCCACAACATAACCCAGCCACGAAAACCCAAGGTACGTGCTCATATACTATCGTACGTAAGTATATAGGGGACATATATATATATAAATACACAACATGAGCCTATAGGATATGACTAAGACTCGTATTCCAAGTACCAACTCAGGTAGTCTACACTACTTTCACCGAAGTACACTAAGTACACAACCGCCCAAGTCAAATCTAACAATCATCAAATGCTCACCACGCTAACCACCAAATCCAACAGAGGGAAACACACTCACCTCTAATATCAACAAGGATTAATCCACAACTAGTACCGAGGAATACTCATAACTCACTCCCCGAGAACACGGGAGGAAAAACACTCACGTCCTTGCGTACTAACACAATCATCGTCTATATATATATATAATAAACCTCATCCCATTCCTAAGGAAAATCTACCTCTCAAAGGCTAGATCACCTCAATCATATCACCATACCCTAAATCATATCGACCTCATAATGCTATCATCAATAGGGTCAATCACATCACTAACACTCTCACTGTAGGCGAGGGAAACCACTCAACCAAATCACTAAGAGTACACGAAATCAACTCACCAGAACGACCACCTTAGGGTCACCGAAGCAAAGCGAAGGAAAATACTTCCCAATGGTAAACCAAAAGATAATCGAGACAACAATGTCAAGGCTAAACCACCACAAGTATTTAGTGAGAACACCTAGACAAAAGAAACCAATCCACTCGGTATCCATGCCCCTAACACGTGTGACAACTCAAATCACCTAAGTGGTGACATCAACAATAAAGAAAGTGAAAGGCAACACTATATGTGTGCACTAAACAACACAAAGCCTCATACAGAGACCTAGAAATGATAGGAAGCAAAGGTTAAATAAGGGAACACCTTTCAAAACTCTACAGGAAGAGATATTGAGAAAGAAGTCTCGAAATCTCAGAATCCCAAGAAAAGTAATAAAATAGTTTTCCTTTTAAGAAACCACATAATAAAAATGACCGTCTTGCCCCCGGTCTCCGTCAGTTGCCATCACCGGCTTTTAGAAGTTAAAATATTTTTAAAGAAGATCCTAAGATCATTTTATAAAGTGTTAAAACTTTTCATTTCTACGGGGGTAGGCGAAAACGGATTTTTCCTTTTAAATATAAAGAGTTTGTTTCAAGGTTTAGAAAACACCGTTTTCGAAATGACAGCCACATAAGAATGAACAACTCCACGGATTCCTATAATGCCCAAAAGGACAGTAAAGGAAGAACAACACGTTGGACTCACGGAAGACAATCATCCGTTTCCAACTCCACCAAATCAAATGACAACACATGGAAGAGATTCGGCACCACGTCGTAACCAACGAATCTAGGAATGACATACAAGTCAACGACCACGTACTAGTGTACAAAACATAGTACAAGGAATGGTTAGGGGAATGAACTAAGCACAAGAACCGAGACTATCAAGCTACGGTACCTCGAGTACTAAATAAAGTCACTCAACCTTAACCTCTTCTCACCAATCAAACTCTCAACTACAGTTGATAACTCATCCCTCAAAAGGTGGAAGACACCTAAAGATCCATACTACAACTCACAACCTCATCACCCGCCTTTTCGAAGGCCCCAATTCATAACTGATACTAAAATCAATTTCGGATCTTAAATCTCTAACAAGGTCACCCAGTTAACCATAATCACCAAACTATTAACCACAATCACAAGAACATTAACCACATTCTCTAAGGCGTCAACTCAAAATCCAGCCTACGGTCCACCACTAGCCTCAACTAGCCACATAGATCACTATGCCAATACAAATAACCTCCCCCAAAGGCACTAAAGTATACAACAACAATTATAAAGATATACGTTTTATTTATACTTATTAATAATTACCACATTTAAAGTCTTGTTTCACATTATTCATTTTCAACAGAGCATTTATAAAATATGAATTCAATTTACAATATTCATAAATAACATGCTCCAACATCACATGTAATATAGCACATATACATGTCAAACGAGATCACATAAAGGGTATGCAGTGTAATGTGACTCGACACTCCCCGTGATACTCACACACAACACACCATTCCCAAGGGTAACAGATACAAACTCTGTCCACTCATCATAGTGTAGAGTTACCACACAAACCCTTCCCAAGTGATTTTTCTCTCTATCACTTCAACAGGGAAGACGGTTGTACGAGAGCCCAAGTTGCAACTCTGTACGCCATGACTACCCTTGAGTCAAGAACATGAGCCTCTACCTAGACTCCTAACTCACATTTGCCGGCTTTTTAGTTCCGTATGCGTGATACCTCCTGGCCAGTTGTTGTGATGATCCGACACAAAGACACCCATACTTGACTACACAACTCATATATATCAACATCGTGATTTGACACTACATGACATTCTCAACATGCACCCCGGGCCTCAACATAAATATGTAATACACCATATTTATGAAAATACCAACATGGTAAATATCAACATAAGTCTACAATCTCTTTTCATGGTTTAAAATGCAATAAAGCAATTAAATCATATGAAAATAATTTCATATACCATTCATGTTCTCCAAAAATATATTTTCTTTAATTCTTTAGAAAATATTTCAATTTCCCTTATTATTCATTTAAAATAAATTATACAATTAATTCACGTTAATAAGAGGAACCTAGCATGGCGTCTAAGTCTCTCACATCCAACATTTACAAATTTCTCTAGCCCATTTAATTCTCCAGAGAATTTCTAAGTTGTCTATTCCTATTCAATTCAATTAGGAATATATTTAATCTCATATGGAATAATTTAATTAATTTTCTTAAAATTAATTTCTAAATCCTACGCCGATTCTACCCAAATATATATATTTAAATTGGCAATTTAATATATCTATATTAAATTAAATAAGGGTTTACACCCCTAAACTACTTCAATAATGCGGAGTGAGAAATATAATTTTTGACCTAATTATACGTTATCGAACAGTCCGAAACAACACAGTATCGACGCCCGAACACGAAGCCCACCGACCAAAATCATCCGAATACTATTTCGGATATATCGAAATGTCCGTCTCGACAACCTATAAAATATATACGAAGCCCATTAATAATCGGTTAATTAAATTGGGTAAATCTAAAATAACCAAAACGAAATCTATAACCTATAATTGCGATTACCGGGAAAACCATTCGTCCTAAATTCACAAAATTAATATCTGACGAATACCATGTATATACGGAGCTACTCACCAAAAATTGGCTCAAACCGATCACCGGAAGGTCGCCAAAAAAATGGCCGAAGCCTGGCCGAGCCTCCACTGCTCACGCGCGTAGCCACTGCTGTAGTTGTCGGCTCCTTGCGCCACCACCGGCCCCACCCTGCGCCATCGACGACCCCTACACGACGCCGCCATCCGCCGTCGAGCTCCACCATAGCCGCCGCCTCTCGCCGCTGCTGTAGCGTCACTGCTCCTCACTCGCAACCGAGCGCGCCTCTAGTCCCGGCGACCCACGCCGCTCGTGCCGCCGCAACTACCACCGCGAACCGCCGTCTCCATCCTTGCTCCAGCCGCTGCCTCTTGCTGCATTTGCCATGGCAACCAGTCGCGCAGCTTTGTGGGCAACTCCTCAACCTTCCCTTCAGCCCAACTCCCCTCTCTCTCTCTCTCTCTCAATTAGTCGACCATGGTGAAGGAGAAGACAAGGTCGTCGTGTGAAGGAGAGTGTAGCAGAGGTCTGATGTTGTGGAGAAGAAACGTGAAGTAGAGAAGGAGATGATACGGGTCTATATATACATATGACCTAATTGCAAAACTTACCCTTCATTTCTCCAAAATCATGAAATAACCTCCATTACAATATATATATAATTAAATATATATATATATATATATACAGTAAACCCCAATAATTATCGAGAATGCCCAAACATAATCTCGTAAGCCCGAATTAATAACGGGACGCCCAATTAAATACATCAGGGTAGAAACCCAAACGTCGGAACACTAAATGCCCGATCCAATTAAAACGCATCGTCATTCAATCGAAACACTAATCATTAAAGGTCAAATAAACTAACGTCGAAACGAGACCGTGTAATTGCCAACAAGAATTCGCGTAGTTGTCAAAGAGAAACCGTAAAGCCATCCAGTCGAATTTAAAAGTAAACGCGAAAAATTTACACGCGAAATACCAAGAATAATATGAACGTCATGAACAGGTGACGTCATAACCGAAATTAAATTAAATATAATTTCAGGAAAAAGGAAAATAATACGGGGTGTTACAAATTTCATCTCCTTTTTACTTTTTTCACTCATTTTTTTTCTATACGCCACCCTCCACCCGTTTTACGCGAGTACTCTTACTTTCTACTAGGATACCGTCACTTAGGTGGAGAATGTTTACGTATTCTCACTCTTTTTTTCGAATATATAACAAATATATATATTTTTATAGAGAATATACTTTACATAGTTATAAATGAAACTATAGAGATGATGTGTATGTGCTTATAGGTTAAGACTGTCTTTTCTGTTTTCAATTTCACCAATCCATTCACCTATGGAGATCCACATCTCTTCACTTCTCAAATTTAATCATTATTTAGACAAGTAGAAAATTATCACACACATATACCTTACAGACTATTCTCATATACCTGATTAATTCATAAGTTTACTCATGTATATGCTTATATAAGAATTTTCAAAATTAATAATATATAAATACTTTATTATTATTGTATATATATTATCTATATATATTATATATATATATATTTTATTTGATTTTTAATTTTATCATTTACCAATCGATCGACTATCTTCTAATTGATCGGGGATGAGAGTTTTTCGAAAATTTTAACTAAGTGTATTTTGTTTTTATATATATTTATATATCACATTCCAAAATATTCTATATACTAAGCATGATCAAAATTAATTATTCCACCCCCCAAACTTGAAATAAAGCATGTCCTCGTGGTCAGAATAAATTAATCATGGAGATAGAACAATATTACAACTTTATGGAGCAAAATTTATGATTTGATAGAAATCCCCCAAACTTGAACTTTTCAACCTACAAGTCTTAGGCAAAAGACCAAGACCAAGCTTATTGTACAATGACTTATTAAGTAATAATTTAATGGGACAATAAAAATATTGGGAATGAAATTTTATTAATAATCTTGCAAAATAAAATTTGGTCATAGGCCTACAACTTACTTGAAATGAAACTGGCAGAAAAGAAAATAACCTAATACTAGAGTTGAAAGTGCATAACATTAAATGACTTAAATATAAATTTCAAGGAAACCCTAATCCATTCCCTACTACTAATAAAAAAAAATTATTTTAACCCTCATGCCACTGATATCTCATCCCTTCAGCCCCAATAGACCTAAAACCATAATAATTAGTAAAAGATTCACATTCATCCTCAGTCCTATACATCTCATCCTCCAATTCACTTCCAGGTATCTTACTTATAAGAAAGTAATGCGACGTCAGGTGTATAAAAATATGTGGTTAAAAACGACACTTTAACGACTATAGGTTTTACCCTACGCAAGCGCACGTATCAATTATAATATAACAATGGCTTGATTATTGGGATATTGATCCCACAGAGACTGAGATTGTTCACTTTAGCAATTCCAAAACACTGAATTATATTTTCTGAAAATAGTTTGTTTGGGAGGTCAAGGACCAAATTATCTATTGCAACAAAAATTATCTAGAAAACAAATTAAATTGAGTTGTGATTCAAGAGAGAGAAAACTAGGGTTTTCATTACTCTACGACTAACCGTATAATATAGTTCCTCACTGTATCAATTGTAAAAGGGTGATCCATAACTGTGAATCAGGTTGTACCACAAATAGCTAAATATGACCCCAAAAAGGATTACCACCAACCGAATTGCGACAACCCGTCTCATGACTGACCTTACTAATACATGCCAATTATATTACTTTAATCTACTCCTACTGCATGAAAATAAACTAAAACATGTCTATATTAAGTAGCTAAGCCACGACCTGTGTCAACCTTGGGTCTCAAGTTTTATTACCACCATTGTGTAGAAAACCATAATTAAGCAACCGAGTTCTAGCCCATAGTCAATAATCATAGTTGTGAAAAATAATACATTTATTCCATCTAAGACAAGAATTTAGAACAAACATAGAATTTTATATTGCAAATTAGAACGGTCTCTTAACTATTACAATTATCACAGTATGGTCAACAGTTTCCCCTCGTTACAATTGAAAACAATGAAATAACTACATTACTTGGCTAGGATTTTGCTAGAAAACCCTAGATACCAAATTAGTTGCTCATGGTAGAGGAGACTGCATCGTTGATGTAGATTCACCCTTCATGGTCGTCTTCTCCGGATCTCTAGGTCTTGAATGGCTTCTCTTTGCAATGATAGATGAATATCCATAAAATATTCTGAAATCTTATGTGTAGAGAAGTCCCAAAATTGGGTGAAGAGGAGTCCCAAAATTCTGTAGCAAAACTTGGTATTTATAGGCAAAGCTGAGGGAAACCTTAACTTGGAGAATAAGATTACCCTTTCTCGTAATTTCACACCCAATATAGAAAAACCCTAATATATGAGGTATAATATGTGTATATTACATGTATAAAGGTGGTGGGGTCAAACTCAAAGTCATCCGGGTCAAAATAGGATTTTGGCTCGATTATGAAATTTCCAGCTTTTTCTGCAAGACACCTCTCACTCTTTTGATCATATCTGGAGTTTCACACATTGGATAGATGTGTATAATATATCGTTGGAGATCTGACGAAACGTTCTTGATGAAAGACTCAAGAATCACTACATTTGGACACTTTTTGACTGAGGTATGAGCTCCCGAATTTGACTAAAAGTTTGTGTTGAAAACACTATAGCATTCCGCACCTACGCTTCAAGCATAGGGACAAGCATAGAAACTCACTTTATGACCACTTTTTGCAACTAAAAGCGTAGCAAAACCCCCGGAATCCACTTTTATTGATAATTGCTCCGTGTGAACCCCTCGACTCTTTTGGTATGATTTTTGAAGTTACGGCTCCGAAAAATGACGTTTTCACCCTCTTGGAGACACTTTCCTCTTGAAAACACCTCTTTTGCTCTCTCTTTTGGATAAGTTAGCTCATAATCTTCATTAAGCTCCTGAAATACGCTTAAACATACAAACGATATAAAAATACCAAATAATGGATTCTAAAGAAGTAACAACAGTAAGATTGGTGCTCAAAATGGATACTTTTGAGCACCTATCACACCTCTAAACTTACATATTGCTAGTCCCTTAGCAATTAACTCAGGAAATTTACCTTGTGATAATTTTTATCCTAACTAACCTATACTAATATACACTACTCCCTTGCTTTCGTGAGGGTCGACGATTACACTTAGTACGTGTAACAAGCCTTTTAAACTCCTCGACAAGACCGAGTGGATGAGGGAAGTCTCGTGAAGGTTTCTAGTGATGGTACCTACAAACATCTCAGTTCTCTATAATCACGTAGTCATGAGTTCACACACAAATTAATTAAGTCATGATATAATGCAAAACATAACATGAATGAAAATACTTCCACTCACTACCGAACAATAATTATATCAAGCTTCGTGTCATGAATGGTTCTCACTAAAGTGAATGATTTCGCTACTTTCTACTCTAAATCTAGACAACCTTCCGTGATTTTGTGAACACTTGACTATGACATTTCAGTTTCTCTTCTCTTACTTCATTGATCAAACTTTTCCATTTTTAATAAAAACATATCTTTCCATTTTTCCACTTTTCAGCGGGGATTTTTAGTCCCGAGCTTCTTCCAAGGGATTTATGCTCATCAGTCTTCTCCCATTTTTACGCGATCAATGATATTGGTGATACCAAGGCCCAGTTACTCAAATCGATGAACTACTTTTCACATTTTATTTTCTCAAAATAAATTTTTTTCAATTTTCTCCATTTCAACCATAACATCTCACCATCTCCCTTTTTATTGTGGCAAAATTATACTCCAACTACACAGTAAAAAAGAAACATATTTCTCATAGTGAATGTGTGCTTGTGCTTATAGGTCAAGGTCGTGTTTCTTAATTTCAAATTCACTCATTCACTCACCCATGTAAAACCACATCACTTCACTAGCTTGATCTAATCATTACTCTCATGAATGAGAATATTACATCACATATTATTCATACATCATAAACATGAACTCAATCAAATTGTAATGCAAAACATTCATGCGTCAAAACAAAGAACTGCTCCAAAAATTTTAAAATTTCATTTCTTTCCAAAAAATTTCATTCATTGTGATACTATAACCTCACCCCCAAACTTAAATCAGACCATGTTCTCATGGTCAAAAATAATATAGGAGAACAGATACAGTTACCCTTGAAGCTTAATTCTAGATTCCTAAGCAATACAGAATCCCTTCCGCAAAACTTGATTTGGATCACCTGTAGATAGCATCAACAAAGCACAAATACCCAATCATAGCAAGGAAAATAAATTTCATCGTAAATATCCAGAAATCAACACATGTTTTTCAAGAAATTAAAAATTCTCTCTGTTTTTTTTTTAAATGATTTGGCCATAAGGGCCTACAATCCTATAAATAAAATAATAATAAAAGAAAATAATATAAAAATAAAAACAAAGATAAAGATGTGGCCTTAAGGGTCTACTATCTCTAGGAATTTAAAAATTGTATAAATTAAATGACCTACTATTTTACAAACCTAGGCTAGAAACTAACTTTCGCAGCCTAAGACAAATGTTTAACGTCGTCGGCACGACATAACCACTTAAAGGGTTATCCAACACCCTTCCACTCTGCAACACTTCCCCTACTCATAGGACAAAATGTAAGAGACGACTCTTTTAGTGCTATCACCTGTGAACAATAAGTACTATCTATGACATTAAATATTGAAGAATAATCACCATATAAAGTACCTCCTATGTCATGTTCAAACTTTACCCCATATACAGGTAATGTGTCCAACAGATCCTCCTTCAACACCTTATGTAAGGTTCTCTCCACCAATTCATCATTCTCCATTAAACTGACAGATGCCATAAATTTTGGTCCCGAATCAATCTCCTCATAAATGTTTAACCGATGACCACGCCTCTTTAACCTCTCACTTTCCAAACCTACCTCTCCGTGGGGGTAAACCGATTTAACTCTAAATGGTCCATCCCTTCTTAACCGGATCTTACCTGGAAATAATTTCAGTTTCGAATTACACCGCTGTCCTTTTCGGCCAGGCTCAAAGAACTTAAGTTGAACATGCTTAGCATGATGTACTCTTGTCCGAGCTATAAAAATTCGAATATCCTCATACGCTTAATTCCGTTTCCCTCATACTCATTTTTTAATCACGGATCTTTCTAGGAATACAACTTGTGTACCATGTTTATACTCAGCACTCGCTCATCTGGAAAGGGGTCCTTAAGAGGGATATCATACTTGGTAGGCTCTATGACAGTTCGTGGGAAATGCTAAGCTCTAACATTTTTCGCACCCTTTTTATCTTTCAATACATCCTCCTCCTTATGCAACACCATCTTAGGAAGCGTACTTTCATACACCAACTTTTATTGAGGAATAAGTTAAGGTTCAAGTGACTCTCTTGATGATCTCTTTAATGGCGAGTATACCGCAACTTCCAATGCCGCAATAACTTCCAAATTTGATTACCGTTGATCCTCCCAATTTTTAAAATTCACCTCCGATCTTTTTATGACTAAGGTCTTCTCTCAACCTTCAGTGTCGTCATACAATCCAATCTTATAAAGTGAGTTATTGGGCACCAATGCTGCTGATGACACAAAGGGAGATTTAGGCGAATCTCTTGGCTCCTCCCCTGGTTGCAAACCAAGAGCTCTTTCAAATGCATTCGATCTTTCCATCACAGCATCTATGTCATTTCTTACTCGACTATGAGGTATTGGTTTTTCACAATACTTATTGACTTCTTATACATTAAAGCACTCAACCGGTGTATTCATTCCATGACCTGTATCAAAAACATTCATCATTACCTTCATATTCCTGAAAGATAGATCCATCACTCCTGTCCTGCAATTGATATCCACATTGGCTGTGGACAAGAACAGTCTTCCTAATATCACTAGGATATGTTTCTTCAAGTCTTGAACAGGTCCTGTATCGAGAATTATAAAATCCACTGGAAATTAGAACTTGTCCACTTGAATGATGACATCTTCCAAAACTTCCCTTGCTTGCTTAATCGACCTGTCTATAAATTGGAGCTCCATCGAAGTAGGACTGAGCTCTCCTAACCTTAGCTGTTGATAAACTGAATATGGTAGGATGTTAACACTCACACCCAGATCAAGAAGAGCTCTACCAATTTCCTTGTCACCAATGACACATGGAATAGTGGGAGCACCAGGATCTTTGCTCTTAGGTGGTAAGTTACTTAGATGCAATGAACTCACTTGTTCAGTCAACATGATCCTCTTTGGAGTCTTTGCTCTGTTTTTTTCAGCTTTTGTGTACAAAGGTCCTTGAAGAACTTAACATAAGGTGCTATTTGGTCTATAATGTCTAAGAGAGGCAGACTAATCTTAACTTGTCGGAATGTCTCCAACATGTCTAACTCTTTATTCTTACCATTTTTGGTTGGCTTTGTAAGACATTGAGGGAATAATGCTTCCTCTTCAAATGATGCCCTTTCTGGCTCTTCATCTTCCTCAACTTGAGATTGATCTTTTTGGACTCTGTCAGCCTCTTATCTTCGCTCTTATTCAACTTCCTTTCTTTGTGGTCATTCCGCCTCCTTTCTTCTCTGCAACCTTTCTTCATGTTCGTCCTCAACTCTACTCTCCATTTCCCTTACACTTCTCAGAGTCGTAATGGCTTGGACCATTTCATAATTATTCTCAGTAAATGAACCACGATCCACTACTTGTTGACTCTTTGGATTAACCACTAGTTGCCTAAGAAATCTTTCCTCTTCAAGCCTATTCACCACATTATCTAGTTGCCCCATTTAGGTTTCTATTTGAGCAATGGATTGGGATTTAGAGTTCATCGATTGGATAGTTGCCTTAAAATGATTAAATTGATTTTTTAACTCCCCAAAAACTTGATTTTTTAACTCCTTCAAGGTGCTCATCACCTCTTCTTCAAAGACAGATGGTCTTGGTGGTGGATTTTGAGTTGGATTTTGATGTTGGAGATGATTTTGATGATATGGAGGGTACATTTGATTTGGATTGAATCCCTGGATTTGGTTTCCTTAAGGCTGATTTTGATAGTTATATGGCTGGAGAGCTTGAGAAATATTGGATGGCTGTCTGGATTGGTAATTTGATTGAGGATTTTAAGCCATAATTGTTGGTTGGGAGTTGAATGATTGTTGACTATGTTGGAACCTTGGATGTGGAATCTCCACATTAGTAGATCCATAAGATAGAAGTGGATGATTTCTGGCATTTGAGGTGTATGAATTAGTGAAAGGAACATTATTTGAATAGTTCCACAATGCCTTGGCATCGAAAACCATTATGTTCTGACACTCAGTTTGAGAATACTCAACTTCTAGTTCAAACCTCTCTCTCGTAGGAGAATGACTTTGCTGAAGAAAGATGTCAATTCTTTCTTATTTCTCTCCTATCAATGCCACTGACTTTCTAACATCCTCATCCGGCCTTCCTTCTATGACAAATTCTTTGCTAGATCCTCTCTCATGTCCCTATCTAGCTCGCAACTCAGATTCATGTTGAATTGTATTCTAACTAATATTATCAAACAAATCTAAGAGTTCTTTGTCGGCTTCAGGATAAATTGACCTTATGTTGACGCATCTATGAAATTTTTATGTGCATCTCCAAGTCCCATGTAAAAATTCTTAGCTACATCCTATTCAGATAACCTAAGGCGGGAACACTTATACAGGATTTCACTATATCTCTCCCAAGCATTATGAAACTTCTCACCAGGTAACTCTATAAAACGTTTGATCGCATCTTGGGCTTCCGAGTTCTTTCATATGGGATAATTCTTTTCTATGAATTCTTTTTGAAGGGCTTCCCAATCAATTTTAATTGCCTTAGCTAATTTGACGTACCATCTTTTAGCTTTTTATCTCAACGACCAAGGAAATAGACGTACTCGTAAATCATTCTTAGATATATTATCATACCTAACAGTCGAGGCAACCTCTAAGAAATCATTAATATGCTGGTATGGATCCTCTATCCCAAGGCCATAAAATTTTGGAAGCATATTGGTAACGCTCGTTTTGATCTCGAAGTTCTTCGCGCCTTTTTCTTCTAGGAAATCAGCATAGGAATTATAGGCATCCGGTGTGTAGTATCCTTTCAAAGATGTGGCTGGTGTCCTTGGTATATTCGCTCTTTGGTCACCCATTTTCTTGAAATCCAATTTTTTTTCCTGATAATCACAAAGTCACAGTTTTGAGGACCTAAACGACGTATTTCGGCCTAAAATCAACTAGGCTCATTTTAAAGTAGTGAGTTTTATTCAAAGTCTTTTTTCCACTCAAAAACCTCACCTCGTTTGAGAAAATCGGAGTTTCTGACAATTTACACAAAAACTGCAGATTTTGTTTTTTTTTCTTCAGAAAATAAAACTTACTACTTCTAAACTCTTCTAACTAATAACAAAAATAAAGCTAAAATTATGTGCAAAATGAAGATAAACTAAAACTCATAAGAGGTCCAACGACGCAAATTTCACTACTCCGCTAAATCCCTTTGTGCTTCTCAGAGTACCTCGCAAAAACACAAAATTTCCAACTTTAGATACAATACAATAACGCAATGTAAATAAACTACTAAAGCTAATGAACAATGCTTAGTCCCCGACAACGGCGCCAAAAACTTGATGCGACCTCAAGTGTATAAAAATATATGGTTAAAAACGATACCTTAACGACTCTAGGTTTTACCTTACGCAAGAGCACGTATCAATTATAGTATAACAATGGCTTGAGTAAGGGATATTGATCCTACAAAGACTGAGATTGTTCACTTTAGGTCACGTTTGGTAGACGGTCTTATTTGGTCAGGTCCCGTTTGGTGTGGTGTGGTCTAGTCTAGTATGGTCTAGTCTGGTCTAGCTTGTTTAAATCTTGAACTTAAAAGTCTGTTAGGTAAGCGGTCTGGTCATACTATTTATTTTTTATTTATTATAATATTCATTTATGTATTATTTATTTCTTCACTTTATAATATATTTTATTAATTTATTATTTATATTATTAGTTATTCATTTATATATTAATTTCTAAATATATTATATTCATTTATTATTATTTATTCATTTTTAATTGTTTAAAAATATATTTTATTAATTTATTAATATAATATTTATCTATTATTATTATACTAATTTTTTGTTATTATTATGAAGTATTTATTTTTTATAATATTTATTTATTATATATTATTTATTTATTATTATATTTATTTATTGTTTTTATTATATTTTAAAATATGTTTTATGTAATTTATTATTATTTATTCATTTTTAATTATTTACGATTATATTTTATTAATTTATTATTTATTCCATTTTTTATTATTATTGTGTATTATTTAATTCTATTTGTTTATTATTTATTTTTAAATATGTTTTATTTAATGTATTATATATTTTATTATTTATTCATTATTATATTAATTTATTATTATTATTAGGTATTATTTAATTCAGTTTTTTTATTATTTATTATTTATATTTTATTTTTAAAATAAGTTTTATTTAATTTAATAATATTATTATTAATATAAGCACATGTGCAATTCTGCAAGTATGCTCTACAAAATAAGTAATTTGCTCCCATAGGCACAAAATAAGTAAAATCACTATCGTGTGTGCACCGAGAGACAACGGATCTCCCGGAGATGAATCACCACTTGAAAAATATATAAGTCGTGGGGTGAGCTGACTAGCCCAATAGAGTAAGCGTCATTGCCTCAATCTCGGTAGTCCGAGTGGTACAACCCACCCAAGGTACAAGCTACTAAGCTTAGTTCAGTCTCTTGTCCCACATGGCCCTCACACTAGTCCGGGAACTTATCGATCCCCACAAGCAATCCCCCAACATGTTCACCTCGTAATCATTCAAAGATAAAACATGCATCATCATCAATATCAGAATTCCATATATATATATATATATATATATATCAATTGAATACAATGTGACTTCACACAACTCATAGTACACACGCACAACCACACCCTAACCCTAACGGTCAACGGGATCATTCTCTAACACTTCCCCTTTTTCTTATAAAAGAATGTAGATTTATCGTACTGATTCTCCCCAAGTGATTTTTGACACTTTCACTTTTAATAAGGGAGACCGTTAACACAATGCGGTCGTGACATAGGATTTGGACAAGTCCTCTCCCTATCGTCTGCATTTCACGGAAGATTAGTTCCGTAGGAGCAAGAAGAATACCCTGGCCAGTTGTTACGACGATCCAAACACAAGACATCTCCTACGTAGTTTGCGCAAATCGTAGAAACCAATACCCATGTTTCGGCACTACATCGTGCACTCAAAATGCATAAAGGTTGACAATCACAACCATATGCCATCACAATACATACTTATTTATTTATGCAATATATTGTACTCAAATTATCACAATGCTTACATTTTCATATTTAGAAGCAAGAAACCACCACAAACATTTATATCACAACATCATGTTTCTAAGACCTAATTCATCATTTAAGTTGTCAATACTCAACTCGTATATATATACACATAGACGCACACACCCTCGTACAAAGATGAACACAATTCATTTTCCCCTACCTCAATTCCAAGCAAGCTTATTCAAGAATGCCTAAAAGAAGTCTAACTCAAGCTACCACTCCAAGATTTCAATAGAATAGCTCCCAACTATCAACACACCACATGAAAAAAAAGATTTACTATGGTGTCACATGAAAACCAAAAATTATACAAAAGTGGCTCCAACCACAAGAATAAATTCAAACCCTAATGATTTCTATTTTAGGGTTTTATGGAGAAATAGAATCTTAAGAGTATAAGTTATGGAACTCACCGCTAGCTTCTTCAGAAGGTAAAAATCAAGAGATATGGTAGATGAAACCAACTCAACCTTCCATAAACATGAATAAGAGAAGACTCAAATCAATATCAACTTAGGAACTCAAAACCATTAAAACTAGGGTTCTTGCAACAAAACCCTAGAATGAATTGGAAGACTTACCAAAGTTTTCCAAGAACTCCATGAAGAACTATCCCCAACTTAGCAAGAAGAAGAAGAGAGAAAGAGTTTGTGATATGAGTGAAGTCTTGCAAAGTGGCTAACCCTAAAGAGTTGTATGGATTCTCCACTCACCTTTTCACCATCCATGGGTTGAGAATAAGGCAAGAAAAATGAGGACATGATCCAAGGGTAGAAATGAAGTCTTGCTAAATAAAAGACCAAGAATAATGGATTATTCCAATTGAGTGACAACAAAACAAGGCCCTATGATCCTAGGGTTGAGAACAAAGATGGGAGAAGAAGATCAAGTGCTAGAAATGAGACACCACTCCAAAAGTGTAAAGTGACCAATATTTTCGCAACTTAGGGTTATTCACAAGAGTGTCACCAAGACTCTTAGATACCCTTTTACCAAGACACTAATTACCAACATGGCATTCATGCCCCAACACTTAGCCAAAATCTCTACACTATCCACTAAGTGCTCAAAATGTGAAATTACTCATTTATCCTTCGACTATTTCGTTCCCTAAATCGTTTTCAATAATTTTCATATCACATAAAACATGTTTTATCATACTAAGCACACGAATACATTAAGCACATAATCACATAAACACTTAATTATTTAACTAATTTTTTTAATTATTACGTAAAAATACCAGACATTACAACCTCTACACCATAGGATATTTCGTCCTTGAAACCAAGATGTACATATAGTAGAAAATAAGTCCGGGTATTTTTCCCGAGCTTAACGCTCACGCTCTTAAGTCGTCTCCTCGACTCTGCGATGGTGCCACAAGACCTTAACTAATGGAATAGTTTTGCCCCAAAAAACTTGTTATCGAGCATCGAAGATCCTCCAGGTTGTTCCTCGTAGGACACATGCTCGACAATATCGACATCAATCCAACTCAATACATGAGAAGGATCTAGATCGTACTTGCGAAGCATAGAGACATGAAAGACACTATGAACCCTCATCAATTCCGGTGGTAATGCTAAACGATATGCCACCTCACCGACACGGTCAAGAATCTTGAAAGGTCCAATAAAAGGTGGAAAAAACTTTCCGCTCTTCCTAAATCGCATGAAGCCTTTCCGAGGTGAGACCTTTAAAAACACGTGATCTCTGACCTCAAAGAAGAAAGGACGCCTACACCGATCCGCATAGCTCTATTGTCATCTATGTGCTGTAACCAAATGCTATCGAGTAATCCTAATCTTCTCGGTTGCCTCTTGAACCATATCGGGTCCCGAAAGCGCAACATCACCAACCTTGGCCCAATAAGTCGGTGAATGACATGGTCTATCGTACAACACCTGAAAAGGTGCCATCTGAATATTGGACTGATAACTGTTGTTGTACACAAATTTCAGCAAATGAAGATGATCCTCCCAACTGCCTCTAAAATCAATAACACAAGCACGAAGCATGTCATCAAGGATCTGAATGGTACGCTCTGACTGACCATCCGTCTAAAGAGGGAAAGAGGTATTAAACCGTAATTGCGTAACCAAGACTTTCTGAAAAGCTTCCCAAAACCGTGACGTGAATTTCTTATCTCGATCTGAATCAATAGTCACCGGAACCCTGTGAAGCTTGAAATTTTCCTTCATGTATAGCTTACTAAGAACCTCTATTTTATCCGTCTGACGGATAGGTATAAAATGTGCAGTCTTTCTCAATTGATCAATGATCACCCACACTGTATCCTTATGATTCTTTCTCCTTGGTAACCCTGTGATGAAGTCCATACAAATATGCTCCCATTTCCACTCAGGAATCGGTAACGGATTCAATAATCCGGTAAGCCCTCGGTGCTCAACCTTAACCTACTGATAAGTAAGACAACGACTCATAAAATATGCAACTGATTTCATCATTCCTTGGCACCAATAGAGACGCTAAATATTATGATACATCTTCGTGCCACTCGGGTGAATTTCAAGCCTGGAACTATGAAACTCTCGTAAAACCTCCTCACAGGAAGTCTGTGGTACATAGAGTAAACCCCTAAAATGATAACCTATATCAGAATGAGAAACCCAATTGTTGACAACCTCACCACTAGGAATGCGAATGCGAACCGAAGCGATGCTGTCATCGTGTGCCTGAGCCTTAATCACACGGCTCATAAGTGAAGGTTATGCCACTATGCTAAATAAAGTCACTAGTAACTCTGCACTATCACGGAACTGAAGACCCAACTCTGCGATGTCCTCCATCATCCGCCACTCACGAATACAGATGCTAGCTAATGAAGCATATGACTTGCGACTCAATGCATTCCCCACCAAATTAGCCTTCCCAGGGTGATACTGTAGTGCGAAGTCATAGTCCTCCATATACTCAACCTATCGATGTTGCCGCATATTCAAGTCCCGATGCGTAAAGATATACTGCAAACTCTTGTGATTGGAGAAAACCTCAAATCTTTCACTATACAAGTAGTGTCGCCATCCGTGAAGTGCAAAAAGAACCGCTGCAAGGTCTAAATCATGCGTGGAATAATTCCGCTAGTGAGTCCTCAACTGTCGAGACCCATAAGCCACAACCCTCTTGGACTGCATAAGTACACACCCAAGTCCCTCGCGAGAAACATCATAATAGATCATATAACCAACTCCGCACTCGGGAATAATTAAAACTGGAGCTGTTGTCAAACGTGTCTTTAACTCAATGAATGTTTCTTCACACTTGTCATCACACACAAAATTGACACCTTTCCGTGTGAGACGAGTCATAGGAATCGCCAAACGAGAAAATTCCTTCACAAATCGCCGATAGTAACCCGCTAAGCCAAGGAAACTACGAACCAAAAAAAACATTAGTCGGTCACTTCCAACTTATCACCACCTCTATTTTCGAAGGATCAACTGAAATGCCGCCTCCAAAAACAACATGCCCCAAAACTCTAACCTCTTGTAGCCAAAACTCACATTTATCATACTTAGCATACAATCGGTGCTCTCTTAGGATTTGAAGAACAATCCTAAGATGAAACTCGTGCTCGCTTTCCGTAGTAGAGTAAATTAAAATGTCATCTATGAAGAACACTACAAATCTATCCAAGAACTCATGGAAGATAGATTGATAAGTCCCATGAATGCCACCGGTGCATTAGTCACCCCAAAAGGCATCATCAGAAACTCGAAGTGCCCATACCGAGTGTAAAACGTGATCTTTGGAATATCAATATCTCTAACCCGTAACTGATGATAACCGGACCTTAAGTTATTCTTGGAGAAGAACTTAGATCCCTTGAATTGATCGAACAAGTGATCAATCTGTGGCAATGGATATTTCTTCTTGATCTTCAACAGATTCAACCTATGATAATCGATGCATAACCGTAGTGAACCATCATTTTTCTTAGCTAAAAGAAATGGAGCACCCCAATTGGAAACACTAGGCCAAATAAAACCCTTCACCTTGAGATCGTCAATTTGCTTCTTTAATTCCTCTAACTCCGCCGGTGCCATTCGGTACGGTGCTATAGAAATAGCATATGTAGCCGGTACAAGATCAATAACGAACTCCACTTCATAAATCGGAGGTAAAAAAGTCAAGTCATCGGGAAAAACATCCCAATACTTGCTCATGACATAAGGTATCTCGTCGTGATCACGAACCTCATCGTCAGACAATAGACTTGCCAAAAGAAAATCAGACACATCATAAACCTAGATACAATAGAAAGAAGTGGAAGAGTCATTGCGATCACTAAAAAAGTACAAACGCTCGCCCTTAGGCATACACACAGACACCCAACCTCTAAAGCAGTCAATCTATACACGAAAGGTAGATAACCAATCCATGCCCAAGATGACGTCAAAGCTTGTCATGTCTAGGAAAATGAAGTCGAATATTAACGATCGTCCAACAATCACAAGCTCACACTTACGACACACTCTAGACAAATACACACTACCACCAACTGGAGCATCCAACCATAAAGGTACCCCAAGATATGAAACTGGTATACCCAAAGTAGGTGCATAAGCAGAAACAATAAAAGAATGCGAAGCTCCAGAATCAATAAGAACATGAGCTGAAGAACAATATACAGGAAATGTACCTCTCACGATAGAAGGTCCTGTTACACTGTCTGCTGCTGTGACTGCATAAGTACGACCCTGAGAACATGGAAGCGGTTGGAGTGTCGATGCAGATGTCATAGATTAAGAACACTGAGCTGATGGTGCTGGTTGTTGTGATGCTGTATACCCAAACTGACCTGCTAGCTGTGCAGCCTCACACTGCTGCCCAGTCTCACTCATAGGAGTACCACTGCTCAACTAAGGATAATCCTTGCAAAAATGACCCAGTTGTCCTCACTGAAAGCAACCTCGATTACGTGCTGAACTACTACGCCATGTCTTGCAACAAGACTAACAAAATGGCTTCATATGGCCTGGCTGACCACACTGGAAGCAAACCACATCCAGACGTGTGGAACCTATAGATGCCCTAGAAGAAGGTGCAGACTATCCTGGACGCTGATGCTGCTGTGCAACCGGAGCTGAAGTACCCTCATGCTGCCTCTTTTTATTCCCAAAGCCCAAAAAAGAAAAACCTTCGAAGCTATTGTACCTAGCCTCACAAGCTACTTGGCCTTCTCTTACATCCTCCTCATCAAGCAATGCATTTGCAACGGCCTTGCGGTACGTCGGCATAGTAAGTATAGAAATCTTCGACTTAAGATTGCCCCTCAAGCCCCTTACAAAATGTCGCCCCTTCACCTCATCATCCACCACCATCTCAAGCGCGAATCGAGACAAGCTAGTATACTGAAGCTCATATTCGGTCACAGAAAAATCACCCTGAACCAACTCATTAAACTGGTGCCTCATGCTTATCCTAGCAAGATATCGAAAATACCAATCCAAGAAACACGTGCAAAAGTCCACCCATGTGATAATCTGAATGTCTCTCGTGTTTATAACAGACTTCCACCAACCCTTAGCATCGCCCGTAAGTCAAAATGATGCAATCGTGACCCATACATCATCATCAACCACCATGAGAATATCAAACCCATAGGTTATCATGCTGTCTCTGATGAACCTATGCCATAGATGCCGCTAAAACATGCACGAACTAATCACCTTCTATGAAAGATGCAGTCGGTACACACTCCCCTCCATCAGGATATACTGGTACATTCTCGTCCACAACCGGAGGTACTTGATCCGGAGCATCACCCTCTCTAACGACACGCGATCAACTTCTACATGGCAGCATGCTCTCTACATGACAACAACTCAACATGTAAGGCATAAGTACAATCATAGTATGACAAACCAACCCACAAAGCCATGCCGACACACACATAAGTCAACGACCTATAAGAGAGAAGAACTAGTACGTAAACACGTAACATAAAAGCAAACAAGAATCATAAAGCGGTAAAAACCCTCGCCTGTCATCCCATAGAGAAAGAACAAGTTCTGATACCAAATTGTCACGCCCCAAATTTCCTAACTCCCCAACGAAGCCTAAGAAGTCCGAGGGTGACGTGAATCGTGCCCTAAGCACTGCATTAACCATTGTGGAAGAAGAAATGTGGGTCTAATAAAACTCTTCAACCAAACAATTCCCATTCCCATAGGCTATTAAACCATATCCCTAGCCTAGTAGGAGAAGTAGTGTAGCCTAGGGAAGAGAAGGAAAATAAGTTAAAAAGTGTCACAAATTCAGTTTTCACTGAGTACTTGGTATCATACCCACCGAGTACTCAGTAACTATATTTGCCCAAAAACCCTCAAAACTCTCGAATGAAATTAGGAGTCTTCGCGCAAGTGTGCGAACTTATGCACTTTACCGAGTACAAGGTACAATCACTATCGAGTACCCCCAGTTTTAAAGGTCACTTTAGTACTCGAAATGTTTCACACCGAGATAGTTTCAAAAACCATTTCTAAAAGATGAGTTTTAATTCAAATTATGGGGGTAGGCAAAAATGGGTTTTTCCTTAGTACTTTGAAAGGGTTCTCTCATGAACCGTGAAAAACACCGTTTTTTGGAAAATCGTCATTTATCAACAACCATCTCATTCAAGTTCTAAAATGGACAAAACATAACAATCTCAAGGATTTAATCATGTAACATGTCCGAATTTATACAAAATATGGTTTTCACCAAATTCAACATAATTTTACATAACGACATCAAAATGCCCAAAACTAATCTACTTCCCACGCATGGCGCTCGAAGGAACATACATCAAGGTAACCTACTCGGCCAACATGCTAGCCGGCAAAATAACAAGTTTAATTCTTACAACCCTAAGCCAAAATAAGCTCATGTGCAATTCCTCAAGTAGGCTCTACAAAATAAGTAATCCACTCTCATAGGCACAAAATGAGCGAAATCACTATCGTGTCTCCACCGAGAGACTACGGATCTCCCGGAAAGGAATCACCACCAGAAAAACATATAAGTCGTGAGGTGAGCTCACCAGCCCAGTAGAGGAACCGTTATTGCCTCAACCTCGTCCGAGTGGTACAACCCACCCAAGGTACATGTTAGTAATCTTAGTTTGGTCTATTGTCCCACATGTCCCTCACACCAGTCCGAGTCCCCATCGAACCCAACAAGTAATTCCCCAACATGCTCACCTCATAATTATTTAAAGATAAAACATGCATCACCATCAATATCACAATTCCATATATATATATATCAATTCAATGTAATATGACTCCACACAACTCATAGTACATACACACAACCACACCCTAAATCTAAGGGTCAACATGATTATTCTCTAACACTTCCCCTTTTTGTTATGAAGGAATGTAGATTTATCGTACCTATTATCCCGAAGTGATTTTTGACAATTTCACTTTAAACAAGGGAGACCGTCAACACGACGCGGTCATGACATAGGATTTGGACAAGTACTCCCCCTATCGTCTTCATTTCTCGAAAGATTAGTTCCGTAGGAGTAAGAAGCACCCCCTGGCCAGTATAGTGATAATTTAAAAATGCATCAAGGTTCACAATCGTAACCATATGCCATCACAATACATGTTTATGTCTATATGAAATATATTGTACTCAAATTATCAGAATGCTTACATTTTCATATTTATAAGCAAGAAACCACCACAAGCATTTATATCACGACATTATGCTTCCAAGGCCTAATTCATCATTTAAGTTATCAATACTCAACTCGTATATATATATACGGCATATATACAGATAGACGCATAGACCCTCTTACAAAGACGAACACAATTCTTTTTCCCCCTACCTCAGTTCCAAGCAAGTTTATTCAAGAATGCCTAAAAGAACACCAACTCAAGCTACCACTCCAAGATTTCAATAGTATAGCTCCCAACTCTCAACACACCACATGAACAACTGGTTCCAACCACAAGAATCAATTCAAACCGTAATGATTTCTATTTTAGGGTTTTATGGATAAATAGAATCTGAAGAGTATAAGTTATGGAACTCACCGCTAACTTCTTCACAAGGTAAAAATCAAGAGCTATGGTAGATGAAAGCAAATTAACCTTCCATAAACATGAATAAGAGAAGACTCAAATCAATATCAATTGAAGAACTCAAAAACATTAGAACTAGGGTTCTTACAACAAAACCCTAGAATGAATTAGAAGACTTACCAAATTTTTGCAAGAACTCCACCAAGAACTATCCCCACCTTAGAAAGAAGAGGAAGAGAGTAAGAGTTTGTGAGATGAGGGAAGTATTGCTAAGTGGCTAACCCTAAAGGGTTGTAGAGATTCTCCACTCATCTTTTCACCATCCAAGGGTTGAGAATAAGGCAAGAAAAATGAGGACATGATCCAAGGGTAGACATGAAGGCTTACGAAATGAAAGACCAAGAATAATGGATTATTGGATTTGAGTGTCAACCAAACAAGCCCCTATGATCCAAGGGTTGAGAACAAAGATGGGAGAAGAATATAAAGGGCTAGAAATGAGACACCACTCCAAAAGTGTAAAATGACCAATATTTTCCCAACTTAGGGTTATTCACAAGAGTGCCACTAAGACTCTTAAATACCTTTTTACCCGTTGTCATCCTCTTTAATCACCAACATTCCATTCATGCCCCAACACTTATCCAAAATCTTTACACTTTCCATTTAGTGCTAAAAATGTGAAATTACTCATCTATCCTTCGGCCATTCGTTCCCGAAATCATTTTCAATAATTTTCATTATTCTCAAAATTAAAATACAACATGCAACTTATAATTTTTATATCACATAAAACATGTAAGTCTTGATAAGCACACAAACACATTAAGCAGATAATCACATAAGCACATAAGCCCTTAATTGTTTAAATAATGTTTTTTAATTAACACATAAAAATACCGGACATTACATAAGAAATTCTATATGCCCATAGTGCATGATCGAGTCGTGACGCCCAGTCTTTCTTATCATAACGCACTATTTTTTCCAATATCTACTTAATTTCTCTGTTTAAAATTTCAGCATGCCCATGATGCGACGTCAGGTGTATAAAAATATATGGTTAAAAGCAACGCCTTAACGACTCTAGATTTTACCCTACGCAAGCGC